>PVKU01003087.1:0-194333 GCA_004027475.1 Anoura caudifer | reverse complement strand
CTCCCTTCTCATTCTTGCTTGGTTCTTTCCCATCCCTCCTGGCACACACACACCCACCACCTCATGCACGTTCCTCCCTTCTCTGGGCCTCCTGAATCCTACCCAGCCCCTCCCTACCTGGGCCTCCCCAGGCCAGCCCTGCCCGGAGACCTCTCCACTCTGATCAGCAGTCCACAGCACCTGTCCCCACTCCGTTGGCCCAGTCACCCTCTGCCTGGAGAGCCTGCAGGAGGTCCCAGGTCAGGGGCCTCTTCTCTGATCTCCTAGGTGGGTGCTCAGTGCCTGTTTGTAGATTGACAAGAGATTCTTACATTTATAATCCTTTCTCTGGGAGGTCAGCTCCTGAGGTACATGGAGGAGACTGGTTTTGAGAGTTTCTTTTCATGCCTTTTGGAGGCACAAGCTTACTTGGAAAAGTTTATTGCAGGAGAGGCAGGCCCGGCTGCTCCACGAGGAGCGTGGACCTCAGGCCAGCCTGCTAGGTGACCAGCCTTCCACACACCCCGCTCCCCTCAGCCAGTCACAGCAATGAGTCGGAATCTCTACCTGGAGTTAACGGGTTTTCTACCTTCCCCTCTCTGGACTGTGAAGTCTTTCTGGGCAGACACCTTGACCCATTATCCCATTGTCCCCAGAGCACCGGGCATGTCACTGGGGGCCCACGTGTGTACACCAGCTTCACCGGTGATGTCACCAGGCTGCCCAAGGCTCACCCAAGGTCATCTGATCAGTAGGTAACTCAGCTAGGGAACGGTGCCCAGCTCAATAATCACATATGAAATGAAGGATCAAGGCACTTTCTGTTCTTCTTGCAAGGGGGCACGTTTATTCTCAGAGAGACACTTCGCATGCCCTGCCATCCTTTGCCCAGACTGTCCCCACTTCCGATGGCCCGCCCCCCATCCTCCATGCAGCCTGCCAGGCTCACACCGTCAAGTCCTCCAAGACGACTTCTGTGACCACTCCAGCACCGCATGACCTTCCAGGCTGCAAATGCCTGTGGACGCCACACTGTTCAGCACTAACACCTCGTGCTGTCCTACGTGACTTGCTATCGCTTTAAGCGAGTGTGTCTCATCTCTGAAACTGGCCTGTGTGAGAAACAGAGAGAAGCACCAGGGTTTGTCGCTGCCAAGTCTACCACGCGGCCAAGAGTTGAGGGGGATGCCGAGACCGCGGGGTGCTCTCCATGGAGGACACCGAGGGCTGCCTTAATGCCGGTGCTGGAACAAGATGGGGTAACAATGTACACAGTCACCTGTTCCGGGTGCCCCTCCTCCCACCCAGCTGCACGCCTGACCTCTCTCCACCTCATTCGCCCCGTTCCAGCCTCCTTGCCATTCCTTGAGCTCTTCAAGTGCTTCTGTGCCTCTGTGCATCTGCCCACGCTGCTGCTGTCCTGAATTGCCACGTGCTCCCTCCCTCCCTCGCTTCCATCAGGCCTCTGCTCTTCCACCGTATTGGAGTGGGCACCCCTGCCCACGCTGTGTAAGACAACACAAGCCCCCACCCACACCAACTCTCTCCCACCTGCTCCGCCTGTGTTTCATCCTGGCACCGAGCATGGGGACATGTCCCTGCTTCTGTGTGTGTGTGTCTTGCTCTTCTGCCCTCCCTAGAAGCTCAGCTCCCTGAGGGCAGGAGCTTGGTCTGTTTTGCTCACTCCAGTACTTCGGGCAGTAGGGACTCAATAAGTATTTGTTGGCTATTGTTAACAGCAGAGGGTGGAGACTGCTCCCTGTCCACTGACTTGCCCATTATCTTCCATTTAAAATCCAGAAAATGGCAGCTGAGGCACATGTAAGCCTGGGGCTGTGTTGGAGGAGAGGGGTTCATAACCTGAACATAGAGCTCTCTCTCCACCCTCCGTGTCGGCATGCAGCTGTGAGGCCTCAGGGGTTTGGCACCCCACCCCCGCTCCACCCTGCTAGGGTCAGAGGCCCGTGCACACATTCTGGAAGAGCAGAAGCTTAGGCGTGGGCTTATGGCTGAATGTGCTGCAGTTCTGGTGATAACCACCAGATGGCGCCCCTGGGCCCGTCGTCCCGTTCTTCCTATTGCTAAACTGTTTCCGTTTTAAACCCTCGCACCAGTTTTTCTTATTCTTCCTCTCCCTCTCCCTGTAGGAAAAGCTCCTCCACAGACTATCGGGCAGGACCCTTTGACCAGCTTTTGAGATGCTTTGAAGGTCCAAGACCTGGGACATTAACTATTCGGATGCCAAAAGTGGGAGTGATGGTGCGGGTAAACCCAACAGTGAATGCTGTTGCTTTTTGAAAAGGTAACCCCACATTCAGCTCTCAAAAGTAACCCAAGGCTGAAGGCCTGCATCGGTGTGTGCACGTGTGTGTGTGCGCGCGCGCACGCGAGGGAGACCAGAGAGCCGGGATGCCAGGGTTTCAGAGCTCATCTCTGCGTCCCGTTGTCTGTGAGTTCGGGCTGATAAAACTGCACCTTATACACCTGGTGAGGGGAACATTCGCACGTGCAGAGGGAGAGGGATGTGGGGACGCGTCTGCCCTGATGTACCTCCTGGCGTGTCCAGCTCAGTGCGCGCGTGGCTGGGAGTGCCTGGATCGCGCGTCTGTGGCTGCGCTGTGTCTGTGCGCGCCTGCCCCAACTTTGGTCTTTCTGCCCAGACGACAGGGGCTCTGCCATAAGGATGAGGACCTACACACGTCTGTCACTAACACGCACGTGGGGCTGGCGTGCTAAGCCTCTCTCTTTGGTTCTGCATGACGTGCGGCCCGCATGTGTGGGCTCCGTGTAGGGACGAGGCGTGCGTACATGGACACGCGCTTGTTTGTGGGGCCCTCGTGGTCTCCCTCTCCGGGGGCTCAGACGAGGCCAGCTTGCTCTCTGCTTCCGGACTTCACTGCTCTGAGACACAGGGTTGTTCCAGGCTGCTGCTCTCCTCCGTTTGCATTGCACCTGCCTTTGTCCATGGCCAAGCATGCCTTAGGGGACTTTATTTATTTCTTCAATTAAAAGAAGAAAGGCCTTGGGAGAGTGAACCCTCAAAATTACCCCATAGTAAAATGCTCCAACATTCACGAAACCACAAACCTCATGGAGGTGTCTCAGCTCTCCTGGCCCCAGGTTCCTGCCCGCCTTAAACTAAGGGGTTCGCATGCCTATCTCCTGGGGCCGGGGAGATTTACGGCCGGGGAGACCCTGTGTATCTCTGTTTGCATGTGTGACCCTGTGTTAAGCTTTTGCTCCCCACAGGACTTTTCTGCCTCCGTGCGGTATGCAGGAAGTCTAGAAAGCAGAAACCCCAGAGTCCAGCACCCCCACCCCACCCCAGGCTGTGTGACCTTAGACAAGAGCCCTGACCTCTCTGGGCCTCGGACTCCTCCCTGGTAAAATGAAGCTGGTGCACACTTCATGATCTGAGACGCCTTCCTGCTCTGACCCCATGTGACCCTCAGCCCTTTGTGAAGCAGAACTTCCTACAGTGAGTCCTGAAGGAGGTGACATCATCCCAGGTTGGCAGGAGAAGGTGAGGGTTGGCAGGCTTCCTCCCGGGGCACCGCTCTCTCTGCAACGCCACCCTGAAACGGACCACAGCAGAGAGAGCAGTTCCGAACATGGGCACATGCTCACCGCCCTGTGCTGACGTCAGAACACCCCAAACAGCTGGGAGGGAATTGATGAGGACTCGTCTCACCGCTCTACATGGTAATTATTGGTGTTCATAATGACACCCCGAGGCATTACATTCCCCTGAAATGCCTTTGGAATCATCAAAGAAAGATTAAACCATGCCTCGTATAATTGCTCTTTGAAATACCTTCTATTTTATTCTCTTGCTTGGAAAATTGATAACCTATGGATTTTCAATTAACTTTCAGTTACGAAGAATATTCAGTTTACCCAAGTATCCCATCCATTTTCTGGTCCCTTTTAGGAGTTTATGATCCATCTCAGGCTGTTCCCCCCACCCACCCACCCCCGAGGACGACAGAGTTTGGAAGTGGAAAAATCGCAGATCTGTCCTCGGGGGACCAGGCCACAGCCCTTCCTAAGACTGTTGCTCCGCAAGTCACCTAGCTTCTCCCAGCCTCGGGGTCCTCACCTATGGAAAATGGATCAATGTCAGCCCCACTCCCTCAGCGCCAATGCCAGAAGCAAGTCAATTATGGGGGTGTTTGCAAGTGTTGAGTCTATGCAAGTGAGACCTGCTTGGAAAACACTGCAGAACTGTTTGGTGAGGCCCCCAGGCTCAGCCAACAAAACTGCTAACTTGGGCAAGGAGCTTCGGGCCGGTGTCCTGGACCCATGGTTTCCCCAGTAGCAACCTGTGCAGCCTTGGACAAGCCACTAGGCCTCTCTGGGCCTGAGCTTTGTCATCTGTAAAATGGGAGCAGGCAGACTCAGAGGAGACCAGAAACTGCAAACAGCCAGTTCAAGAACCGATTGTGCCCATCGACATCTTTTAATTGAGCAACAGTGTTTTATATTCACTGCCAATGTTCAAAAATTGAGACATCACCCACAAGAATCTAGAATCATGGTTCTTTTAAAAATCTGGAAAGATCTGGTAAAACTAGGCCCATGTCCTTGCAAGGTGAAGTTGGCTCGTGCCACGTAGCTGTGGGTGCCCCTCTCTCTTCCGCCGCACTCCTGCGTCTCCCTGCCAGCCGGCTTCCCTAACTTGTGTGTCCAGGCCTGGCCCCTACCTGAGCGATCTCTAAGGCTTCAGGCTCCCTCAGGGATGCTGGCCTTTGTCCTGGAGGAGAGAGAGCGACCTAGGACCTGCCCACCCTTTCTACCTGGACCCTGGGTGGGGAAGGACACATTCCTTCAGCAACTTCCAAGCTAATGCAGAGCAAAGTGCTATGGAGGAGACCGCCCCCCGCCCACCGCCCCCGGCCTTGCAGCCAGAGCCAGTAACTCACAGCTGTGGTTACCCTCTCGCTGATTTCTGTTTTAAAAAATACTGCTGGATAAACAGTGAGGGAAACCGGAGCTGTTCCCACACCACATAAATCCCCAGTTTGCTGTCCTATCTGGTTAGCTGGTTCCCCCCCCCCAAAATAATGGCACTGCTGCCTCGCAAGCAAGGGCGGCAAAAGTGCACCCCGGGAAGTGGGCGGCGGGGAGTCTCCCCAGCCAGCTCCCTTGCCCGGGCACTGGTGGCTCCCGCCTCCTCTCCTTCAGCACTTCCTGCCCAGGGGCACTCACCTTTGTCCTCACTCTCCCCACCTGGACACCCTTCCTCCCTTCCCCCTCCTTCCTGCTTTGTCTAGCTCAAAAGGCCTCCACGCTAGACCTTTCTGGGGCTCCTCCTGCAAACCTACCCAACAACCACAGTTCCCCCTGGAATGCCTCCTTTGGAGATGCCTTCCAGAGTCTTCTGTCAAAGTGCATATACCCTGGCTCAGAAGGTAAGACCTGAGCCTTCTTCCATCTTGAAGACGACTTTTGCCTTAGATTAGGGTTTCCAGATTTGGGGAGGGGGAGAGTTGGAGGAGAAAGGACACCCAATTGAATTTAAATTTCCTATAAACAACAAACGATGTTTCAGTGTGTGTTCCAAATATTGCATGGAGCGTCCTTAACCTGGACTTCCTGTGCTTTATCTGGCTGCCCTGACTCCACCAGGCGCAGAAGCCCTGGAAAGCGAGCGTTTACTGATCCCCTTCTGGGCATCTGTACATCCTTCTGGGCGTCTGTGCCTTGTCTGTACAGCAAGCCTCTGCTTTTCCGCTGAGGAAACCAAGGTCACGTGACTTCCAAAAGCCAAGTTTCCAACGCAGGTCCCTCTGCATATTGTGCTTTTAAGGCATCTGCTCACGATCTTGGCAGCAGGCACACGATGGCCAGCCCCCAAGTTTAAGATGAGCATATGTGAAAGAAGGCATTCATCTGAGGGAGCCGTCTCTATTCACTCAGCATTTTCTGAAATGTCATAGCGAAAGACCCCGGCATTGGTTCCCTGGGGCGGGACATCTGGCCCCACCTTGCACACCCCGAGGGTGCTTCTGTGGCCTGTATTCTGTGGTTCCCTCAACTCTGTCCTGTTCATCTTGTTATTTGAGCCTCACACAGTCCTCGAGGGCAGGAGTGACCCTGAAGCAGAGGACACACACATCCCAAATGAAGGCCCGGCCCGACAGCGCAGATCCGAGTCCCGTGAGATTCCCACCGTGTTCAAAGCGTGCCAGTCTCCTGCCCTACCCCCGAGGCCTTGCTCAGGAAAGGTGTCTTGTCTGGTTCTCACGTTCAGCCTTCTGAGTGAGTGCTGGTCATTTCATCTTGTCCCTCTTAGGTGGCTCATAAATATTCCACAGGGCCTTCTGGAGTGGTCCTTAAGATAAAAACCGCAGGTATTTTCAGCATCATCTAGCTAGTGTGACTAAAAACTATACGCCAGGCTTGCCTCACGCACTTCTCTCAGCAACTGAATGGGGGAAGAAGAAAAATATTTATCCCCAATTTATAGATGAGAAAACTGAGGCTCAAGTGATAAAGCCCATTGCTGAAAGCCATGAAGCTGATTATAATGGAAGAGCTGGGGTTTGAACCCATGCTCTCCTGGTTCCCGAGGCCATGACCTTGACCTTCTGTTATACAGCCATAGGAGAAGGTATTTGGGGGCTAAGATGAGCCATCTTCATCCTCCAGTGGGACATGACATGCCCTGGGGGCCAGCAGAGTACGGAGAGAGAACTGCCCGCGTGTGCCACCCTCTGCAGTCAGCCAAGCCTTTTCACAGACACCCCGCAGAGCAGCCACCTGCCAGCGAGAAAACCGAGGCTCAGGATTTGCCTGAGACCCCACGGCTGATGAAAGGCAAGGCCCTATCTTCAACCCAAGTCTTCTACCTGCAACCCCAGGTCCCACCTCCGACACCCTGCAGCTCCAGGCACAGGTGGGCGGGGTCCACGGCACCAAGAACATGCCGGCTGTGTGGCCAGCCGTGCACAAAGGGGGAATTCCAAGTTCTTTGGGATGGTTCAGGTGTGGCCAAGTCAACTGCCCACTTCAGGGCCCTTCCTCCCAACACACGCTTTTCCTCTTCCTCCCCCTGCCACCCCAGCAACACCCAGAAACAGGGTCCCCTCCCTTCCTGAAAGCCCCACGCCCCTTGGCCTCCTGGCCTCAGGCCTTTTTTCCACAAAGACCCACTTCTATCCATCTCTGTCTCTCAGGCCTGCGGGGGCCTCGACAGGGAAACGCTGACTTTGAGGAGGTTAAAGGTGCTGGTGCCCAGCCTTCATCTAACAAACGGGTTGCCAAGAGGGGAGGAACCATTGTTGTTTTTCCCCCGGCCTCAGAAGAGGGGCCTGTCAGGAAGATGTAGAGGCCAGTGGGCCCCCAGCCGCGCCCCGCAGGGTGGCTGACAGACGCTAGCAGCTGCTCGGGGTGGGGAGGGGGTGCTGGGGTGCCAGGGCGCTGCATGGAGCATCCCTGCTGGCCCCCCCCACTGCCCCGCCTGACCTCTCCGCCCACCCTGCTGTGACCCGGGGCCTACCCCTTCCAGGGGCAAAGGGCCAGGCTGCTGGGCCTCACTGGGCCCGATGAGGAGGCCAGCGCAGGAATCTGGTTACAGCCTGCTGGGCCAGGCCTCAGGAGGGTTTTCCTAGAACCTTCCAGCCTCGGACGGATTCTTTCTAGAGCCCCACAACCCGGAGCCCCGAGGAACCTTACCAGGCTGTTTCTGTAGAATGTCTGCAGGGCTCCCCAGCCCCACAGTCTCCCCCCAGATCATCAAGTGTAAGGTAAGGCAGGCTAGGAAGGGAGCCCCATTTATCTATTACCCACTTGGCCATTTACATAAATGATTGGTTTAAACCTCTCAAGTGGCTGTGGGGTAGGCATTCTGATGCAGCGGGGCCAGGCGGCCCGGGTTTGAATCCCAGGTCCTCCGCTTCCCAGCTGTGTGACCCTGTGCAGGTTACACGGTCTCTCTGTGCTTCAGAGTCCTCTTCTGAAAAACAGAGATGATGTGTAAAGCACGGGGGTCAGAGGGCTTTTGTGGGGATTCAGGGGGGAGCACTGGGAGGTGTGAAGACCAATGGACGGATGTCAGCCGTCATCAGTGGGTGGATGGACTGTCACCCCGGCTGAGGAAACAGAAGCTCAGAGAGGTAAAGCGCCTTGTCCCACGGCACACAGTCAGCAAGTGGCAGACCCAGCATTTGAACTCATGCCTGTTTAAGCCCAAAGTCCAGGCACCGAGCTGCTCCACACACCTGGGGGCAACTCCCGGTTCTGCCATTTCCCAGCTGTGTGATTCGCAGCCTCCCATGCTGCGTGCCTGAGCCTCGTTTTCCTCGGGTGTAAAATGTGACCATAAATCTCCCTTTACCCATCATAGGAGGGTGGAGAGGTTCAGAGAACTGTGTGTACAACAGCTACGTCCTGGACAAAGTGGAGAAATGAGCCTGCTTTATGGTGTGACCCTGCCTCCTCCTGTGCCCAACAATGCCCTGGCTACCCATTGCTGAAGATGAAATGCCTGTTTCATGAAAAGGGTGTGTAGCCCCCAGGCTACAGAGCTGAGACCCCCCCCCCTCTTTTGGAACCAGCCAGCAGAGACACCACTATTATAGTCCACACCCATTTCAGCCCCGACCCCACTGCTCTGGACCGTGGAAATATTCCGTGGGAGAGGAGCTCTGGTCCCTGGTCTTGGAAAGCCATCCTTTGAGAAATTGCGTTAACCCTCCACAGAAACCAGCAGGCCTCGGGGATGACCGACGGGTGAAAAGGCAATTGGCCACTCTGCAATTGGCACAGGCCAGGACACTGATGTGACCATTTGCCAAAGAGAACTCCTTTGGGAATGGAACTACCCCTGATTCCTATTTCCGTGCCCCAGACCGCATGGAAGGCTTGGCGTCTGGGGAGGGAGGGGGAAGCAGGTGGGTGAAGGTTAGGGGGCCAGGGAGCAGGTGGGGGAGGCCTGGAGACACTTCAAGGACCTTATCTAAGTAAGAGCCTTTCTTTTGCCATGGAGAAAAATGCCTTGAAATCCCTCTGGAGAAGACTGTAGCTAATTGGCATGAAGTTGGGGGTTAAGGAACGGAAGGAAGAATCTGATTTTTTTGGGGGGTTTTTTTTTTGTTGTTGTTGTTGTTTTTTTAAGTTACTGAGAAAGTAAGAAAGTCACTTTGGGCAGAGAGAAATAATTGTTTTCTGGAGTATGTCTTTCTGTATACCACAGACCCTAGTGGGCCGCTGAGACTTGCAAAAACAAAAAAACAAGATTTCTTTTAATCCACCTTCCTTTTCGCAAGCAGCAGTAGAAGGGCCTTTAAATCAAATGCAATCAGCAAACTTGTCTCTCGCACTTATCCCCTGCTTCACTCCCTGGAATTTGGCACTTGATGGATTCTGGATCTAACTTAAGGCTTTTTCCAAATCCAAGACTTGGGGAATTTTGTTAACAGTGCAATAAAGTAACTTCATAGTGTTACAGGAGGCACATTAAAGAAGTTGTATGTGTGAGCTGCTCTCTCCCCTTAAAAAAAAAATACAGACAATGTTTCTTTAAAAGTCTCCATCTGCAAATCCCATTAGATGTGCATATAAGGTTTCTGATGATTAATAGTTGCCTGCTCGGGTTTTGGTTGGAGGGGACGGTGTGGGTGCGGGTTAACCCCTCCCTCTCCTCTCTCACATTTCACTTCAGAAATGTGTCACTCTCTCCCCACCGCAGCATTTAAAAGTGTGTCTCCGCAGCCCTGGTCCAGCCCTCGGCAGGCATTCACTGCGGGCTCCAGGGCAGGCACTCCGTCAGCCGGTGCTTCTGGGCTGGGACAGTGAAAATGCTTAGTGTCATCGGCGGCGTATACACATACAGGGGACCCCAGTAGGCAGGCTGATGTGTCGGGGAGCAGGAAGCCAGCCGTGAAGTGAAGCTGGACATAAGTGTGCGCACACACGTATGTGTAGCCGGCCGCACGTGTGTGGACTTGAAAAAGAGACTTTTGTTTTGGTTTTTGTTTTGGTTCCTGGGGTGAACTTTCTGTTGAACATTTTTCCCTCTTCTTTTTTTTTTTTTTTTTGCATTTTAAAAAATTTGAATATAAACAGTGTGTGAATCAAACCTTTGAAAGACTGAGGTGTGCAGCAGACGGCAGATGGATCCCGTGGCCAGCAGCTGCATGAGGAGCCCCCACCCCCCAGCCCCAGTGTGGGGCTGCCTTCGAAATCCCCACTCGGAAGGCAGTGGGGCCTCGGGGCTACCCCACTACCCACCAACCCCGTTCTCCTTCCACCAGAAACCAGACTTCCCAGCAACGGCGACAGCAGCGTACCCTGACTTCTCGGCCTCCTGCCTGGCGGCCACCCCGCACAGCCTGCCCCAGGAGGAGCGGGTCTTCACTGAGCAGCACCCCGCCTTCCCACAGCCCCCCGACTGGCACTTCCCTGTCTCGGAGGCCCGGCGCAGGCTCAACCCAGGCCCAACCGGAGGCTCCAGGGAGATGGGGGCCAGCAGCCCAGGCCTGGTGGACACCACGGGAGGCCCAGGCGAAGACTACGAGGTCCCTGGGAGCACCACCAACGAGACGGAGAAGAAGTCGACCAGACGGAAAAAGGAGAGTTCAGGTAGGTGGCTGAGGAGCAGCTGAGCATTCTTTTACTGTGTGACCTTAGGGAGGTTTCTTGCCTTCTCTGAGCCTAACTTTCCTGAACTGCAAACAATACTATCTAACCTATTCAAATGTAGGAGTTACCTTTGGGGTTTCTTTTACTGGGAGTTCTAGGATTCTCTGGTGATGGGTGTATGTGTCCCCAGCCCTCCTGGGCCCCAGGACAGATGTGCCAGCAAGAGAATGAAACAGAATCCGCAAAGATTTGGAGGCATGTGGGAAGGAGCCCAGCAAGGGCTGGAGAGGCACTTCCATGAACTCGGGCTGCCTCTGGGCCATGCATCTCCCCGCCATATCCTGGCCGGCTCCCAATGGTCCCGGAGCCACAGGGTTTGCCCACCATGGGAATCGGCTGAGAAAGAAGTTCAGAGGGCTGCAGCCAAGGCTAGAAGCCTGGGTGGTCAAGCAGGGTCAGGAGCCTAGAGGCAGAGGAGCAGGACGAGGGCTGGGATGGGAGAGGCGAGCGATGCGGGGGAATGCTGCCATGTGGAGCAGAATCGCCCTGCCCAGCTGGCTGTGCCTAGGCCAAAGAGGGCAGCTCAGCATGCTGAGGTCTGGGTGACCCCCAGAGAAGTCTCTCCAGAGAGATCACTGGCCTTGGGGGAGAATCAGGGAGGCAGGCAGCCACGGGCAAGCACTGGACCTCAGAATGCAGGTAAAGCTCAGCTCAGTGCCGGACTCCCACAGGCCGGAGGATGAAGCTGACCCTCTTGTTAAGATCACAGCTAAACCCCATCTCCCCCTGTGATAGAGAACTGCTGTTTCCTCATGCCCACGTGGCTCTCCCCAGCTTCTCTCGCTGCCCCTTCGCCTGTTGTCCGCTTCCCTGGCCCCACCTCGGCCATGCCCCCTGCCCTCACTGCCCGCTCTGTTCTCCTGACAGCCACTCGGGGGGCAACGTCTGTCTGTCTGACCTCTAGAGGACCTTCTCATGGGGCTAACCAGGGGCAGGCAGAAAATGAGAGTGCCAACCAGCCAGGGACCACTTTCTGTGCTTTGCTTCTCAAAGCACTTTGGGCGTAGCGCAGATTTCCCTGGCATCTTCTTGCCGGGCCCTAGCCAAGGCCCTGGGGTGCCGAGATGAATAAGGTGGCCTCAACCCGTCCCCACTCCAGCCCCTGAAAGGAGCACAAACCGAGAGTGAGGCGAGGCCTTACAGACGCCTGCCTGACAGCAGACGTGAGGTCGGGGACGCTCAAGGGACGGTAGGCAACATGCATCAGCTCCTTTGAGTTTCGCCAGTTTGCGCTGTGAGTCCAGCAGGTTCTGTACGTGTGGAAAAGCCGAGGTACAGTTTGAGGGGGTCACTGCTAGAATGGAGTCTAGACAGAGTGATCCCCTCATCTCGACTCGCCCAGGACTTTTCTGATTTTAGCATGGAAAGTCCAGCGTCCCTGGAACCCCCCAGCCCTGGGCAAACCGGGACAGTTGGTCACCCTGGAAATAAGCTCGAACCCCCAAATGTCAGGCCCCAAACCCTGCACCCTTCAGCAGCTCTCAAGCACGATCCTCCTTTTGAAACAGGAGGATTCTGAAACATGCTTGAAGAAGTCCCTCCACGGGCTCACAATGGATAATAATGACCGCAGCCCTCCCGGCTGCTCAACAGAAGGGCCCTTTAAATTTCCAACCTCTTAAATCCTGAACTATTCCTAGCCCTGACTGGAGATACGCCGCTCCTCCTCTCCAAGGAGCTCTCAGTGACTTGGCTCCGAGCCTGGGTGAAGAGCTCTTCCATCCACGGCGCCGGCCACCATCTCTGCCCACACCTCCTCGGCTGCATGCAGCCACTTTTCTGGGTACTGGGAGCCAAGGCACTGGGAAGGCATGGGCTTAGGAAAAATCATTCCCTGCTTCAACAAGACTCATTTGCACGTCTTTCCTTTTGGCCTAGGGCCCATGACACCGCATTAGGAAGTAAACTTGTGTGCAAAGCAGCTGACCACCCCAAGGGGACGTGGACACCCTCAGCTGAATTTCCTGCACTCTTCGTAGGGTTGGCCTCGGGTCAGGGGAAGTTCCCATCCCCGAGGGGCCCTGGGCTCTCCCTCAAGGTCCCCCCTCAGGAGCAGCAGCAGTGGCAGAAGGCACATGAGGCACAGCAGAGCAAGCTGACTCTCATTCATTCTCTGGGATTCCAGATCTGCTCTCCATTCAGCAGGGAAATTTTTATTATCCAGCTAGTTGCTTTGAGTCCTCCTTTGTGATTTACCTGGAGGGGAAAGTGGCGGGCTAGGCTCACCACCACTCCAGGAATCTGCTCACAAGAGACCAGCCCACAAAGGACCTCCACCCCCACCCCACCAACCCTGAGTCACTGGTTAGATTCTTTCTTATTTAAAATTTTGATTATTTTATCCATCATGGATTTTAATGTTTATTTTGTAAAAATTGCATTAAAATATTATCTCTCTGGATTCACTGAGATTTTGGGCGCCCCTTGCACTTTGCACTTAACCTGAGCTCCTGACACACCTGTCCCAGCCCCAGCAAAGCCAGCCCAGGGTGGTTAACCAGCGGGGACCAGAAATGTGTTTCCCATAGCTTCACAGTCCACAGACAGGTCGCAGCATCCGCACTGCAACTTTGGATGTCCTGACTTTGGGAAAGTTCTTAACTTCTTGGAGCCTCGGTTTTCCCAGCCATATAATGAAACTATAACAATGGCACCTTCCACGTAGGGTGGTGGTGAAGGTAAAAAACAATGATCCATGAGATGAACACTGTGCATGGTCCGTGAAGTCAGAAATAGCCGCTATGAATGATACGAGGCCCGTAGTTCCAGAACCAGCCTCTGTCAGATCTCTCTGTTTATTATTTATGGGGTCCACGGAACTGAACCCTCCAAATACACTGTCTCGGGAGTTCCTGAGTCTGGGGTAGAAGCAGTGGGAACCTCTGACAATCATGCAGCTGTCATCAGTTAGGAGCTCAGAGATCTGCTGGGGAGGATGGGGGCCTGGTGGGGGTGGGGGTGGGGGTGGGGGGTGGGGGCGGAGTGAGCTGTGCCCGCTGAATGCAGGCCACGCTGACTGAGACACCTTAGGTAACAGAAAGTCACGGAAGGTCTCCTTCAGGAGAATGTTCTCCGCTCTCCGCTTTCCTTCTTTTGCCACCCCCAACTGCTCCCACTGGAAGCGGGGCTGATTTCACCGCAAGCAAATGATCGGGAAAGTGGGGGTCCCTGGCCCCCCACCCTGAGACCTTCATTCTGCTGGTTCACAGCACAAAACCGATTTAGGAGGCCAGTGCGATGTTATCTCACCCCAGGGTGTTACCGAGCCCTGCTGGCAGGCACAGCTGCGAGGCCACTGCTGTTTGCCCCCAATCTGTCACTGCTACCGTGCTTGTCTTTAATTTATGGGGATGAGGGATTTCTCGGTGATTTTCTGACGGGGTTCAAGGGAAGGTCGCGCGTGATCAGGTGAATCTGATCGCCCACCGGGGAGAGCCCCCGTGGTCGGGCTCCGCACTGCCGCCGGCTGGGCTCTCACGTACTCACGCGGCCTTCACCAGACTTGCTTTGTCCCCTCCTCCCTCAGCTCTGACTCGCCTGCCGCCCCGGGCTCGGCCCTCGGCCCTCCGCGTTTCTACCCTGCAAGCCGTGATCTCCAACTGCCTCTGCCCGACCGCGTGAACGCTCATTTCGCCCGAGGTTAAAACCCTCCACAAACTGGCCCCTTTTGCCCTTTTTCCCACCTGTTCCCCTTCTCGGGTCACCGCCTCACTTCCACCTCCCCCATGCCTTGCCACAAGCCACCCCAGAGTACTTGCCTCGCGCACACACTCTGCCTTTTCTCCCCCCACCCAGTTTGCGGAACGGCTTTCCCTTCCCCCATTCTTCTGCCGATTACCACCCTACTTATGTTAGCATCCAGCTTGCAAACCACCCCCTTCAAGGATTCTGTCTTAAAAAAAAAAAAATTTTTTTTTGATGGCCCCACTTGTATATAGCATCATTTCAGTGAAAGGTATGGTGAAGAAGTTCCATATTGTGGAATCCACTAGAACCCACGCTGATTTTTCTGAAAACGGTTTAGGACCATGTAGGCAGGCTCCTGAGATTCTTGTCGTGGGACATCTTGTATTCAAAGTCTCCTTTTTCTTTTTATTGTGGTCAAAAACACATCACATAAAACCTGCCATCGCAAACATTTTTCAGGGCGCGGTACATGCACCCTGCTGTGCAAACACTCTCCAGAACTTTCTCATCTTGTGAAACGGAAACTGGACCCACAGAATGACAGCTTCCTTTTCCCTTGCCCGGGGCCTGGCAACCAGCATTCTACTTTCTGTTTCTGAGAGTCTGACGACATTGGTGCCTCCTATAAAAGTGGAGTCATGCAGAATATGTCTTTTTTGTGACTGGCTTCTTTTATTTAGCCTAATGTCCTTGGGGTGCGTTTATGTTGTAGCATCATAACAGGATTTCCTTCCTTTTTAGGGTGGAGTAATATTTCATCGTGTGTGTATACCGCATTTTCTTTATCCATCTAGTCATCTGTTGGTAGAAGGACACTTGAGTCCCCTCTGGCTAATATGAATAGTTCTGCAATAAGCATGGTGTACCAGTGTGCACTTCAAGATCCTACTTTTGAATTTTTTTTATATTTACCCAGAAGTGGGATTGCTGGATCATGTGATTCTATTTTTAATTTTTTGCTGAACCCCCATACTCTTTTCCACAGCCACTGTGCCATGTGGCAATTCTACCAACAATAAATAAGAATTTCAACTTCTCCACATCTGCACCAATACTTGTTATTTTCTGGGTTGGTTGGTCGGTTGGTTGTTGTCCGTTGGTGGCCCTCCTACTGGATGCAAGGTGGTCCCTGATTGTGTTTTTGATTTGCATTTCCCTGATGATTCGTGACACTGAGCATCTTTCATACATTTGTTGGCTATTTGTACATCTTCTTTGGAGAACTGTTTACACAAGTCCTTGACCCGTTTTTAATTGGATTGTTTGACTTTTATTGTTGACTTATAGGAGTTCTTCATATATTCTAGATATTAACCCTTTATCAGATAGGTGGATTGCAAATATTTTCTCCCATTCTGTAGGTTGCCTTTTCGTTCTGTTGGTTGTTCCCTTTGCTGCATAGAAGTTTCTGAGTTTGACATTTGTCTATTTTTTATTTTTGTTGCCTATGTTTTCAGTGTACTATCCAAGGAACTATTGCCAAACCCAATGTCATGAAGCTTTCCTCCCATGTTTTCTTCTAGGAGCTTTATAGTTTTAGGTCTATGTTTAAGTCTTTAACCCATTTTGAGTTAATTTTTGAATACAGTGGAAGGTAAGGGTCTAACTTCATTCCATTGCCTGTGGATGTCCACTTTTGCCAGCACCATTTGTTGAAGACCGTCCTTTCCCCATCATGTAGCCTTGCCACCTCTGTTGAAGGTCATTTGATCCTACATGAGAGGGTTTACTTCTGGGCATCTATTCTGTTTCATTGGTCTATATGTCTGTCTTTATTCTAGTACCATATTGTTCAGATGACTGTAGCTTTGCAATATGTTTTTAAATGAGAAAGTATGAGGCCTCCATCTTTGCTTTCTCAAGTTTGTTTTGTCTATTCAAGGTCCTTTGAGATTCCATACAAATTTTAGGATGATTTTTTTTTCTATTTTTGAAAAAAAAAAAAAGCCATTGGGATTTCTGATGGGGATTGCATTGAATCCATAGATCATTTTGGGTTGTAGGGACCTTTTAACAATATTAAGTCTTCTGATCTATAAACGTAGGATATCTTTCCATTCATTTGTTTTCTTTAATTTCTTTCAGCAATGATTTGCAGTTTTAATTGTACAAGTCTTTTGCCTCCTTGGTTAAGTTTATTCCTAACTATTTTATTCTATCTGATGCTATTGGAAATGTAAATTGTTTTTTAAATTTTCTTTTCAGATTGTTCATTGCTACTGTATAGAAATGCAACTGATTTTTTGTATGTGTGTTGATTTTGTATCCTGCAACTTTGCTAAATTGGTTTATCAGTTTTAAGAGCTTTTTGTGGAATCTGTAAGGTTTTCCACATACAAGATTATACCATCTGTAAACAGAGATTATTTTACTTCTTTTTATTTCTTTTTCTTGCCTGATTGCTCTGGCTAGTACTCCTAATATTATGCTGAATGGATGTGGTGACATTGGGCATCCTTGTCTTGTTCCTGATCTTAAAGAAAAAAGCTTTCAGCTTTTCATCATTGAGTATGATGTCAGCTATAGGATTTTCATATAAGGCCTTTATTATGTTGAGGTAATTTCCTTCTATTTCTAGTTTGTTGAGTGTCCAAGAATGCTTTCCTGACCTCCCTCCCCACAAACACTGAGCAAGCCTTCTTTATACCTCTATTTTAGCATCAAACCACAGCTGGCCTTGCACCCAGAGTTACAGATGCACATGGCTGACCTTCTCCCTAAAATTGAAGTGTCTGCAAGGTCAGAATGATATCTGATTCACCTGTGCAGTCTCCCTAGCATCTACTGAAACATCTGCACACAGGAGAAGCTCCATTCCATGTCTGGTCAATAGTCTCAATTGCAGCCTGGCATGCATTCATTCATTTTCTTACTTCTTTCTGAACTTGGCTCTGCCACCTGGCATGAGGGTTTCTACCACGTGTGATATGCTTCTGTAAAATGCATCAGAACTTTTACAGTCTCACTCACGAAAAAGTGTGCAGAGAGCCAGACTTCAGTCGTAAAACCAGCCCAGGGTCAGGGCAAGGGCTGGGGTGGAAAGACACATACACGGCCACATGCAGGCTGAGCTGGCTCTGCAGGAATCCCCCACGGGAGACTGGGGTCCTGAGTACCAGGGCCACCATGGGAAACAAATGGAGCTGCTGTGGCTATGCAATAAAGTGGACCCACCGTGGCAGAGCAATTAGGGGGGCTGCCGCAGCTGGGCATAGAGGGCCCAGATGTCACATGGACATGAGGCTGTGTTCTCCAGGCTATAGGAAAGGGTACCTTTTTCTAATTACAGAGAGGCCCCCTATGGGTGAGCAACAGTCTTGCCACACACCCCTTGTGGCTTTGCTCCCTCTCCTCAGTGGTAAGCACTGGCTGTGGGGAGATAGGGGACGTCTTAGTCTGCTCAGGCTGTCATAACAAAACACCACGGACGGGGTGGCTGAAATGACAGGCAGACATGTTCTCGCAGTTCTGGAAGCCAGAGGTTAAAGATCAAGATGTCGGCAGGTTTGATCTCTCCTGAGGCTTTTCGCCTTGGCTTGCAAATGGCCATCTTCTTGCCATATTCTTTTCCTCTGTGTGTGGACATCCCTGGTGTCTTCTTATACAGATGCCAGTGAGATTGGATTAGGGCCCACTCTAATTTAATCACTTCTTGAAAGGCTGTATCTCCAAATACAGTCACATTCTGAGGGGAGAAGGGACACAATCAGCCCATAAACAGGGGGTACAGGGACAAGGACAGGGTTCTCAGCAGTGGCACAAATGTTCCTGTTAAAACCCCTTCAGTGAAAGCAGTGTCTTAGAGTGGGCACGACCTCAGATCTTCCGCAGCCCTGCTCCCGTTGCCACTGGAGCTTCTCCACTCAGGCGGAGCAGATCCCCACATCCTTATCTTACACCCACAGAGGGAGATTTTAAAAGTACAGACAGTTTTAGGAATGAGTCTTTAAAGAAGTGGACGCTCTGGCTAGTGAGGCAGTGGATTGAGTGCCAGACTGCACACCAAAGGGTCGCCTGTTCGATTCCCAGTCAGGGCACGTGCCCGGGTTGTGGGCCAGGTCCCCAGCAGGGGGCGCATGAGAGGCAACCACAAACTGATGTTTCTCTCCCTCTCTTTCTCTCTCCCTTCCCCTCTCTCTAAAAATAAATAAATTTTAAAAATCTAAAAAAAAGAAGAAGAAGAAGAAGTGGGCTGTTTGACAGAGGCGGGAGGAGAGGAGGTGACGACAAAATATACAGACTTCAATGGGTGTCACCGGGGTCACTAGAGGGGTGCTGAGTACCACACTGGGCGACCTCACGTCCTCCCCCAGCCCCTTGCTGGGCCACAGCACTGACAGGGCAGGCCCAGTTCCAGCCCTGGACCCACAACATCCTGGCTGTGTGGACTCGGGCAAGTCCCGACCCCCAGTGAGTCCCCGTCTCCTCCTCTGAGGACAACAGTGCCTCACGGGGCTGCCATGGACTAGATCAGGTCACAGACAGTAAAGACCAGCCAGCACTTGGTGACCCCTTGACCTATTTTCCCCAAAGCGACGAAGGAGCACCCTTCTCTTGTCAAAGGCTTCCCTCCTCCTGGCTGTACCCCAGGTTGCCCACGCTCAAAACCCAGCGGGGCAGGGATGCAAACCCCGACGGAGCCTTGGCAGCCTGCCCCCAGCCAGGCCTACCTGCCTCTGTCGGCTCCCTGCTCCAGAGGCACTGCAGTGCTGGACAGCGTGCGGTTTCAGGGGTGCACAGCTGCTGCAGCCCTCTCACCCCAGCTCCAACCCTGGAACCCCCAGTGGGGAAGAAGCCCTGGGCTCCGGAGTGGCCAGCTCGGGAGGAGACAGGAACTCCCCCTTCCTGCTGGGAGTCCCCTGACTGCTGGCTAGAGCTCCTGCTTCTCCTCTTCTGACAGACCCAAAGCAGGGCCCCAGGCCTTGGCCACGGTCTGAACTCAGATGCAGCAGCACAAACCCTGGGCCCCGCCCAGATACATTCTGGAAGTTCTGGAGAAAGTCAGTTTCCACCGAGGCAGCAGGACTCGGACCAGTTGCTAAGATGTAAGGTCCAAAGAGCCCATGGGCCGCGAGAAGTTCATTCAAGGGGCCACCTCAGCCCTGCCTACCGCCCTACCAGGCTGGGAGCTCAGGAGTCCCACCCCACTCACCTATTTCTGCGGCTGGAATAAATCAGGGCACCTGGACGCAGGGAGGTGGGGACGATCCCAGAGGCAGAGCAGCCCTTCTTTCTGGGGGGCAGACCCCTGCAGACCCCAGAGCTAGCCCCTTACCCAGGGCCCTGTCTGCTCACTGAATCGGGCCTCCCTGGCCTCTGGCCAGCGTTCCTCCCCCACCCCCACCCTAGCCTTTTCTATTTCGTGTTTTTCCCTGTTTTCCTTATACACCGTGGTGGAGGAACAGCGTGAGCAGTGGGGCCTGGGGCCTGGAGCCCACACTTCCTTTGGTGACAGCTAAGGACGACATCTGGAACTTATAAACACCAACAAAGCCCAGTGCTGCCCCCTGCCTCCCTCCAGCCTGTCTGGGAGGCTTGCTGCTGCCCCCCACCTCTTATTTTCACTGCCTCCCTTCCCTCTCCCTTCTCTGCCCCCTCTTCTGGTCCCCACGCCCCATCTGATCTCCCCACCCATTTCACTCTCCTTCACCACCGTCCACCCTCAATGCCCACCCCACCCAGGACTCTCAGCAAAGACTGCTGTAGCACCAGGCATTTTCATTCCAGAGGAATCTGCTGCTCTCCCAGCAAACACACCCTGAATTCGTTAGCCTCACTGCTGGGCTCCTCAAAGAGGCCAGGATCCCTACCCATGTCTCTTTAGGCACCCAGGGGAGAGGGAGGCAGGCCCAGTGTTAAGTTCAGCGGGGCTCAGTTGAAAAGGCAGGCAATTCTAGGAAGCCAGAGAAGTCCTAGAAGCCAACGCTCCGCGGGTCTTGGGCTGGCTCCATCCCGGTCTTGTCTAACTTGATGAGCTTTGACTCCTCCCTCTGAAGTGGAAAGGATCAAACTAATGAGGACGTCAAAGGTGTGCTCTGGGAAGAAAGCCAGACACCGCTTCCAGAGGGTTTGTCCCGGCCTCACCTACTGACATCATGCCCCTGGTACCCCTCCCTGAGGAGGCCCAGGGAGACAGGCCTGGGCCCGGACACAGACACTGGCCGGCCCTGCAGTGCACATGGCCTCCCCAGGGCAGTGTGACACAGTGGCCACAGCCCTGGACTGGTCCCAGGGGGGTTTTGGCAAGCCATTTAGTTTCCGGGTCTGCATTTCCTCATCTTCTCAATGGATACTATGTACCTTAACTACCTCACAGAATAATCAGGAGGAAACAACAGGAAGCAGCCTAGTGTGGGGAGATAGCTTCCCATCAAGGAAACCCGCGTCCTAGGGCCAGCTCTGCCACACGCTTGCTGTGGTCTTTAAGCAAGCCTCTTACCTACTCTCGGCTCACCTGCAAAATAAAAAAGCAACCTTAGGTTACCATTAAGTCCCCTTCCAGCCTAGTATTCTATGATTCGGTAGACTGTGGAAGCCCCAAAGAGGTTTATCTCTGGAGGAAAGAAACACATTGTCAACTGCAAAGCATTCTTTGAATACATGGCACGTGGCGTCCTCTCTCCTGGAGAGAAAGGCGTATAAACCGGCTGCTGGGGAGGAGAGCGACGGGACTGCAAAAAGGCACAGTCCCCGGAGTCTGTCTGAACTTCCTCGTGGCTCCGATAGAGCTGTCTGTTAACTTTAGGAAAGCCTGCCAAAAGTGACAGCTATTTATGAAATAATTTCACTTGGGTGGTGTGGAAGCTCACCGTGGAAACCGCAATCACACACACATCCTGTTTGCATTTCTCCGGGCACGGCCACCTGCTCCGTCGTGGCCCTGCTCGCTCAGGGGCTGGGCAGGGGCTGCGGCGGCCAGCTGAGTGCCAGCCTCCTCCCTCTGCAGTCCTGGAAGAGGCGCCCACGGCGCCTGAGAGAGAAGCAGAACCGAGAGGACCAGTGCGTGATTCTGATCAATGCTAGTGACTGGGCCTGGAATCACGGACCCCCGGAAGGCTGACACAATTGTGGCCAGTAGTGGCCAGAGACACAGATCCAAGCAGAGTCATGGAAGAGTAGTAGAGAAGGGGAACGTGCTTGAAAGGCCAGACACTGAAAAGGCGTGCCTTTCGCACAGCTCTGGAGGTGTGGTACCTTGAGGAGCATCGCCTCTAACCTCTGCCGTGAATCATCATCTCCAGCAGGACCTCTTCCGGTGCTGCTTTGAGGCGCAGCAGTGTGTCAGGCATTGCGCCAGGTGCTAGACACACCTTGCCTGCCTCGTTCCGCCTTCTCAGCAGCCTTCTGATCTCAGTGGATGCAGCTGTTCTCATTCTGCAAATGAGGGAACTGAAGCTCAGAGAACTTACAAGACTTGCCCAAGGTCAGAGAGCTCTTTCTTGGAGCCAGAAAGGCCCAGTCTTGTCGAGGGGTCCGCAGACACCTCTGCAAACGCAACTCCCCTGCAATCAGCTTGGGACGATGAGCTCTGCATGTCAGAGGGAGAAACTCCCGGGGCTGAGGACCTTGGAAAGTCTTGGGCAGATTGGATCAGAGCACATGGCAAGAGCACAGATATGACTGAAGGGAAGAACTAGGGGCCAAGATAAGAATATTTGACTGTTGGGGGCCTCAGGTTCAAGGCCAAGGGTTCTCAACAAAAGAGGATGTCAGGGCTGCATTTTGGAAAAAGACTTTGATGCCAGTTCTCCAAGGGAAAGAAGACCCAGCTCAACTCCATACTTCTATACATGGGGAAATGGAGGCCCAGAGAGGGAGGGAGGCTCCCCGACAAAGGCGTGCTCAGGTTCAAGCCGTCCTGGAGGAAGTGTGTGCGTGCACAGTGCCTGTGACGCAGCAGACTGAACACCCCCGGCCAGAAATGGCATGAAAGTGCTCATAGTTTTTGGCTTTTTCTAGGGTGATGAAAAAGTTGCAAAACAAAGAGAACAGTAACTTCCACTTCAGTTTTCATAGCTAGCTTCCCGTACCTCTGGCATTTTTGTCATTTCTGTCACTGAAGGAAGGTCTTCCCCCTCTGGGAAACTGATGAGGGACAGGTGTCCTCCCCATGTGCTGGTATCCCCCACCCCCCACCCCCCGGGGATTGCCCCAGGTTCACACAGTGGCTCAGACACCCAGATCCCAGCTCACGGTTCTTTGTCCTGTGTCCTCTTCTTCCCCATCCTGAGGCCCTAGCACCTAAATCGGGGCACTGGAGACAGGAGGGGAGAATGAACAGGGAGTGGCTTGGCTTGGTTGACAGTGGTCAGCTGCCCACACAACCAGTTGAAAACCAACCAAAGGGGGTCCTCTTCCTGCCTCCCCCTGTCTCTCTCAGGAGGATTGCGTATAGGACTGTGTGGGTGGGACAGGGGGTTGTTTTCCAGGATCCCAGAGGATACCTATTAAACATAAGCCCACTGGGAGAAAGGGTGAGTGGGTGTGGGCATCACCCAGGATGAGCCCCCCAGCCTGGGAACCCTGGAGGTGGAGATAACCAAGCTGGCATGGTACAGCTCCAGCCCCTGGCCAGCCAGGGGCAAAGCGGAGAACCTGATGCTGGGATTGATGGCCTCAGCTCTAGTCAGGTGGGCCTGGGTTCGAATCTCAGTTCTGCCACCTAAACGCTGCCCAGCACACTGGGCAAGGCCCTGGGCCTCTCTGAGGCTGCTTCCTCCTCTGTATAGCAAGAAGGATTTAGCAAATATTTAACAAGAACCCCCTGTGTGCCCGGTACAGTAGCAAGTGAGAAAAAGCACTTACATCCTTGGGGAAAGAGAGAGAGCGTGCACACGCGCAAGCTGTTAATCAAATTATCACAAACCCATGTGACAATGCTGAGGGGTGACAATAGCACCTCCTCCTGAGGGTGCTGTGTGGGGAGGGTGAACGCAGCTGCAGCTAAGCACTTGGAGGCCTTCGGAACCGCCAGCTGTTACTAACCCAGCCCCTGCTGTGGCATCTGTTGATAAATGGAACTGTGCTTGATATTTTTCCAGCACTTTAAATTTTCAAAAGCATTTTCCGCACATGAGTTCGTCCAGTCTTCCCCATAACCCTGGCAGATAGGTGCTTTATTTTCCCCAACTTCTCAATGAGGTGATGGAAGCCCAGGGACGCTCAGTGACTTCCGCAGAGGCTCCAGCGAGGACATCCAGGGTTTTGCACCCACTCAGTTGTTAAAGGGAAGGGCTGGAAAACACAGCCCCAGGACGGGAGGTGGCGGGAAATGAGCGGGTTTCCCGGCCTCCTGCCGGCCAGCGGACCGGGATGTGCTCCAGAGGCCTTCCCTCCGCTGCGTGACCGCCGCCCTCCGGGCCGCGGCAGCCAAGGCCGAGGACTCCTAGGGGACCCGGCTGGGGCTGCGCGTCCTTCCCCTCCAGCCCACGCTCCCGCTTCCGGAGGGGTCTGGGCCGGCCTTCTGCAGCCGGGAGCCAGAGGCCGCCAGGCGGGCACCCGGGGCCGGAGATGGCGCCCCGGTTCTGCTCCCCCGCGCGCGCCCGGCAGGCGGCCCACCGTACAGGGCACCACAACCCCAGCACTTGGGCACGTCGGGGATCCCCGGGGCGGCCCCTCCTCCTCCTCCTTCTCGGTTTCCGGGACGCCGGCGGCACCCACTCGTCTTCCCCTCTCCACTGGGCGCCGGGGGTGTGCGGTGGGCAATCGCTTCAACCGGCGCCATGCCAACCTGAGCCGACCTTTCTGCGGGGCCGCGGGGGCGGAGGACCAGGAACCTGACACCCAAGGGGACTGAACGGAAAGCAGGAAAAGGAAGGGCTGAGACGGGAACTGGCACGAGTGGTCTCTAGTCCCCACCCCCGCCGGTCTTGTGGCTGCTTCCCTGCCTCACCCACCCACCACCGCTGGTCAGGTTAGATTCGCCTCTGAAAACAGTCTCCCCACAACACTCCCAACCAGGTTGGGGTCGGTGGGGGGGTGGCTTTTAGTAAAGCACCTGACTGTGGGCATGGCCTCCAAGCCTGTAAAACCAGGACGAGGAAGTGAAAGGCTTCCCTCACTTTGGAGCCTGCAGGAGAAGTGGTTCCGGTCCCCCTGCACCAGACCGTGGCACCCACTCTTAGTCAATTGTGCAGGGGGGTCTCCACCCCGCCCCTGCCACCCCTAATCGGGAAGGTAGATAACTTACAGGGCCTGTCATTCATACGGTGCTTTCAGTTTGCAAACCCTTCCTCCATATACTTCATTTGATCAGTGTGTGAGTCAGCTGCCTGGGTTTGAGTCCTGCCCCTGCCATCCACTGGCTGGTCGCACTTGGATGAGCTTCGACAACTGGCTTCTATTCCCCGTGCTTAAAACAGGGCTGACACTGGAACTCACGGGGCCAGGTTACTGGGAGGACTGAGTGACTGACACATGTACTGTGCTTGGTCCCTGCTCCTCGCCAGCAGTTACAGTTGAGCCCCTGCTGTGGCCACCTGGGAGCCTCCTTCATAGATGGACTTTCCACACTCCTCCTGGTCAGAGGGGGAAAGAAGCTTAAAGCAGCACTTCTTGACCTTGGCACGCAGCCCCCATAGAGATCTTGCTAAAATGCAGATTCTGATTCGGTGTG
The DNA here is from genome assembly GCA_004027475.1 of Anoura caudifer. NCBI lineage: Eukaryota > Metazoa > Chordata > Mammalia > Chiroptera > Phyllostomidae > Anoura > Anoura caudifer. Next base: position 169,408 of record PVKU01003087.1, on the reverse strand, counting down.
GGGCGGGGGGGCAGGGATGGTCTGAGATCCTGCAAGTCTGACCAGCTCCCTGCTGATGCTGCCACCAGAGCACCCTTTCAGCGGGTCGTAGAGCAGTGGTTTGTAAACTTGACCGGAGTCCGAATCACCTGGAGGGCTTGTTAAAACAGATTGCCGGGCCCCACTCCCAGAGTCTCTCATTCAGCTGCTCTGGGGTGAGTGAGGCCCCAGGACTGGCATGGCCAACAGTTCTCAGGTACTGCCGGTGTCCCGGAGGACAGAGAACCTCTGTTTTAGAGCATCTTGCCCACTACTAACATCAAGTGGGGGGTGGGGGATGCTGGTGGTGGTGAGCTGCATGGCAGAGGTCATTAAAGAGCCAAAGGCTGCTTCTTATGCGTTGGGGGTGGGGAGGTTGGCACCTGAGTCTGGGAGCCAAAAAACCTCCCAGTGCTCAGGGGGTTAAGACACTAGAAGGAAAGATAAAGGGACCGCGAGGGTTCTTTCTCAGCATCTTTTGAAAATAAGAGAGATAGGGAAAGGCTGCCCTGCTGCTTGAGGATGAAATAAAGGGAACCGAGGCCCTTGAGGCTCACATCTTCCTATTCGGGGCCCCCTTTCCGCAGACAACCAGGAGAACCGAAGGAAACCGGAGGGAGCCAGCAAGGCCCGCAAGGAGAGGACAGCGTTCACCAAGGAGCAGCTGCGGGAGCTGGAAGCAGAGTTTGCTCACCATAACTACCTGACCCGGCTGCGGAGATATGAGATCGCTGTAAACCTGGATCTCTCCGAGAGGCAGGTAGGAGCCCCCCCCTCCACCCCAGGAGCCCTCCTCTTCTGGGCTTCGCTCCTGTCCTCGGCTCTCTCATCTCCCTTCCCTCCCTGAATCTTCTTTTTCTTCTCTCTCTGGCCCGTCCAATGGATCTCAACTGCGGCTGTATCTGAGAATCACCTGGGGAGATGTTCGTAGCTGAGGAGGGTGGCTGATGGGACAGGGATGGAGTGCAGGCATGAGAGGTTTTTAAAGGCCCCCCAGGTCATTCTCACATGCAGCCAGCGCTGGAGCTTCTGATCTGGTTATTCCCCACTTGCGTGTGCATGGGAATCCCCTAGGTGCTTGTTTAAAATGCAGATTTTGGAGCTCCAGAGAGCGCCTTTGCAGTAATAATGCGTGGGCCTGGGATCTGCCTTTCTAATCGGTTCTCCAGGTGATTCCGGTATGCGGCGGTTTCCTGGGCACACGCTGCGAAGAACTTCCTAGCCCTTTGTTTCGGGCTTTCCCTCAGAGCATTCCACCCACACCCATGCTCTGACGCGGAGCACACGGAAGAATAATGACAATAGCATTAATGTATGCTGGCAGCACCCGGCTGACATAGCGCTCTGCCAGAGTACTGGATTTAGACTCAGGGGACTTAGATTCAAATCCTGCTTCTTACCGCTTGCTGGCCCTGTGACCCTTGGGACACGTCTCCCACCCTCTTTGGGTCTCCACCTGTAAAACAGGTCACAACCCCATCTTCAGGTAATGCCGAAGCTCAGGTGAGACAATGTGCAGACCAGAGCTGTAGAAGCTGGGCAGTGCTTTATAAATGTGCCTGAAGGTGAGGCTGGTCATCCTCTGTTCCGGGTGGGCGTGTGAAGGGGGGAGGGGGGAGCAGCGAAGAATGACTTGTAGAACCTGTTCTTCTGCCTGTCTAGGGCTTTTTTTTTTTTTTTTTTTTTTAATATGGAGACACAAGACAGACTTTGGGGCAGATAGGTGTGTCCTCCCTTGGGTCTCAGTCCCTGGAGCCTTTGGAGGGGTGAGGAGGGGCAGGGAGTGGGGTCCCTGGAGCTGCACCCCCATTGGCTTGAGCATCTGCTGGGGCGGTGGGTGTAGTGACCTTACTCCTTTGTTTCCTTTGCCAGGTCAAAGTGTGGTTCCAGAACCGCAGGATGAAGTGGAAGCGTGTGAAGGGCGGTCAGCCCATCTCCCCTCACGGGCAGGACCCCGAGGAGGGGGACTCTGCAGCCTCTCCAGGTTCAGAGTGAGGTTCTCTGTGGAGAATAAAAGACTGAGGACTGGGTCTCCCACCCAACTCCCCCCACCCCAACCCCATCACCCTCTCCCACCTACCACATCTTGCAGTGACTTTTGAATATGAAGCTGACCAGCGTGCCTGGGAGCCTTGAAGTGTTCCAGAAAGTTCTGTCCAGCATTGCTCTGTCTTAGCGCTTTCCCCAGGGCCTTTGCTTCTGACAGTTCTCGCGGAATCTTCCAGCGGCCAGACCAGACCTGAGTGAATCCGGGGGACAACTCCAAGGACACTGCTCCTCAGGGTCTCTAGGCTGCTGCCCCCACCTCCTGCCGCCACCCTCCTCCCACCTGCCAGGCCTCCTCCAGGTCCAGACACCACCTGGCCTGCAGGGAGAAGAGCCTTGGGACCAGCTGGTGACTCATGACAGCTAATGCTTCTAAAGAAAAGGGATGACTGAGACACACACGCACACACCTAGACCACCTTTCCTTTCCAGCTGTATATCTGAGGGTTTGGGGGTCCTGAGTTGTCCCAAAACCCCAGGGGAAGTCAGTGTGAGGAGAGTTGAGGACAGAAATTCAGCTGCTGCAAATCAGAAACCATCCCTGTCTCCAAATTTGCTGGCTGTTAGGTGGGCAAGTTTATTGGCGCTGGGAGAAGACAGTCAGGAAAACAGGCTGGCGTAAGTGTCTGCAGCCCTGTCGGCCCCGTTCACACTGGCTTTGCTGAGAGTGTTGGTGGCGTGGGGTCAGGGGGTGAGAATGGGCCCAGGATACCACCTGCATCTTCAAAACCAATTCAGGAATACAGCTGGGACTGTAGCTCTTCTTTTTGAAGCCACAATTTCTGTGTTAAAAAACCATCCAGAGGCTCACATCGTTGAGTTGAGGGCTGGAAAGTGTCCGCTATGTTCTAGGGCTGCTGGGTGAGGGCCTAGAAATGTTGAGCCCTGGAGAGGAAGGTTCTCCAGCTGCAGTGTCCTGTGCGTTCAAAAGACTCTGACTGCAAAAGGAGGCAGAAAACAAGACAAAACAAAACAGTCGCTCTCTCTCCACGGGATGCATCTGAGCCCCTCCGATGGGTTCCACAGATGCTGTTATCCAGGGAGGGGCTGTTAAGTTTACGTGTGCGGACTGCCCACGTGCTCTGGGGTGACATTCCAGGACCGATGGCCAAACAGCCTGGGGCCACTGAAGCCTTGGAGAGACCCCCTGCCCGCCCAGCGTTCTGCTCTCCAATGCCAGCTGCTGTCACACAGGGAGGTCAGCAGGAGTTTGGATCTCTTGTATGTATATTTAATCGTTCACTTGTAGAAAGAACCCCACCTTCCTATCCCAAAGGACAACTGTTGTGGAAAATGATTGCCAAATGAGATGCTGGTTAGAGCATGCGTCATTTTTTCTAAGGCATACTTCATATATTTTCTTAAGATTACATCAAGTTAACTGTGCAAGGTCAAGTCACTTAGTAAGAAAACGCTTGGAGAAATAAAATTAGTTACAAAACAAAGTGCCCAAGCTTTCTTCCGTGCAGAGCTTAGGACCTCAGCTCTGTGTGTAACTCTCTGATGCTCCTGCAGCCAATGTCTAGAAGCAACAAAAAAGGGGAGGAAGTCGTCTAAACAAGGGAGCCCCCCCTTAGGTCCTTTACAACGTGGGGGTGTGAATGTAATCATTGCAAAAAACAAACAAACAACAGCCACACTTTTTTTCCTGCAACTGTATTGTCTTTACCCCTCCTTGTAAAATGTTAGCTTTCAGCTCCTCTACCCTATGGCTTATCAAACAGTCAAACTTCTGTAAACAAAAGATGAACTCTTTTGTTAATAAAGGAATCTTGACCATAAAGTAGCCAACCTAATTTTTTTTCTCACCCAAGGACATATTTCCATTGATTTTAGAAAGAGAGGGGGAGAGAGAGAGAGAAACATCAATGTGAGAGAGAAATGGCGGTGATTGGTTGCCTGGCACCCCAACCAGAGATTGAACCCACAACCGAGGCGTGTGCCCTGCTGGGAGTCGAACCAGCGGTCCTTCGATGCACAGAAGGACACTTCAACCAACCGAGCCACGCGTGGCCAGGGCACCATCCCTAATTTTCAAAATACAAGTTTGGAGGTTTTGTTTTTCAGGGTAAAACAATATGCATCAATAGTAGCAAAACTGACGCAAGAAAAAATATCCCTTATTTCATGACTTTTTAATCAAGAGAGATTTGTCTCACTGAGGTGTCAACAACCCACACAGTAGGACTGGCTGGAGAGGGGAGGGAGGGAGGGATCGGGCAGAGGAGACCCGGCCCGGATTTGGCTTTGAAGCAGTGGGCGGAGCCCAGAAATGACGTCATCGGGAGCTGGCAGAGGAAAGCAGAGCCACCGAAATCAAGGTGCCAAAGGGGAGGTTCAGGGTCAAAGCCCAGCAACTCAGACCCCGTCAGGTACTCTAACACTCCCTGCTAACTTGAGTCCAGTGGCCTCAGAGGACATCGACCTCTCTTGCTTTGCCTTGTCTGTCCGGAATGTTCCTCCTCTGTCGCCCATGCAGACCCCTTGCTCACTGCCGTGGCCGCCGTTGGCTCCTGAAGTCTCTTTCTGCCCACCGCCTTCCCCTCGTCTAGCTCTCCCCAGATGATCCTGTCTACCTGCATCTCTTTAGTTGTGGTAAAATACGCACGACATACAATTGTAACCAATGTAACCATTGTACGTGGACAGTTCTATGACATTAAGTCCCTTCATCTCGTTGCACAACCTTTGACACTGTCCTCTCCGGAAGTTCTCCATCTTCCCAAACTGAAAGTCTGAACCCATTAAAAAATAACTCCCTTCCCTCCTCCCTTCCAGCCACCTACCATCACATAGTGTTCACGCAGTGCTGGGCGCTGTTCTAAGAGGCACTACTGGTATTCCTGTCTTACAGATGAGACAACTAAGGCAGAACTAAACCCCCAGGGTTTTATAGACCCTGGTTAGTGGTTGTGGTGGAGTGTGTGATTGGGCCCAGTTCTCTTCCTTCCTCTCCTCGAGGGGAATACAGTTGAACGACCAGAGGCAGGTGCTGTCCCCGGGGGTGGGGGTCGGGGGAGGAGCATGCCTTCCTGCCTCATTGACTCCGGGCTTGTCTGTGTGACCTGCCCCAGCCAATAGAAAGTGAGCAAAAGCACTGGGTGGGTCTAAGTAGAAGAGTGAGGGCGATCCTGCCTCTCTGTCGTTGCTCTTTTCCCTCTGAGCGTGGCTGAAAAGGTTCCGCTGAGAGCTTGGGTTCCAGAACCCGTTGCCTTTATACAGGGTCCGGCAGAAGTAACGCCTGCTTGAGTGTGTGGTTGGTAGGGTAATAATATGGGTGTGATAATTTATAGTTTTAATTTGAACACTTCACCTATAATATCATACGGTGCGCTTGGGTGTTATATTGTTATGTTACAGAGTTGCATGCTTACGATTTTGTAATAAGAGATTTGGTAATAAAAAAGGGGCGTTATTTGTGCCAGACTCTATATGTCAATGAGGATATAAAAGTCTGTTGTAAGCCACTGGGATTTGGGGGGTCATTTGTTGCTGCCGCACCGCCTCATGCAAACCGACCGCCCCAGCGATGACACCAGGATTTGAACCCCGGCATTCTGGCCTGAGGCCCACACTTCCCTGGGCCCGATCTGGGAACTTACAGTTTCATATTCCTCTGCCTGTTGCCCTTTGCTGCCCAGGCACCGCAAACAAAATACCTGAAAGAAAAGTCTCCATTCCCCTAATGAGGCTCCTTGACCTGCGTTTCCGAATCCTGTACTGCATGCATTTGGCAACACAAAAACCTACCCATTCACTCACTAGAAATGACGCTTTGCCTCAGGGCCCGCTGAGGGCTGTCCGGTCGTGGAATTAAATGTGCTCGCACAGCCATCAAGCATTTTCCGGTTTCTCTCGAACACTCCCTGCGCTCCTCCCACTCCTTGGCGTTGGCATCAGATTCACCAGCTCCGGGTGAACGGTAGCTGGGACCAGTTGCTCCTCAAGTTGGTAAAAACCCTCTGCTTTTGCTGGGGTGCAAATCTATACCAGGGAAGCAAGGCCACCCCACTGGTGGCTCCCTGATGTGAACCAGTGACTGTGCCCAGAAATAGTGCCATGGTGGGAATCCAAGCACCAAGAATTCCCAGATAGTAACTTGCCAGGAATGGGTTTCTCCATCCTTGAGAGAGCATCACAGATGAGCAAGTGAGTGGCTGCCCTTTGGAGGGAGGTAGAGAGAAGGAAGAGATGCATGGAGTAGAGAGTCCATTTCTAAGTCAAAGGGTCTGGTTGGGGGCGGGGGAGTAGCTGATGCTCGGGGCTTCCGAGCTCCACCCACCTGCCTGGGCCAGGCCCTGTGTGGGGTGCATATTTTTTCCACAGCTCTCGTATTCGAGGAAGAGAAGCAGGGTCAGACAGAGATCCACTCTTTCCTGGACCCCCAGCACACCACAGCTCCAGTAACCAGGAGAGCCCGTGGTGGGTGGCTTGCTTTCTTCCACTGAGTGGAAATGTTTTCCATTAAGAGTTATATAATCTCCAGCCAAGCAGAGGGGCCTGCGCCAATTAATCCCTTACAACTACCAAACGCAGCGATTGTCAATCGCCTCCTCTCTTGGCCACGTGGCCCTGGGCCCTCACCATGTTCCTTCGCTCACTGGTCAACTTCTCTGTCCCTTTTGCTGCCAACCATGAATAGACATCTTCCAAAATATCTCAAATCCATGCCCTTCTGGAATGCCACCATCATCCCTGGCCACTGCTATCCTTCTAGCCCTGTCTTCCCACCTTGTCTCGTGGCCCTTATCACAACTTATGATTCTTCTATTGTTCGCTTGTTCATTTGTGGTCAGTCTGCTTCACAAGCTGGAGGGAAGAAAAGGAGACATATTTCTCTGAGCATTGTATTCCCAGCTACTAGCGTGATGCCTGGTGCGCAGTAAGTGCTCAATAGATAGTTATGGCATGGATGGATGGATGGATGGATGGATGGATGGGGGATTTGTTAAGTCAATGGCATCGCCTGGCTTCTCAGGACACAAGTGCCTATTGCTGGCTGCGTGGACCACACAGGTGAAGCTCTGGCCCCGAAGCTGGTTAGGCTGGCTGGCCTCAAACAGTCCAGGCCTTTAGAGCCCACCAGGTCTGGCAGGCCATGCCCTTGCCTAAAAAAAGGGGCAGTGAATACTTACCCTAGTTCTATAGCCCAAAGAAGCTGTCTCTGATTCTGGCCACAGGCTCTGTCATTGACGCCCCCCATCCTGCCCCCACCACTCTGAGCCCTGAGCTCTGTCTGAAGTCTGAATGAGTCTCTTCCCCTTGACCTGCAGTTGCAAAGAAACAGCGTCCAGGGCCTGACCAGATAAGAGGCTTCTGAGCAGCTTACGCATGTCTCTGAGGGTGATGCTTAATAGCTGGAAGGTGACATCAGGGTCGGGACTAATATCCGACTGAACAGAAAGAGACATGACCTAACTCGTCTCCCACCATGGGCCTGGCTGCGAGAGCTTCTCATTCTTTATTAATTTTCTAACCCGGGCTGCTGGCTCAGGACTCCAGCCTGTCCCCAGAGCTGGGGCCCACGGCTGGGCTTAACTCCAGCGTGGTCGGAAAGGGAGCAGGCTCAGCTGGGTCTGAGGGCCCCCGGGAAGGGCGGCTGCCACCGAGACTGAGCTCCTGTTGGCCAGAGCCTGGCGGCCGGTTTTCTCTGCCACCCAGCCGATTCGCCACGCTTTGAGAAAATCCAGGAGGGCAGATTCAAAGTTGCTAGAGAATTCCTCATGGTATAGAACAAATGGGCTGCAGGTTTTCATCAAGCAGCAGGCTTCCCCAGTGCCTGTAAAAGATGGTTTTATTTGTGGCTGTTGTTTTTTTTTTAAGGACTTAAAACCAGTGTTGCAGAAACACAAATCCTGTCTAGAGCGCCCAGCACACCTGGCTGGAGAGCTGCAGGCCTCTGTCTGAGCTGAACGCCTGCTTGGTGGGAAAGTGCTCTTTTCAGATTGTTTTCTTTTAACATATTCTTCATGGCAGGAGGAGGAATCCTTACTCCTTCTCACCTTCCCACCCCCAGCTACCACCTCTCTCTCTCTCTCTCTCTCTCACACACACACACACACACACACGCACACACACAGACACACACAGACACACACACACGGACCTCAGAGACTCACAGACAGAGATTCCAACACAGGCTCTGCCACACACTGGCTGTGAAGCTTTTGTTAAGTCAATCAACTTCTCTGAGCCTAATTTCCTCAGCCCAGTGACCTGGAGAAGCTGTGGTGCTTCAAAGCATTTGTTGAAAAATGCTTCTAAGAAGTAGAGATTGTATTTTATTTAGAGGCTGATGGGGGAATTAGATTTATTCATTCATTCATTCCACAAAAATATGTCTTGAGTGCCAAGTATGTGTTAAGTTCTGGGCATGGTGAGTGGAAACAGAGCCAGCCTGTCCCCAGAACAATGGGGTCAGGTCTGCAGAGTGCCTAGCACAGGTCCTGGCTCAGGGTGGGCCCTCAGTAGGGTGAGATATTCTCTCTCTCTCTCTCTCTCTCTCTCTCTCTCACACACACACACACACACACAAATGCACCATGTTCTAGACAGAGTTTTCTATTCTCTCTACACAGAGTCTGCAACCCAGTGACAACAAAAGCACAGAGCAAGGAGGAGGAGGCTTGGGTTCCAGTATCGGCTCTCTTACTCATTTGCTGTGTGACTTTAAGCCATTCACTTACCCTGTCTGGGCCAATTTCCTGATGTACAAAAACAAAGCACTCTAACACCTTGTTCTACCTTGACTACAAAAGATAACCAGACACTGTGGGCAAAGTGTTTTCAAAGCAGCAAACTGTCCAGATCATAGGCACTGCTTAGCAGCAGTAAGGGTAGCGAGGAAGGTCAAGGGCTTGGAGGACACTAGATTCAGATGTGTTGGCCCAGAGCAGAACTCCCAACTGCGCTCACATTGTGGTCACATGCAAAAACCTTAAGCATACCCCGTGAGAGCGATTTCAGTTGTTAAACATGTCCTCTCCCCACCCCAATGCACTCACATACCCTGCACGGGATCTTGACCTAGCGTCCTGGCACCTGGGGAGAGGAGCAGCCACTTCGGAGGTGTCCCCGCACGGAGTCAGAAACTGGCTGCCGAGGACACTGCTGGACAGCGTTCTCCCAGGAAGCCTTGCAGTGGCTCTCAAGCCATAGTCCTCTCTCGCCAGCCCACCCTCCCTTCATTCTGTCTCCCTCAGCACTGCCCCAGGACCCCACCTGCCCTGCCCAGCATATGCAACCTGTGAAAACTCGAGAGCAGGGAAAACCAGGCACGACTGCCTCTTCCCAGTGGCTGCCCTGGTGGTGACCTGGCCACCCGCAAGTCCCCACCAGAAGGGGAGGCCAAGGGCAGAGGCTGTGTTTCTTCTGGGAGACGACGGGAAGGCCCAGTCCCCTTAAAATGACCCTTCATCCTCAGCCACTACCCTTTAAATGTTTTCCTCACCCTGCTCATCCCCAAGGAGAAGCTATTCCAGTGCCTTGGAGGGGCCGAGAGGGCTGCTGGGAGGATGGGGTTGCTGTGAGGCTCGGGGACCCCATAGACTAGCCCAGGCTCTTTAAGCTCCAGAATTTGTGGCCCTTCAGGGGTCTGCTGTGCAGGATGTACCTTCATCCCCCAAATCCCCTCTGTGCGTCCCAGGCAGATCTCTGTGGAGCAGATGCCAGGGGTGGGGAGGAGGACACAATGCCCGTCTTTGTCGGGGGGATCCGGGCCAGCAGTGAGGGGAGGAAATTAGACAGTGCTCCTGACAGCAGGCTCTGTCTGGGGTGTCTGTGAAATATGGGCCAGAGGGGCTCCTTCCCGAGACCAGTTCACGGCGGCCCCCCCACCCCTCCCTGCTTTGGGCAGAGAGGACACTGCCTGCTTGGGGAGAAGTGATATATGACACCCAGCTTCCTCCCTGCCTTGCAGGGGGGCTTAAGGGAGCTCTGAGGCCTTGAGGGAACTCATGGCTGCTCCTGGGAGGTGAGGGTGTACCTGCCAGTTTGTACATGTGTGTGCACAGGTGTGTGCATGTACATGCTCGCACACATGTGTGTGATTGCATGAGTGTGTGCATTGTGCGTATCCTTTCTGGGGGGGGGTGTGTGTTCACTCCATGGCCAGAGGAGAGAGTTCAAAATGCTGTCTCCCAAAAACAGACAAACAGATTGCTGGCCAAGATGGCACCCTCTTTTAGCGCACCCGCCTTGGCCGAGACCAGGATGGGCCTCAGGCCCCAGGGCCTGAGCACACTTATTTAGGGAGCTGTGTCGCCAGGGGAAGGGGAGGCAGCTAGCTGAGCCTCCATCCTCTGATTCCATCTTCCCAGCAGCCAGCTCCCGTGGAGGAGCTGTTTTCAAGACGAGCGCAGCTCCCGCCTGACGGAGGCTCCGGGGAGGTTCCCAGTCCAGCCACAGCCTCAGCGCCTCCCGTGGCCCCCGAGCCATTTGTCTTCCAGGGAGGAAGTGGGAGGATGTTCCCACCCACCCACCTCCTCTGTGGCCCTCCAGGCCTCCACATCTGGACCACAGCTGACTGCTGAGCTGCCCTGACAGGCCTCCTCTTTCCACATGACAAGAAGACAGAAGTTGTCAGCAAAAACGCCCCAACTCCTCAGCCAGCTGGGAGCCATAAAAGATGGGACTCAGTTTCCCTATCTATAAACTAGGGCCAAGATCAAGGGCAGCCCTGCTTTCTGAAAGGTCTGTTGGGAGAATGAAAGAATAATATGAAGTGTGGAAACATTCAGGAAACTCTAACAGGCTGCCCAAAGCTGAAGACTAGGATACGAGTACATCCGGCAAAATCCCTGCCAGGCATGTGCTACAGGTAACACTGTAAGAGAGTAAGAAAAAACGTGGTTTTTAACATCAAAGCCAGTGAAGTCTTTTCACTGTTGTCACCTGTTGGGCTGGGCGAGGACCTTTCGCCCATTATGCAGATGCTTGTTGGAACCTGCCCAAGGTCACACATTCACTCTGTGTTGGCGATGATGACACCGTGCATTGTGTCACTTGGGCTGTTGTGTAGGACCTCCTATAGAGCTCTCTCTGGCGAGCCACGCTGGTCAGCCAAGCTGGACATGACCTGAGATGGGGCACAGAATCAGTGTGAAGTCACATGAAGGAAGCCTTGGGCTCAAGCGAATTATTGCCACAACCTGGCCAGTTTCTGAGCCTTGAGCGCTTTCCCCCCTTCTTCCCTGTCTGCCCCAGGGTTAGCTCTTTGGACCAAGATTCCATGCGGTGTCTGCTTCACCATTCTGCCTCCCCTGCCCTTGAGGAGCCAGGAGCCTTGCTCAGGAAGGACCCAATGACTAAGGGACGTGGGATGGTGTTCAAACGTGCAATGGAAAGAATCTGGCCTTTAGAGTTGAACCAATCTGGTCTGAAACCTGGCTCTGCCAATTCCTAGCGTGGGAGCTTGGCCAAGCCACAGTTTCTGAGCCTCAGTTTCCTTATCTGCAATGAGACTCGGCCATGGTTCTGACTACAAAGATCAAATAAGCTAACGTGAATGAAAGAGCCCAGCCCAGGGCTTGGGCTCAGTCTGTGCCCAGGAAGAGTGGATTGCCTTGCTCGTTCCCCAGGGAAGAAGTGACGTGTGAGATACAAGACTAGTGAGTCCAGGAGAGGAGGCCGGTGAGACCTTGCTGGCTCTGGAACCAAGGAGGGAGGTCTGGCGCCAAGGACGGAAGCCTGAGGGAGACGGGTCCGGACAAGATGGCAGAGAAGGCTTCTGACGCACAGCTGTGTGTCCCTGGGAGAAGCAGAGAATGCGTTCTCCCTCCCCGTTGCAGGAATCCCGTGAACAAACACCACCTTGGGCAGAGCTGACAGGGTCTCAGAGACCATTTCATCCAGCTCTTTCAACCCACGAGGAAATGGAGACCCAGAGAGAAGGGAGTAGTTCAGTGCCACACAAGGCATTCACTCCTGACAGATTCCTGACTCCCTCCATTGCTCAGTTCACCTCGCAGGAGGCTGGGGTGGGGGGGCAGGGAAGGACAGGGGCCTGGGGAGCTGATAACCTGTTCCCATCAGTGGGAGGTCAGGAGAAGGGGGGGAGGGAGGGCTGGACTGGAGACAGCAGCCAAATCCTGGGCTCGCACCCTTCTGTCCAGGGCCTGACATCCTCTTAACAGGTCAGATCTGCCAGCGGAAGCCGGCTGGCCAACCATATAGGTCCCTATCTGTCTAGACTGCTCACTGGCCCATCTTGCCAAGAAACTTGACTCAAGGGGGTACGGGGCGGTCAGGATGGCCGTGGAGGTCCCCGACAGCTCCGGAAGTCTGCACACACAGTCTCTGGAAGACTGAGAGGTGTTGTCTCTGCAGAAAAGCCATCGGACATTTCCGTGTGACGGTGACACAAACCATTCCTTTCCCCATAATCACCCTTGCTGCAGCCTTGGCTCAGGGCAGACAGCCTGCGGTGAATGGGCTTTATTTTCAAATCCCTCTTGCTTTTTTTTTTTATATATCCCTGTGAATGCCTGGACGCCCAGGCAGAGGAAAGCACTCAAATCTGTCCTTGAGTGAGCTGCTGGTGATGTGACGGTCCAGACGAGACCCTCCGAGCGCTGCGGCAGAAACGAACCCCCTGCTGATGTAATTTTAAAGAAAAACCTCCCAGTTTTCTCATCTCCCTGTGCTGGATACACCTTATCAAATGACAAGAGAAGCCAATGTTTGGCTAAATGGTTCAGAGGTTAATACTCAACAGATGGGAGATGTTTTTGCCTCCCCCCGCCCCCCCCCCCGCTCCTTCCAAGAGACCTGGTTTGCTCCTCTGGCTGGATACATGAGGCAGGGTGGGGGGGACCCAGGGGTGTTCCTCCCCTCATTCCCTTTGGGGGAACCCATTTTCCCTGACAATTGCACAAGGGGCCCTGGGGGACCGTATAGATTGCTCCGTCCAATGAGATACCACTGGCCACGTGTAGCTACTGAGCACTTGAAATGCTGCATCTGAATCGATATACACACCAACTCAAAGACTAAGTACCAAAAAAAGAATGTCTGATATCTCATTAATAATTTATTTTATTCTTTACACTGTGAAATGATACTTTTGATATATCATGTTCAATAAAATATTAGAATTAATTTCACCAGTTTAGTTTTCTTTTTTAATGTGGCTACTAAAAAATTTAGAATTACAGGTGACTCTACTTTTATTGGTCGGAGATAATATAGAACATGCCTCAGGGTTATCCCCCATGAACTCCAATTCAGAGCTCTCTTTCTAAAAATAGTAATGAACCTAATACTAAGAATGTGGAATCACACAACGTGATGACTGTAGCTAGCACTGGTGGAGTGGAACGTTGGTGCTGGAGGAGAGCTCTGATCCCCCGAACCACCAGAAAGACCAGCAAGTGGGTTCTGGAGCAAAGGAAGCCTGAAACGTCGCTGGAGGCCAAAGTGGCTAAACTGAAGCTGTGTTACTTCGGGCACATCGAGAGAAGGCAGGTTCTTTGGAAGAGACAGTAATGCTGGGAAAATGGAAGGCCGCAGGAAAAGAGGAAGAAAATATGGGATGGATTCGCTCCATAACAGAAGCCCCGGACGGGAGTCTACAGGAGCCGGGCAGGGGGCTGTGAGGACAGGACAGTGTGCATGGCACGTATTCACAGGGTCACCAGGAGTCGGAGCCAATTCAGCGGCATGGAACACACACACACACACACACACACACACGCAACAGAGAGTAGATCCTAGAAGTTCTCATCACAAGGGAAAAAAACATATTTCTTTCTTTCCTTTTTTGCCTCCATAGGAAACATGGGCAATGACTAAGCTCATTGTGGCGACCATTTCTCAGCACACACAACTCAAGCCACATCGCAGTGCTCCGTAAACTCACACGGCCCCGAGTGAAGACGTTTGCTCAAACGTGATTTGGAATAACCTCTTGTGTGTGCTCCCAGCCACGGGCAACTTTTAAAAGCATTGCCCCAGCTACACCCTCAAGATGGTAAAAGGTGGGGGAAAAGTGTTTTGAGGATAAATATGTTTATAAAATGCTGCCTCGTGAATCCCTTTCCTGCATTCAATGTACACTGCACATCAGCTTACTCAAGGCCCTGGGAAGTCCTATGCTGTTAGCTATTCAGAGTGTGGGAGGGGCCTGGGACTGTTTCTCTGATCTCCAACCAATGTGCTTTAGCTAAGCACTCACCCATCTCCCCAGAGGTTCCTGAGGTCCCCAAAGCCACCACTCCCAAATCTGGGCAGTGAAAATCTGACTGGTTCTCAGCTTTCCCTAAGGATGACGTAAGATTGAGTTTTCTTTTGTTGTGTATTATTTCCTGTTCTTGTGGGGTTTTTGCTTTTTAAAAAATGGCTTGTTTCCGTGGGATTTTGGTTTGGGAGGAAGCAAAAGCTGATTTGTGTCCCCTCATCTGCCACCTATAAACAGAAGGAAAAAAGGGCTCTGCCGTGGGTTGAGTCAGGCAGCAGGAAGAACCGGGAGAAGGCGAATGAGAGACCCGGGGGCTGGGAGTAGACCGCTTGCCTGGCTTCCCTGCAGCACATGGGATGGGGGTAGGGCTGACTGACCGACAATTTTGCTAAGGGCTGGGACAGCAAAAGGTAAAAACATGGAGAAGGTCCCTCCCTCAGTGGCCTTAGTGGGTGAGAAGTGGATTTCTTTTTTATGCTAAGTACATGATAGAGATAAGCAGAAAGGACTGTAGGAGCCCCTGTGAGAAGTGGTAGGTCCAGCCAGTGTGTGTGTGTGTGTGTGTGTGAGAGAGAGAGAGAGAGAGAGAGAGAGAGAGAGAGAGAGAGAGAATGGGAAGGCTTCTTGGAGGAGTGAAGGTGAAGGACAGCAGGGTGGCTGAATAGTGCAGTGCCCAGCAGATGCTGTGACAACTGAGGTTGGAGAGGAGGCCAGGAGAGGACAGGGGGGCCTTGAGCACCATGAGGGAGCCTTGGCCTTATCCTGTGGGTGATGCGGAGCCCCTGAGGGATGATCTGGTGGCTCATTCGGGCAGCTGAGTGGAGGACGGGCCCATGGTGGGCAGTGCTGGCATCACTGAGGCAGCCATTGCAAAATCCCACAAGAAACGGAGAGCCCTGCACACAGGCAGCAAGCGTATTCTCGATGGATGGATCGTTGGGACACAGACAAGGAGGTGAAATCAGCAGAGTGGAGGGATGCGGGCCAGGGCGAAGAGCTGAGGAGGGTGGCCTCGTGGAAGTTCCCAGGTTTCCAGCTCCACTCCCTCCTGCCCAAAGCCCAGGATGACCCCCTCCAGACCGTGAACAGAGTGCTAGCTCCCCTCCCTGCCCCATCTTCCCTCCTCCAACTGTTTTCTTGGAGTCCCCTGGGGAAGAGAGAGAAGGAGATGAAATCATGGAACAAAGGATTAGAGCTGCATTTCTTCCCGTCTCTACAATGGAAAACTCTAAGTTGGTTGGGAGAGGGGAGCCTGTAGGGGGCAGGGGGAGCTTGATGAGGTTATGGTTTTGTGAAATAGGAGCTGTCTGGAACCACCAACCTGACAGGTGACAAGGGTCTCATATTTCCTTCTTCTAAGTAGACGTTCTTCTTCGTCAACCCGTTTAGTGTCTCCTCTGCTGGGGTGAGTCTGTTCTGTTACACTCCCAGCCTACATGTGCCCCCTCCCGCCAGGCTGACCAAGGGGCCTGGGCACCCTCAGAGGAGCAAGTCACC
Source organism: Anoura caudifer (assembly GCA_004027475.1). NCBI lineage: Eukaryota > Metazoa > Chordata > Mammalia > Chiroptera > Phyllostomidae > Anoura > Anoura caudifer. The sequence goes on along the minus strand of PVKU01003087.1, from coordinate 153,672 downwards.
TCCCAAAGGAGAAGGGGCTCCCCACAGCAGGAAGAAGGTCCAGGGAATAGGGCAAGCCAAACAAGGGTTTGGAAAGTTTAATTTCCTGGCCAAGTTCTGCCACTTCACAGCTATGCTGACTCGGGAGAGTGTCTTAATCTCCCTGAGCTTCAGGGTCTTCATTTGTAAGTGAAAATGGTCAGACCCAGCTCACAGGATTACTGGGATGACTAGACAAGGTCAGGGCAGTGGGGGATAAGAGGGGCTTCGGGAACCAGGCCCATTCCTACTAGTTGCAGTGCCTGGGGCAAGAATAGACGTTTGTTCCCCTGCCTGTGTCTAAACACGAGCTAAAAATCAAGTTTCACTCTTAAATGTGTTTTACCTTCCAACCTTGACAAATATTCTATAATAACAATCTGGAAGGCCAGGTCCAAATTCAGAGCTCCTGGACTCCTTGGAGTTCAGCATGGAACACCATGACATTGGGGAGCCGGTCTCTGGCTCTCGTGCCCACTGCCCATGCCCCCTCTCTTCCCGCCACCAGCTCCATCCTGCAGAGCAAGGGCCTCAGTGCAGATGCCTGAGCACAGCCCATGCCTTACGGCTCACACATTCACACACGCCACTGTGGACCTAGAGGTGCACACACAGGGGCATCTGGGTAGGATGGATTTGGAAAAGAGGCCCGTGCAGATCCTGGAAGACTTGGAAATTTCTGGGTCCCAGGTACGCCCAGCATGGTTGGAAGGGGGCACTGGCTGCAGGTGGGCTCGTCCCCTTGGCCCCACATGCTGCCTGCCCCATGGAGAGGGGTGTGGTTGGAGGAAGCTGACCACTTAGGTCAGGGGCTCTCTTTTGCTCTAAACTCTAAGGTGATGGTGAGAAGAAGGATTACATTAGGTAATTCCTAACCCCCCCTCTCTGATTCTCTTCTTTTTAAAAATTTTCCTTGGGAAGAATATGGGGCTTATTTACACGCCAGCTGGTCAGAGAAGCGGGAGAGTAGCCTTTGGGGACAAAGGAACCAGGATGCCAGGAACTCTTGAGAAAGGTCCAAAGTCTCTTCAGGCCTCAGTGCCGCTGAGCATCTCCCTTCCCATGTCTCTGGAAGACTCGGGGGCTTGTAATTTATTGTCTGACGACAGAGAATCCTTAGAGCCTTAGGCAAGAGCATGGCCAAGAACCTCAGGGTGGGAGGGGGTGCGGGGAATGCTCCAAGCACAATGAAAAATGGGTGAGGACATTTGGAAAGACACGGCGAGGCCCACCGGACAGGAGATGCAGGCCCAAGGCTGGGCGCGAAGCTGTCCTGTCCCACTTCCCAGACCTGGTGAGCCTGGAGCGAAGAGGAAGAGGCCGCAGGGATCAAGGTAAGAGGACTGGAGTCTGGACCGAGGATCAGGCATCAGGCTCCTGGGCCTGGCTGGGGGGCGGTGAGCATTGGGGACAAAGAAGGTGGACCCCAAGATCCCAGACCTAGGACCAGCTCTGCTAATCCCAGCTACCAGCTGTCTGTCTGAGCTCAGGCAAAGTCCCTTCCCTCTCTGAGCCTCAGTTTACTCCTCTGTCAAATGGGGGTAATGGTGTTTACCTCACAGAGTGGTGGGGAGGACTTCATTAGATAAAGTGCTAGGTATGCTCAGCACTGTGCCCAGAGTGAGGGAAAGATCAGTAAGTGTTAACCGTGCACTTGTTACAGTGATCGTGGTGGGTGCCTGGAAAATGTCAGTCGAGTGCTAGTTGAACTTGTGTGACCTTCAGGGGATCATGTCCCAGTTAGGGCTTCGGTTTTCTGATCTAAAGAATTTCTCTTATTCTCTAGAAACTTCTCACTGCTGATGCCCAGTTCCCCCGACACACATAACTGCTAACAGTGGCCGAGCAGTTGTGGGGGGCCGGTGCCGTCCAAGGCGCGTCACACCTGTGACATCATGTCATCCTCCCAGTCCTCTTTGGGGCGTGGGGCGCCTTCCATCATTCTGCCTTCCGCTGATGAAGAGCCCGGGGCAGAGGAGGAGGGAGGCAGGGGGAGTTTGCCCCGCCTCCGACGGCGGGCCCAGGCAGGCTGGCTGCGCCACCCCGCGGTGCCTCTCGCATCACCCTCCTCTGTCCAGCAGGCACTGGGGCCACCAGGCAGTGCATTTTGACTGAACCGCTGGTCGAGCCACTGGCTTTCCCCACCCAGAACTAGTGACAGGGCCAAATTAGTCATTTTGGCGCTTGAGCCTATGAGCCTGCCTCAACGTGTTTACATTTTCTAACAGCGACACGTCCCTCCGCCTCTGGGTCCGAAAGAATCCGTGGTAGGAAATACTGATTGTGAATTAATATGGGAAAACAGCCATTCCTGAGATCACTTACTAACACGTCATCTTAATTAAGGGTGCTGACCCACCTTGTCTCACGGGGTACTTGTGAGCACATGGTGACTTACACAGATCTGGGACTGTCACCCCATTTCACAGATGAAGAACTCCAGCTGGGGTGCAGACAGGTGCCACCAGTTGTCAGGGATCCCACAGCCTGTGGGTAGTGCGGGCAGAGGCAGGATTTGAACTCAGGACTCCCGATGCCCAGACCATTCTGCTGGTAACACCCTCTCAGGAGCCTAGAGCCCCTAAGGGTGGGAATCACCGCAAAGGGTAGGAACGGCTGCAGACCGTTTGGCCGGGCCTCTCCCATTTGCTCTGCCTTTTGGCCGTGGTTTGCAAGGCTACATTAAGCGTTCTTTTCCGAGCTGTTTGCGGGCAGGAGAAGCCTGGAAACTGCAAGGAACGAAGGCACCTGGCTCCCCAGGGACGGTTTCAGAGTCCATCTCCTCACCTTGTTTATTTGTGGAATGGGAACACAGACACAACGGGTGTATGTTTTACATTAAACCAAATAGGAACTCGTGGCATTTCTGTCTGCACTTGAGACATGTTTACACTGCTGGGTCCATTATGAATCTGTTTAATATCCTCTAAATTCTTTGAGTCCTTCCATCTCTGCAGCCAGGAAGTGGGTAATGTGCGCATCGGGAAGAAATTTCCAGGCGTTCAGGCCTTTAGGTAAATGAGGACTCTTTTTTTTTTTTTTTTTTTAAGGGGGAAATGCCTGTTGCAGAAAAATTAAATTCTTCCTGTTCAAAATGGTTTTTCCAACGATGTTTTCCTTGTAGGAAATTGCTTAGGTCCTAGAGAGATGCCAAGGAAGCCGCAAACTCCAGGAGCCTGTGGCCCACACTGGTGAAAACAGTGTCCCTTGGCCCCCAAGAGCCTGGGATGGGGACACAGAGGTGAGTGACCCTCCAGGGCCAAGAATGTCTTCGGGGGTCTCAAGGAGCTCAGGGTCACCTGAGGGCTGCCTGGCCCGCTGGGGGCTCCTGGGAAGCCGGCATCGGACTAATCCTGCCGAGCGGGGAAGAGGCTTCCCACAGGACTGCTGGCAGAAACAGCTCTCCGCTTCCTGGCAGAACAGAGAGGTATTATTTTAGGGAGAAAAATGAGATTCCTGTTATTGCTTATTCCTCCTGCAGAAATGCTGGTGCGCCCCAGCCAGGGGCCAAGATGAAAGGTGAGTCAGTGCCAACAGAAGAGTGAGCTCATCCCAAGTAGGGGTGCGAGGTGTTTCCAGCAAGGCACCGTGTGGAAAAAAAGCTCCAGGCTTGGAATCCCAAATCCTTTGTCAAAGCACAAACCCTTTGACCCTCCCATCACCTCCCTCCACCTCCCTCCATCAGCTAGTCCGTCTGCCACCTTCCTCCTCCATCGTCTCTCCCCTCCATCTCACTCCTCCATTATCTGAGCCCACTCCCATGTGACCTTCTATCTTTTTGCATCTCTGACCAAATACTCCTCCTCAATACCCAGTGTCCATATGCATTGTTTAGAGACCATGTGAAGGGAAGAGCCCAGGCTTTGAAGTCTGGGAGACCTCAGTTCAAATCCCAGCCCCACCGCTTACTGGCTGTGCGGTGTTAGACAAGGCCCTTTACCTCTCTGGGCGCTGCTGTCTCATCTGCTATCATATTACCTTGCTGCTAGGTGAGAAAGCAAATGGGAAGATCCATAGGGCACAGTAGATGTTCATTTAGTATTACCTGCCTCTCTTTCTTCCCGTGGAAGCAAAGGATATTATATTAATGAAGTGGTTGTGAGACATTGGGATTTACAAATGTCAAATTCCCACAGGAGTCTAGGAAATGTGGGGGTCACGGATTATTTGTGGTACTCATCACCAGAGTCCCGGCATGGCCTAGGGTTGACACAAGTCACTCTGAACCGAACCTAGAAGGAGGAAGAGGGGTTCCAGGGAACTAGAGGAAACGTCCCTGGTCTCGGCCAAATGGCACAGCCAGGAGCCCGGGCCAGAGGGCAGGCAACGAAAGGATCGAAATGATGTTAGTGGGACAGAAGCAGTCAGAGGGTTAGGGAGCAAGAAACGCCATCGAGTGGCCACAAAGTTGTACCAGTCAGAAAGTCTGAAGGTGAGGTGAGGAATGAGTCACCTACGGTAGGAGGACACACAGCTCCAGCTGGCACTCCGGCCGCCTCGGGCCGGGGCCTGGAGCACAGGGCGAGTGACTTTGACTTTCCACCCGGGAATCACAAAGCAGATGTCACCTACAACGGGCCTCTGGAAGCTCCTTCGTTTCCGCGTGGACAAAGGGGTGCACGTGCCACCAGTATGTGAAATTTGCAACGTTTTTAGTTTTATCACTTTCTGAGATTATCTGTTGAAATCCGAAATTTCCAGCCCTGTGGGCAAAACCCCCCGCGGGCCTGCCCTGGTTGTGGCTGTGGGAGGGTGAGGTGTCTCTGGGACAGAAACCAAACTGGTTTACGCTTAGCTTCCCGGATTTGATTTTCACTTTGACTTCTCTTTGTTTTCAAATCTCTTTTTAAAAAAATCTAAGCTGTCTCAGTTTTACTAAGGAAAATTTAGGAAAGGGATTTGGTGAATGGGGGACAAAGGGTGAACTAGAGGCCTTTGGGGGCTGGAGTGGGGGTGACAATGGGACAGCAATGAGGGTGACAAATGACCTTGTGTGGGTTAAGGTGCCAGCTAAGATACTATTACACACAAAAATGCAGCAGAGAAGAGAGTTTCCTTTTGCTCCTATGACATGGACAAGGAGCCGGGGAAAATGCCAAGAGCTTGTCTGGACGTCCAGATTCCTTCCCTCGTGTTGCCCTGTCATTCCTTAGGGTCTTGTCATCCAGGTGACCCCACACTCCAGCCCAAGACAAGGAGGACAGAGGAGGGGAGGACAGGCCGCTTCCTCATACGGCTGTCATCAGAAAGTACTGTAGCTTGGCCCTGGCTGGTAGCTCAGTTCGTTAGAGTGTTGTACCAATACACCGACGTCGTGGGTTCAAACCCTGGTCAGGGCACATATAAGAATTAACCAATGAATACACTTATTTAGTGGAAAAACAAATCACTCTTCCTCCCTCTCTCTCTCTCTCTCTCTCTCTCTCTCTCTCTCTCTCTCTCTCTCTCTCTCTCCAATCAATAAAAAATTTTGTTTAAAGTATTATAGCTTTTCTGCATCACTGGACTGGCCACAGCCTAGTCACGGGGCCACATCCAGCTGAGCAAGGGGAGGGGGTAGCTCAGCACCAGGCTGTGCAGAACAGGAAAACCGGATCAGCTCTCCTTGGCTTTCTTTTGCTCCCAGCCCCGACCCATAGCCCGCCTAGCCCTCCAGAAACTGAGGCCTGGCCCAGAGTGAGGGCTAGAGCCCAGGAAGCACGACAGAAACAGCTGTAAATCACAGTGTCTGTACTTTCATAATGACCACCAATACTGACTGAGCACTTAGTAGGTGCTGCAGCACCAGAGGAAATGCACACAGCTCCTGGGGATAGCACTCCACAGGCGAGTGGTCATAATGACCAGGCCCCACCTAAAGGTACATCTGTGACTGGACAAATCACACACCCACTCTGAGCCTCGACGTCTTCACCCTTCGAATGACTCCCACCTCCCAGGCTTTGGGGAAACTTGATAGGTGTGCATAGGCAGCATGTCTGGTATAGTGCCCGGCACGGAGAGCAGGCCCACGATCAATAATAGAAGGCACCCTTCGCTCGCCTAACCTGTGTGAGGCAAGTGGTAAAACCAGATGGAGGGGAGAATGTAGCTGAAAGAGCTCAGGCTTAAAGCCCAGCTCTGCCTCCGGTTCATTGTGTAAACCAGGGCCAAGCGCCTCCCAGGGGGAGTCATGGGGCAGGTGCCTAGCAGATGCTGGTTACTTGCATTACTGTGCTTTTAGGTTTTGCTGATTAGTGTCACCGCCATACCAACGGACACCTTCTTGCCTGTCACCTTTTTCTTCTTTTGCATTAGTTCCTTGGGACAAACTCAGAACCGCTTCTCCGACTCCCAGACACAGGTAACTGTAAATCCCATGGGGGGTGAGGCTCCCTGCCAGGAGCTGCCTGCAGTGGGCCCCGTGGCTGCGCACTCCCACCGTGGTCGCCACCGCGGCCGCCCCTGTGCCAGTGATGACATCATCCGGAAGGGTGGGTTCTCAGCAGTGGGGTCAGAGGGGTGGGAGTCTCGGGACTCCTTGTCTCTGGGGATTGCTACCTCATCCTGAGGGGGAGGAAAATGGATACAAATGCACAAGGCAGGCTTGCCCGCTAGTCTGTCGAGAACAGTCCAGAAAACTGCCACGGGGACCTACGTATTACAACTCAGAGTTAGGGGAGCCGAGTGTTAAGGCTGGGGCCTCGGCCATGGAGTCTGCTGCCTGAGAGGAAGAGCATGCATGAGCGGGGGAAAAGAAAGTGGAGGGTGGAGAAAGAGGAAGGCAGGGTCCAAGATGGGGGCTCTCCACTGAGCGGGTGACAGGGGAGCCTGCATTCCCCCAGGTTGTATGCAATACTTCATGTGCGTGACCCGATGTCAGCTAAGACAGCGGATTTTGTGAGTTCCTGTAAAAGCAGAGCCTGCCTCGTCCCACCCGCACCCTGCCCAGGCCCCCCCGCCTCTGCCAGGGACTTGGGGGTTTAATGACTTTCCTGGTTAACATGAGCTTTACTGCCTTCCAGACCGGTTCCGTTTGAGGATCATCTCACTGCCCTGTAGGTACTACTCTGATGCTCTGGGCTGACCCAGCCACGGAAATCAGCGCCTCTAGGTGACTCCAGTACATGCGTGCAAAATCGCTCACACTATCGCTTCTTGGCCTTTTGGCTAAGATCAAGGGTAGTATCTGTTCTTATCAGTTCAAAACCGCTCACTCTGTGATCAGCTCATATGGCAGCCTGGCTAAGGGTCCAAGGACCAGCCAGGCAGACTAGATGCTTGCTTTGTTTTGGTGTTGTTGTATTTGTGTGTATTTGCTTTTTATCTTCCTACTGTCCCTTTCACCGTCTGGTAAAAATAGAGAATTGGTTTTACCCAGTTCTGTGTTTCTGGAAATGTGGCCTGTGTGATATCCCAGCCCACCAGCCACGGGGGTTAGCACCTGACCCAGGCCTGGCCCAAATCAGTGAGGGCACCCCCAGAAACCGGGTGGCCGAGCTGGTGTCAGGTAGACCTGGGGCAGCTGGGGACCCCGGTCTTCCCAACCCTGCAGAAGAGGCCTCTCTCTGGGGAGGAGAGTAAGGCCAAGGCTAAGAAAAGGCCGAATCAAGAGAGACAGGGGGATGAGAAGGGAGGTGTCCTGTGGGTCCCCAGCTCCACTTGAGCCAGTGTGAGAGCTGCCACACTGTGAATGGTGTCCCCTTGAGTTCTGCAGCTCAGTGGGACCCTGACTCCATTGTCAACTTCCCAATTAAGTGAGCCAATGTGGCCCATTTTTCCTGTTTCTCTCTTTCTTTTTTCTTAAATAAAATCTTTTTTTAAAGATTTTATTTATTTTTAGAGTGGGGGGAGAGAGAAATATCAGTGTGCAAGAGAAACATGGATCGGTTGCCTCTCACACACCCCCAGCTGGGGACCTGGCCCACAACCCAGGCATGTGCCCTGACAGGGAATCAAACCGGCTTCGTTTCAGTTCACAGGCTGGTGTTTAATCCGATAAGCCACACCAGCCAAGGCTCCTATTGTTTTTCTTGAGAAATTTGAGTTGAGCCCTGACTGGTGTGGCTCAGTGGGTTGGGTGTTGTCCTGCAAACCAGAAGGTCACCAGTTCGATTCCCTGTCAGGGCACATGCCCGGGTTGTGGGCCAGGTCCCCAGCTGGGGGTGTGTGAGAGGCAACCGATCCATGTTTCTCTTGCACACTGATGTTTTTCTCCCCCTCTCTCATTCCCTCTCTTCCCCTCTCAAAAAATAAATAAAATCTTTAACCAAAAACAAAAAAATTTTTTTGAGTTGAAGTTTAATCACTTGCTACCAAAGACTGAATACAGATGGGGTTTCCATCTACTCTGCTTTGCTGGTCCTCAAGCCCGCAGCCAGGTCGGGCACACGGGTCTTCTGGTGTTGAAGTTGCGGGGAGGGGCGGGTCTGCATGCCTGAGCCAACCCAGAGCAGAAGAAGAGGAGGCCCTGCAGGGTGATGGAATGATGGGCGACATGCACCTGTCTCTGATGCAGAGCAAGTCACTCCTGCCTTTGTTCTGCCCCCACCTTTCACCCCTCAGCCTGGCACCTGTGGCCCCATCAAGTAATTTTCCCAAAGACATTTTCTTTCCCCAAAGGAATCAGATACTAAAAAGTTACATTCTCATAGTATGTATATATATTCTTCCTTTTTTAAAGATTTTATTTATTTTTAGAGAGGGGAAGGGAGGAAGAAAGAGAAGGAGAGAAACATCAATGTGTGGTTGCCTCTCACATGGCCCCCACTGGGGTCCTGGCCCACAATCCAGGCATGTGCCCTGACCGGGAATTGAACTGGCGACCCTTTGGTTCACAGGCCGGCGCTCAATCCACTGAGCTTCCCCAGCCAGGGCAATGTATATATGTATTTTTTCTACATGTATTTTTCTGGAGAGAGGATTCCTCATTTTCAACTACTTCTCAAAGAGTTCCACAACTCAGAAAGCAGGAGAGAAAAAAGAAGGTAATGGGAAGGAAGAGGGGGAGAGGGAGGGGCCTCACCCACTAGAGTGGGGAGAAGGAACACCCCGCCAGATGGAAGCTGCAGTCGGAGCCTCCAAGGCAGAACACACGCTGTTCCAACCCGAAGTGTCCTGAGAGGTTTTCAAACGGTGTCAGCCTCAGAACCTTATGTTCTAACAAAATCTTACAGGCAAACAGACAAAAGGAGGCAGGGAAGATACCAAGATGGAGGGGAAGACTTGACCTTTGAAGATCTTAGAGAGGCCCTCCCAGAGGTAAAATCCTTAGGACTCCTCAACATGCACTTTACAAAACCCAAACAACTAGTCCAGACAACTAACTTTGCAGATGGGGAGACTGAGGCCCACAAAGAAGTGAGTGGCTCCAGCTGTCCCACGAGTTGTTGACACCATCAGGATTAGAATGCGAGACTCCCACCTCCAGTGCTCTTCTCTCTGCCTGCGAAATGTGAAAACCACATTTTCTGCCCCCAAATCTCAGAGTGCGCAGTCCCTTCCACAGCCCACACACAGGGGCCTGGCTCTAGTCCTGTAAAACACCCCCCACTCTAGCCCGGTGGTTCTCCGGGCCTTTCGGAGCAGGATGCTGGGGACCTCTTCATCCAGGACAGACTTGGGGAGGAGGGGCTGGCTAACACCCCCTCACTCAGCTGGTAACACGTGTCCAGGCTGCATGTCCTCCATCAGGGTCCAAGGGGAAGCCCGTGTCAACCCGGGGCCGGGGCACAAGGTCCGCTTAGGGCAGAGCCCCAAGACATCTCACTTTACAGGGATGGAATTTCACAACTTGTGGGTTTTAATTAAATTTTTATTTTTATGGAATTTTAGCTAGAGTTCCCCCAGTCTTGCAGCTCACTCATTGTTATTTAAAAACCGTGACCGGATGAGGGGGAAAAAAAAACCCGAAAAAGCTGTCCAAGCAGCGAAAATGAGGCCGCTTTTTAGAAACGACCTGACTTGGTCGTACACTCGAAACCCACTCCCGGCCTTCGGCCTCCGATTCTGCCCCCACGACTTCACAGATCAGATTTTAAGTCTGTAGCTTATTGCTTTCTGAGCCTCCTGGGGCTTATAGGATTATTCTGGATTTAATCCTTTAATAATTTTTCCTCCCTCCTGTCTGAAGCTTGATTTTCCAGCTGAAAACAGCCCTGGTGAATGCTTCCAGCCTAGATGGACACCCCTCTCAGACAGCTGCCCACCGTTACTGTAAGACAATCAAGGGGGGAGATCTGTGGAAAGCCGACCAATTCTGGGGCGGACCAAGAGAGAACTTACGGGTCCTGCTCCGAAGCCCTGGTGGAGAGAAGGAGGCGGCCACACCAAGGCCTGTGCCTGAAGCCTGGCATCCATTTTCCCCTTTACTCCTCGTGGTGCATTGGAAGTGAGGGTTATTATCCCCATTTTCCAGAATAAGCAACTGAGACTCAATGACTACAAATAACTTTAGCTGACCCAGGTGGTAAGAAGCAGCCCAGGCTTCCAACTTGCCCACTGGACTCTGGAGTCCCTGCCCTCTGAGCCACACCAGCCCCTGGGCACAGTTCCCCTCCACCCTGACCTGTTGCCCCTTTCAGCTGAGCGTGTGGCCAGACAGAAACACCCCTGGAATGGGGGTGGGAAGGAAGCCCCTTGCTCAGCCAAGCAGCCCTGGCAATTAACATGCGAGTGGTGGCCCAGGCCACTTCCGCTCACCAGCATACACTCCAAGATGAGCAGGCGCAACCCAGTTGAAGGCATCCTGACTGAGTGCCTGCTGCCACCCAGGCCGAGGACAGAGGTAGAGGAAGGAGTGAGACTGCCCATCTGGGGCAGGGACCAAACCCATGGAACTAACGCCAGAGGCCGTGATGTTGCTGCCATGTGGGAGCCCAGGGGAGCCAATGAGACTCTGATCTACTTACACAGAGGTGGCCACATTTGGACTTGGCCTCGAATGGATTAGTTGAGTATTGACCAGCAAAGAAAGAATAAGGGCAGTGCTGAGCAGAGGCGACAGCGTGAGCGAAGGTACGGACATATAAACTAATGGTGCATTTAAGGAACTATAGAAAACACCATTCTAAGAGTAGAAGGGGAAGGGGCAGCTACAGAGATGATTAAGACATAGAAGGTGTCCTCATAGTTTAGGGCAGAGATGAGATCTTGCCTGTGTGGCTGGAGCATAAGGCAACAGGAAAGGTGGTTGGGACTTTTACCTAGCTCAAGGAAAGGGGCAGGGTCCCTGTGTCTTTTCATCATCTGGCACTCACAGGACTCAGAAGGAGAAAATCAAGCTGAAATCTGGACTTCTTGTTTCTACTTCTGGCATCTCTGGCTGGCAGCTGAATCACAGTCCTCCTGTCTCAGACTTTCTGGGAAACCTCCAGGAAGAGGGGGATGTACCCCTTCACCTTGATTGGTGTGATGATCCCCACTTGTGACCCTGAGAGCCCCAGTAACCAGCCCTCCTGTCCCACGGCCCTTTGAAGACAGCAGCCAGGTCACAGGCAGGCTCTGTCTGCTGTCCTCCTCCCCTCAGTTGGGCTCTGCAATCAGCAAGTTGGTTCTAGTCGCTCCTATAACCACAGTTCACTCAATCAACAAACCTCCAGTGGACCCCTTCACTGCACCAGGTGCCATACCCCGAGCTAAGCGCTGAGATGCAGAGATGAAAAAGTCCCAGCCCTCTCAGCGGAAGGAAAGGACAAATAAACAGGTCATGGCAACCCAGCAGGCTAAGCCCTCTCAGTGGAGTGGTCACGGGAGGGAGCATAGAGTAGCGGCAGCATCTCCAGGGAGCTCGACAGAAACGCAAGTTTGCAGGTCCTGCTTTGGACCTATTGGTTGGCAAACCGGGGGAGAGCCTAGCAACTGTCACTATATCCGATTCACTAATTCTGATGCAGGCTCGTGTTTGAGAATCGATGAGCGAGAAGGGTACAGGAGAGAGTATTACTTGGCCCTGAGCGGAGTGCTGGGGGTCTGTTGGAGGAAGAAACTCCTGCAGCAAATCTTCAAGGACGAGAGGCCAGATGAAGGAGTAAAGAGGGATCCAAGCGGATGAAGCTGTGTGTGCAAGAGCACAGAGGGGGAGGGGCTCTGGGTGTTTTCAAAGAACTACAGGGGTGGTAGGTTGGCAGCCTAATGGCTGGAGATTAGGCTAAAGGAGCTGGGGAAAGAGACAAAAGCAATTAAAGATTTCGGAATTTCTGATAGAAGGAAGGCACGAGAGTTGAGGTGTGCGGTGGACCCCATGCGGTAAAAGGCGGATCCAAAGCGGCCATGTCTGACAGATAAAAGGCCCTGGAAGCCCCCACCCCCCTACACCTCGTCCCTGGAACCCCTTTGGTTAACCAAAACGGCATGACCTCATGTGTTATGGCTGCAAAGGCACGGGGGAGGCCAAATCCGGTGTTTGTATTGAAATTAATTGGGGGCTTCGCGGATGATGAAGGCTTTGAGGAATGCACAGGCCCCCAATGTGATCCCGCGCACAATGGTGTCGCTTACGACCCCTGCGGGCCCCAGGCGGCTCACATCTGCACGTCCACAGCCCTTCTTGATGAAATAATAATCACAGACAGATAGGAATATTTTAAATCCAAAGCAGGTATCGACCAGGGGCTTGGGATGGGGAGGGCTCAGGGAAGCCCCCGCCCAGAGCTATTTTTAGGCTAGGAAATGGAGCCTCCATTTTACCAGGGCAGCCACTTGTCAATCAGGAAAATCCCACTGCTCACCCCCAGCCCTGATTTATGGTGATTCAGAGGGGAGATGCTGCCAGGAACAGGGCTGGGGCCAGGAAAATTTCATCTGTCTGGAATCCGACAGGAAAAAAGAGGCCTGGAAATTTCAGAGGAAGCTGGGATCTGCGCCTGTTACAGCGCCTCTGTTTGTGTGCGCTCAGCTGGCTCCTGTTAGCGGGTTAAGGGTCCGCTGAGGAAAAGCATCAGGCCAGGTTTTTCCATCACTCCAGACCTTGAGCCCAGTCCCCAGGCAGCGGCTGCTCTTGTGACCCCCGACCCCAAACGACAGGAACCTTCACCGGCTTTCCCTTGGCCCCCACACCAGGGCCCTATCTTAAATCAACGTCTTTGTCTTTTTCTCTTTTCACTTACTTAAAAAAAAAAATAGCAAAATGATTATATCTTTTTTGTTGTTTGTTTAATCAGATTTTAGCACCCTCAAAAAGCAAGGTTCACTATGAGCACGAATTCATTCGATTTAGTTTTCGTTTCCTCCCCTGGAGTGGCCCGGCTCTCTCAAAGTGGCCTTCTGGTTTGCCCTCCATGGTGCTGGGGGGCCAAGGACCCCTGCCTTCCAAACCCGATGCTGTGAGCTCTAGAATGGAGCCAGGGATTAGGGCTCTGTTCAAAATCTTGCTGTTGACAAATTCTAAAGGAGCGAACAAATTATGTCTTCTGTTCAAGCATTCATTCACTCAGAGCCCATTTTGTGCCAGTTCCCACACTAAGGGTGTGATGGTAGGGCAGGGTAGGGGGGTATCAAACAGACATGAGCCCTGGCAGGTGTGGCTCAGAGGGCTGAGCACCAGCCTGCAAACCGAAAGATCACCAGTTTGGTTCCCGGTCAGATCCCTGACTGGGGACATGCGAGATATTTCTCTCACGCATCGATGTTTCTCTTTCTCCCTCCCTTACACTCTCTCTAAAAATAAATAAAATCTTTTCCTTAAAACTTCTAAGAAAAGTAAATTGAATTAAAAATAAAACAAACATGACCCCCCCCTCCCCATCGAGTTTGGCTGGGGGCACAGCCCCGTAATAAATAGCTACAGTGCAGAGGAGCAAACAGGATAACCAAGGTACGCAGAGGAGAGCCGTGAAGCACAGAACAGACGTCCCCTGGGCTGGTTCAGAAGGCAGACAAGAGGGGACCAGGCATCCAAAGACGTGTGCACAGACAAAGAGGCGGGAAAGAAAGGGGACATGCACACACCACGTCTGGAGGAGTCTGGTGTGCCTGGAGCGCAGATAGGAACCGAGGGCTAGGATGGCTCAGGAAGAGGGTTTGTTTAGTGTTGGGACTCATGTCAAGAGCCCTAAAGAGTTTATCCGGGAGCACAGAGGTCAGAGGTACACTGTGTGCAGGTGACTCTGATGGCACTGTGGAAGCTGGGGTACAAAGGGGTGAGGCTGGTGGCAGGGGGACCAATCAGAAGAAAAGACAGAGGCTGATATGGCAGGGCAGTGGGGATGGGAGGGAGAGCAGTGTTCAGAAGACATTTAGAATACCGATTCTGTTACCCCCTGTGTCAGGCACTGTTCAACAATGAAATACCAGTGAGCGAGGAGAGACTTAACTTCTGTAAGAACCCAGATCAAAACCTCATGCCGTAGTCTGTGAAGGAAAAAAAGTATCCAGGCCCGAAGTTGCTTTGCACTGTCTGCTGGAGACTGGGCTCAGCGAGGGACCCAGCGGAAGTTTGCCCCAGGGGCCTGGCCCTGCTGTATGTCAGAACTCAGCGTTCTGAGTAAAAGCCCTAGGAGACCAGCAAGCTGCTTGCCTGGGGCACAAAATTGAAAGGGAATCCTCAAAACTTGGAAATCAAGATAATATTTTAACGCAGTATTTTAAGTCAAAATAAATTCGAAAATTCACAATGAACAAAACACAAAAATTTCAAAACAGACAAGATCCAACCTTCACTACTCAATGCCCTGCCTCCTCCATCTCACCTTCATCCCAGCCCTGGTTCCAACAAAACTTTATTTTAAAAAGCAGGCAGCCAGCCCATAGGCTACAGTTTACTGCTTTTAAAAAAATACTGTGTTAGACTTTATTTCTCTTGATTACTGCATCTTTTGGGTGCCCCGTTCCATTTTGGACCCGTGGCCAATGCCCCATTCCCCAAACCGTGGACCCGGGCCTGCCCCAGGGAGCCCCTTCCTGGAACACAGAGCGCAGGGGGAAGACCCCTCGCCTGTGGAGAGCCTGTCCACACGAATCTGGCTGGACAACGCTCTGAACCCGTGATTGCGGAGGCTCCACGTGGTCAGCAACTCTGAACCCAGGGGCCCCCCGGATCCTGGTACCGTGTTGCTTAGAAAATCTGACAGTTTCCGTGCCCCTGAGAAAGCTTGTGCGAGCTCTCTAAGCTCGGGTGCCTCATCTGAGAGGAGAGTGTTCAAGTGTTGGTTTTCGTTTCAAAGAAATCTAACCCAAAGCCAGAACCTTTCCTACGCCTACTTCACTAACACTAGGAGCCCACATCACGTGCCGGGCACCGTCTTGGGAGATGGTGATAAACCACACAAAAGAAACCTATTCCCGACCCCTAGCCTCCGCTGCCGTTTGCACCCACATATGGAAAGAGCTGGGCCCAAACACGGACAAAAATCATTCACCCGCGGTTGGTTCATTCGTCCCTTCCTTCAATAACAGACAGACATTGAATACCCGTGTGCACCAATGCGGCCCGGCATTGGTGGGACCCGGCATTGGTGGGATCGGACAAGCTCCTTGGCCTCCAGATCCTTATAACCTAGTAGAGTCAGACAGACATAGAAAAATAAGTGCCCAGTGGAGAAATGTGTGCTCTTCTGAGACGAAGAACTACGAGAACTAAGAGAGGACAACTATAGTAGGTGAAGACGGGGGAAGGTTTTGCGGAGCGGCGTCTTGAATTCCGTACGTATAGAATCGTGCCACACAGATGGACCAGCGCTTTTCGGACAAGGTTCTTGTCTTAGATTTTTCAGACTGCTCTAACAAAAACACCACAGAGTCAGTGGCTTATAAACAACAGAAATGGATGTCTCACATTTCTGGAGGCCGGGAAGTGCAAGATCAAGGTGTCAGCAGATTTGGTGTCTGGTGAGGACCTACTTCCGAACTCGTAAATGGCTTTCACTACATCCTTTTGTGGCAGAAGGGGCAAGGGAGCTCTCTGGGGTTTCGTTTAAAAGGGCAATAATTTTTTTTTAAGATTTTATTTATTTTCTTTTTAGAGAGAGGGGAATGGGGAGAAGAAAGAGAGGGAAGGAAACATCAATGTGTGGTTGCCTCTCACATGCCCCAACCAGGAACCTGGCCCACAACCCAGGCATGTACCCTGACTGGGAATCGAACCAGCAGTCTTTCGGTTTGCAAGCCAGTGCTCAGTCCACTGAACCACACCAGCCAAGGCAAAAGGGCACTAATCTTGTCACGAGGGCACTGCCCTCTTCACTCCCAAGGCCCCACCTCTAAACACCACCCAACTGAAGATTGGGATTGCAACATGAATTTTGGGAGGACACAAATATTTAGCCCATAGCTGACCTGTATGTGCTAAGGCAGAGCATGAAAGAGGCAGCGTGGTTAGAAACCAGGAGAGGCGTGGGTGGCTGGACAAAGCATGCAGGAGAAGCAGTGGTGGGAGAGCGAGGTAGTGAAGTAAACTTGGCATAGACCCTGAAAAGCCTTGTATGCTGAGATAAAAATTTAGATTTCATTCTATTAGCAATAGGAAGCCATCGGAAGCTTTTAGGCAGAAAATGGCACTTTCAATCTGTTTTTAGAAAGAGAATGCTGGCAGACATGAAGAGGAGGAATTAAAGCAGAAAGTATCTGGAAATAGAAAAGTCAGTTAGGGTATTTTGCAATAGTCCAAGGGAGAAATAATAAAGGCCTGAACCAGGACGATGTGGTGGGGATGGAAAGCAGGAACGGAGTTAAAGATATTTCTGATAAAAAGCTACACAACTTGGTGACTAGGTACATGTGCAAGGTGAGAGAGAGTCTGAGCTGATTTCCAGGTTTCCGATTTGGGCATTTGTGCATCCCGCAAACAAGACAGGAAAACACAGGAGGAGGGGCAAGTTGGGGAGCAGAGCATGTGCTCTGCTTTGACTCGACTCTGAGTGAGTGGGAGGGGTTCAGATGGAATGACTGGGGACAGGGACAAGTTGAGGCAGGAGATAGTGCTGTGTAACAACATGGGCTTGGTGAGCTGAGCCAGAGAGAAGGTTTAGAGGGAGAAGAGAGCTGAGGATGAGAGGCCGGCCAAGGAACGGTGGAGAGAAATGAGGAAGACCAGCAGCCATTAAGGAGATCTGGGAGGAGGAAGGGCAGGACTGATATCGGGGGGGACCCGGAAGGCTGATAAAGCAAAGGAGGAGAAGGGGTTCCACGCAGCAGAGCAGTAAGGGCTTGAAGACCAGAACCAAAGCATAGTCTAAAGACAAGGAGGTCAGTGGTGACTGTATTTTTAGTAAGAGCGACTTCAGAATCAGCCAAAATCTGCATCTCCTTTAAAGCCATAGACTACCACTTCTGTTTCCATGGAATGGTGGGAAGAGGGTTAGGAATTCATAGGAAGTGAGGAAGTGGCCAGCTCCTTCAAGAAGGTCTTGGAATGGAGAGAGAAGGTGGTGCATGTGGCCCGGAGTTAGTGAGAAAGTGAGTAAATCTAATAAAGAGAGAGTAACTTGAGTAAGGATTTAGGATTAAGAGGAGAGGCGATAGAGAAGTGATATCCCAACTGGGCTGCACAGGAGCCCCATGCTCAGGCCCAGCCCCAGAGGCCCTTGTTCAAGGGGTTATTTCAAATTCAACACTCATTTTCCCAGGGAGTGCTTGGTTCCCCAACCCAACCCCCGAAACTTACTTCACCCCAAACTCACCAGAAACATAGTGCAAGTTATTCGTGAGAAACACACTTCTTGTCCCAGCTCAGAGCTCTGCAGAATACCTTACTGTCCTAAGGATGCTGGAAGGAGGGAACTGAGCTCCCAGGAATGGGCAAGACGCACCTGTAATCTGGTCTGGCCCATTTGTCTGAGCCACAGAGACCCACTTAAGTCACCGCAAGACAAGCAGTTTGTGGCACGCATACATGCAGTCCGGGATCTAGAAGCAGGATGCAAACGGAAAAGCCACAGAAAAGGTAGCAGCCCTTAGCCCCTGTCTTGTGGTGGCTCCGTCTCTCTCTGGGCGTCTGCTCCATCGTCTCCTCTCTCCTTCCTCCACTGTTTCTGAAGCTCCCTTCTGACTCCGGGTTGCACGAGGCTTTGGCTTTTTATCCCCAATCTCACGCACGAATCCCCACCAGCTGCTCTCCCAGCTGCTCCATGGCTAGCTTCTGTCTGTCTCCCAGCTGAGGTTCAAACGGGGATCTGACTGACCCAGCCCCTGGGTCGGGCAAGGCCTTGGGTCCCTAGCCAGTTTATAACTGCCTGTCTTTATGTGCCCATGCCTGCTCCAATCACTGGGAGCAGCGGTTGGGGACCCTGGGACCCAGAACACCTCCACTGTTTACGCTGGCACTGCCTACAGAGCCTGGCATGAGGGATGGGCAGGCAAGCACCCCAAAGGCCATCTGGCACAATAAACCTGTGCTCTCTGAACCAGCTGATACGGTTTGAACTGGAGGAATGACAGGGTGGGAAATGATGAGGTTTCAAACCATCATTCAAGGGTTTTTAAGGCAGTGACCAAGTACTATGAACCTTTGAGATTATCACATACAGACCAGGAAGTGCATCTGCAGTAGACAGTTATGGAGGAGATGGTGGCGAATGCCCCCTGCTCCCTACACACATCATGTCTCCCTCCACCCAGAGATGAGAGGCGTGGCCCCCTTAATGCACTGGGGTCTGTGGGGTCAGGGGATCCCTGTGTCCAGTGCTCTCCTGCCTGCTGACTTGGTGCCAACCTTCTTCAGGCCTCTTCCTTCCAATAGTGAGAGGCCTTGGGAGACCTAGGGTGGAAGCCTGAGGGTGTGTCGTGGACCTCTGACCTCAGGCCCACCCAGCAGGATCTACTGTCCCCAGGGTGTGACGTTCACTTAGGCTTCTGTCCATCCCAGTCTCCTCCTCCCTTTCCTCCCACCTCCACCCAACCCCTGACCAAAACAGACAGCCTGGGGAGGGCCCTCCCAGAACTCACTGGCTATCCTTTCAAAAATGGGAAGAATTCCAAAGCCAGATTCCAAATACTTTACCTCCCACATTCTCCCGCAGCCCCACCAGCTCATCTGCCTCTTGGAGCAGAGAGTTAGAAATCAGAAGCACAGAAAATGACTTCGGTGGACATTGGTCCGAGACCTGCGCACCAGGAGGGGCACTGTTGGGTGGAGGGGGCTGAAAAGCAGGGACCTTAACTGACCCAAATCCCCCCCTGCATTCCAGCCCTTTGAGCTGCAAAGCCTTAGCTGCATTCCAGCCCTTTGAGCCTGCAAAGCCTTAGCTGCACAGGAAGATCCTGCCTTCCCCCAAGCAGGTGGAATGTTCATCTCTGCTATTAACAGAACATCCGGTAACGTTTTAATTAAAAATTTAACTCTAATTAGTCCACCAGCTGACCAGAAATATAAGCAAAGCCAAGACCAGCTGTGATGTTGCAAATAGACACGCACATGGAAAGATGGGGCCGGGGAACGAGGCAAAGGCCGAGGACCAATAACCGGGGAATCAGGGCAACCCTCCTACTCACAGCTCCAACATCATGTCTCTGCTCTCAAGAGAGCCCAGGCTACCACCCTGAGACCCCTAAACACACTCACATGCATCCCTTCCTGCCTGTCCCTCTGCTGTCCCCAGCCCTGTACGAGCCAACCATCCCTGTTTCTCACTCAGCTCAGACCTGCAGTCAGCAGGGGTTTTTCGATAGGAGACTGAAGTTGATCATAAACAGGTTGTGTCTGACATCTGAGAAAATGCTATTCACATCAAACACCCTAGATTAAAAATGCACAGTGCTTGTATTTTAATACACTAATCAAGTTCCAGGATTCAAACACAGATATTTGATTTTAAGTCTGCATTACATAGCTATTTGCCCTGCCCCAAAGAACTAGAGCAGAGGTAAAATTGGCTGGTATAGTTCTCAAGTCAAATATTCCTGAATCTCATACACAGGGCTTTGACTCTGTAGAGGAAGATACAATTCCTTCAGCCCATGCACCAATTTCTGAGTCTTCCACTTCGGAATCCTCACCAGTTTCCTCTTCAGAATCAAATTCCTGACCATCTGGTGATTCAAAGTCACTCAGAGGTTCCCCTTCAGTCTCTCTGTGACTTCGCCTGACACCGCACGTTGTATGTGTTCCGCTACTTCTGCCAGCTCTTTATCCTCCTTTTTCAGGTGGGCAATTTCATTGTCCTTTTGTTCAAGTTCTTTATGAAGTTTCTCACTTTTTCTGCCACTTCTTTCCAGTATTCTGTAACCACAAGATCAAATGCTTCTTGGGTCACTCCAAGATCTTTATTTTCACTCTATTCTGGAACAATAATAATTCCAGGACCAGAAGTCTTAGATGTTAACTGGTCCTTCCAATGTTTCGTTTCCATCACACCTTTGCCAACTCATTTTCTCTTCCCACAAGAGATCCAGCTGTGGACAGCTGGATCGTCTTCAGACTTCTTCTTGGGACAGGACTACTCTTTACAGGCCCTCAGGTCCCTTCTTTTTTCTGCTTCATTCCAGGATTCACCATGCAGCGCGACCCCACGAAGTGGGCATGTGGAGCGCGAAGCGGCTGGTCTGGCAGTTTACACCCCCTGGTACCGCGCTCACTCTCTGGAAGGGGGGACCCACCCGGCCCCGGCAGCAGCAGCACCTCGCACCAGACCCCCAGGCCATCCACGCTCATGCACCCCAACCCAGTCAGCAGATTTTAACGTTGTGATTCCAGAAGATAAGCTGACGCTGCTCTTCACTCCGTGCAGGCACACAGCAGGGTGCAGAAGACCCTGAGAAGCCGCAGGGAACCAACACCGACGTTCATTTACTGAACTATTTGGCAGGAAGAACTTTTGTTCTCCCATAAAATCAAGCCAGAGAGATTATGGGAAGGAAAGCCACACTTGCACACATTTTAAAATAAAACACCATGCTCAAAATCATGTGGGCCAACTGCCACGAGGTATCCAGGATTAGACCCTGGAACAGAAAAGGGGTGTTAATGGGCAACACCGGCGGGGCACGGATGAAGACTGGAGGTTAATTACTAGTCAGGCACAGTGTTCATTTCTCAGCGTTGACGGAAGCACCTCAGTTATACAAGACGTTAACACGAGGGGAAACTGGGTAAAGGGTGTACAGGAACTTGTACTATCGTTGCAACTTTTCTATAAATATAAAATTATTCCAAAATAAAAAGCGTATTTAAAACAAAAATCATGTGGCTGCTTCTGGCTTCCAGGCCACCACCCCTCCTCCCCCACTCCCAGGCAGAACAAGAGCACCATCGGGTTCCCTGGGTGGCAGCCGCTGAGAACCCCGCAGGGATGGGCTCGGGCCAGCGGTGGGATGTGCGGTCCTGGGCAGGACCGAGCCAGCTCCGAGCCAGCTCCGAGCCAGCTCCAACGGCAGGGAATCGGTCTGCAGAACCCCAGACAGGCCAGAGCGCTGGACATCCAGATCAGTCCAGATCTCCAGGTCACTTGCTCATTCCTTCAGTGTTTATCAGAGCCTGTGCCGGGCGTCGTGCTAGACTGCTGTGAGAACAGGAGTGTGGAGGAAGAGGGCTGCCGGTGCAGGGATGAGTAAGACCCAGAGAAACACGCAGTCTCCTCCCCGAAGGAAGCAGATAGGGAAACAGATGTGCTCCCCACACAGTGACAATAGCCGGCAGTGACTAGAGGACAGGGATATGCGCACGGCCTGCTGGGGTGATCCTGGAAGGCTTCGCAGAGGAGGTGATATAAGCTCCAGGAACTGTAGCCCAGTTGTTCTCTGTGACTCAAAGATAACCACACCTGATAATCCTCTGGCTCAGGCAGCTAGAAGGAGGAGCCAAGAAGGAAGGCATTGCTCTCTGCAAATATCAAGTGCTATAGGCATCATAAAATCATCATCATCATCATCATCATCATCACCATCAGACTCTGATGGCCCAGTGGGAGGCCCAGGCCCTGAAAGGGGCCCCTGGTGAGAAAGGAACAGGCATGGAGGAGGCCATTCCTACCGCTAACTGGGCCCCTTCTGGATGGTGTTGACACAGCTGGGAAGAAAGTCTTCCTCAGCCTCATAAATCACTTCTGCACAGGAGCTCTGAGGGAGGGGCACCCCAGGGGCCCGGGGCTAGTTCTCACCGGGGCTCCTGGGGGTGGAAGGAGGAGGGGCAGGCCTCAAGCCTAGAGCCAGGGGAAGGTCCAGAGAGACCAGGATGGCATGGAATGAAGCTGCCAAGCCTCAGGGACCCCTAGGTCAAGGGATTTCCCAGCCAGGATGTTTGTCCTCCGAGCAGCAACCTTCCTGCCCGAGGTTAAAACCACTTCCGGCCTGCGGCTGGTAACCCCCTCACAGGCAGTTCCCAGGAGACCCATTTTTTTCTTCTCTGCTGGCCAAGCCAGTGGCAGCTGCTTGCCACGCAGTTCCAGACCCTCGCTCCCCAGACCCTGCCCAGCCTGCGTGTGTGTGTGTGTGTGTGTGTGTGTGTGTAACCTGAGGGCATGGAGGATCACCAGCCTTTGCTGAGAGCAGAGGGAAGATCCATTCAAATCGGAGGACTGCTCTGAACGCGACAAGGAAGAAGGTGGGGAACCAGCAGAGCGGTTTCTTCATCCATCATTTGTGATTCATTCCACAAACACTTACCGAGCACCTGCTCCGGGCCTGGCCCTGTGCTCCATGCCCAGGGGACAGCAACGAGCAGAGAGAGGAGGTCCTGCTCTCCGCAGCTTACCTTCCAGACTGAGGGGCAGAGAACAGAAAGCAGCGTGTTCACCAGAGTGGCCAGGAAGGCCAACGCCCTGAGTTCAGACCCACTGTCCAGAAGGGCTCTCCCTGGGCATCCCCTTCCTCTCTCCCAGCTTTCACCGAAGCCCCTCCCCTGTCTGAACTCGGAGGCCTGAGGCTGGACCAGCAGCTAGCTGGAGGACAGGAGATCTGAGTTGTCCGGACTCCACTGCAGCCCCTATCTGCTCAGAAGGGGAAATAAGGAAGGCAGCTCTTGACATCGCCCCTTCAGTTTAATCTGAAACTCATAGATGAGCGGGTGGCCGAGTGGACCGGGCTGGGGCGGGAAGGGAGGGGGACAGGAAGGGGGGTGGTCTCGGCCTCTCTTCACCACCTTGGGGAGCCAGTAGGTGTGTGCCCTCTGCCTCTCTTTCTCTCCTCTTTCCTTTCTCTTTCCCTCCCGCATTTTTCATCCTTTCTCCTTCTTTCTTCCTTCTCCTCCGCTCCCTCCCCATCCCCTGTTCTCTCACCTCCTCCCCCCTCTCCTTCTTCCTGTCTTACATTTGCCTGCCCAGGAATCAGACCCCAGACAGTACCTAGGAAGTCTGCGGCCTTGCCTAATAGAACCATAATAGTCCTTGGGGAGGCGCGATAATGACATCCTCCTTAAATAAAAGGACTTAATGGAGATTTCCCAAATTTGAAAACCACATTTCCACTAGCAACCTATTCAGCAAGTAACTACTCTGAAAAGGAGCTCGTGGGAAGCTGCGGGGCGGGGGGGAGAGGGGGAGCTGAGGAGAGAAAGAGTCTGCAAGGAACATTCTGCTCGGGGACTTTTGGTGGCAGGACAAAGCCCCTGGTCCCAGGATACATCCTACAGGTGGGCATCTTGGTCCTCCCTGGCCCTACCGAGCCAGCTCAGAAAGAGGCAAAGCTCAGAATCCAGAAATCCTACGTGACCGTGGGTGAGTTACTTCACACGCTGAGCCTCAGCTTCCTCAGCTGGGAGTTGGGCGTAACCCTCCTCTCCCAATATCCCAACAAGGGTCAGGCTATCACCTTGTTCCCCACAGGCAGCCAAAGCCAAAACAACACAGGCCGAACCTTAAACACAGACAGGGGGCTTCTAAACCAGAGCTAGGCCACCCACTCACCCTGGGTTTAAGAAAATACCAGACTGTTACAGGGGGAGGAGGGGAGAAATGGCTTTCTCATCGCCTCTGTCACTAGGATACTAATTAATGGTAAGCGAGGTGCAGAATGTTAATTAATCTTGGGAAATCTAGGATCCCTAAATTTATTTCAGGTAAGCACATAAACCTTTTGGGGGCTCCTGAAAACAACCAAAGGCTCTCAAGCCCACCTAATCCCCCCCCCCCACCCTGAGTGGAAGAATCATAGGAAAGAGAAGGACGACAGAGGTGTATGGAATGAATGAACCCGGTCAGGAGTCCTAGGTGGACTGTGAACCCAGCGTTGCCACTGACCTGCTGGGTGATGTTGGGGAAAGCTCTCCCCGCCTCTGGGCCTCCATTTCCCGAGGTGTAGAACCATGGCATTAGGTGATCTTCAAGAGCATTGCCATTCTAAAAATAATTTAAATTGGAAGTAAAATTCTTCCGACTCTGGGCCCCTCTGCAGCGCCTGGGAAGTGGTACGTTTGCCAACACTGCCCCCTTGTGACAGAAATACACAACTCCGGGCTGACTCCTCCTGGGAGTACCTGAGGTCAAAGCCGCCCATACCAAGGTGGGAAGGGTCTTTGCATCCCACCCACCCCACCCTCATCCCGCAATGGAGACCATTTTTCGAATTCTTACCAACAACGGCTTTGTTTCAAAAAATCTTTCTTTTCACTTTGTATCATAGGCCACTCACCAATGCAAATAGAATCCTGTCTTGGAAGGGGAAGGTAACTACCATTTCCGAGCTCCTACTCTTTGCCAGTTACTGTGGTAAATGTGTTATATGCGTTGTCTTGTTTGATCCCCAAAACAACGCTGCGAGGGAGACACAATTGGCCTTCATTTTATGGAAGAAGAGTCTGGGGCTCAGAGAGGTGATGTGACTTGCCCAAAGTCACACAGCTAGAAAGAGATTACCCCAAAATGCAGAGTTTAGTGGACTCCAGAGCTCAGGCTTCCTCCTGGGGAATGAGTGGTTGATTCTTCTCAGCTGTTTCAGGCCCCATTTTCACAGGCCTTTTAAGTTGGCGGCTGGGGGTGGGGGGCGGTGGCGGAGGCGGGGCAGTGGTCACTGAGTTGAAGGAGAAGGGAAAGAGGTCTCTAAGACACAGCTCTGCCCTGCTCCTGGGATGGGGGTAGATGGGCCCTCACCCAAGGCTTGGGGCTCACCAGGCAGACTTGGGACACATCAGAAGCTTTCAGAATGTTCCCTGAAATACCAAAGAGACACCTCCAGATCCTAAAGAGGACATGAACCCATAATTCACAGAAACCAGGAACTCGACTCTTGTGTCTGTGGCCTGTTTGTCAATTCGTTGTCACCACCAGCGGGAACCTCCCCAGCACCTCCCAGAGGCTGTGACCAACCTGAGGTAGGGAATAAAGATGGAGACCCACGCAGCCCCATGGAAAAGCGGTTCTTATACTCAGGAAAAGCGACTCTCTTCCTGATGCATTCCTGTGCCTCAGGAACAGGACAGGCCCTGTTGTGCAAATTGCATTTTTATAGAGTTGCTGGTCAGTTACCTGCTCAGACGCATTAGGACATCCTTCACGGTCCCCAGCAAATGTAACCACCTCCACCCCACAATGGGTGCACCCCACAGCCAGGTGGGCTTCGTCTGGAGAGATGCAAGGAGAGACTGCAAGGACGACCTTCGCTCCTACTCTGGAGATTCTGTCTGTAATTTTCTCATCCAGTAATCTTACCTTCTTCCTGTGGGCTTTTGGACTCAGAGAATAGACATCCACCCGTGGACCCAGGAAACAGACCGAGACTATCGATATCTCCAAGGGTTCTGGGTGGCACAAATACTACAGCTCTATGACCCTATCTCTTCCAAAAGAAGACTTAAAACTCAAAGTTTAAACAATAGCAGCCCTGGCTGAGGTGGCTCAGTGGATTGAGTACCAGCCTGTGAACCAAAGGGTCACCAGTTCGATTCCCAGTTGGGCCACATGCCTGGGTTGCAGGCCAGGTCCCCAGTGGGGGGCAGGGCAAGAGGCAACCATACATTGATGTTTGTCTCCCTCTAATAATAATAATAATAATAATAATAATAATAATAATAAACAGCAATAACAGTAATAATAACATACAAAGGATGCGTGTAGTCACCGGACATGGAGTTCACCGGCAAACAGCCCTGTCTAAAGGCAAAGGAGAGGAGGCAGACAACAGCCAAGGCCTGACTCCCTGCCGTCCTCCACTCCGGGCAGCCCACGCCCAGCTCACCCCGATCTACATTAACATGCCCCCCTTTAAACTTCAACACTTTCACATGTATTCATGATACGTCAGCACATCCAAATATTCTTTACCTAAGGCACTGTAGCTGTTGAGCATAATACGAGGGTGACATCCTTGACCAGCCCAGCAGAGACAATGTGAGCGTCTTGGCCCTGGTGGTAACGACAGTGTGAGGCAAGGACCTGGGGCGAGCTGCGTGGCACCCCCAGAACCAGCACACAGACACTCTGAGAGTTTCCCTCCTGCCCACGCACACCCGTATTTTCCTGGGTTCAGCATAGCTTTACCCTGAAACCTGCCAGCCCACCACAGTGGCCCCCAGCCCCGCCCTCCTTGATCACAGGGAGCTTGAGGAGCTGCTGAAGCGGTGTGCAGGCCAGGCCAGTTTCTTGGGGACAGCTTTCGGTTTCTAATAAACTCCAGAGGAGTGACTCCCTGCTGATTGGCAGGGTGGTGTCTGAAGGCCTGGCCTGGTTTGAGGCACTGCCCTCTGACTCCCACTCCCAGGTCAGGGCACTGCTGTAATTAAGGGAGAAGAGCCTCCCAGCTCCTTTATTTGTGATCCAGGGAGGCGTCATCTCTAAAGGCAGCACCCACACAGAGCCTCAGACCTGCTGACCAGCTAGCAGGGAGCACACACGCCCGATGGACTGGGCTTGAAAGGGCAAGCAGCTCGGAGCTCAGCACAGCACCGGGCTCCTGCGCACTGTCTGGGGAGACCTGAGCCCAGCAGGGCCGCAGGATCTGCCGTCACCGCTGCCGCCTGAGCTGGAGCTGGGCGACTCCGGTCTTCAGAGGGTTAAAAACCCACTCTCACTCCGTGGCTCTGTTCCAAAGGGTCTCCGTTAACACCAGAGGTCTCCTGATATCTCACTCACTTTAATAGATTTTTCCCATTGACGTTTCAGTTTATTGACTATCATTTCCTTTTCTACAGGGGAGCTATTTTCTGGGTCACTGATCCAACCAACTTAAAAGGGGTTGCATCGATTGGGTTTTAGCGCGGTGACTTGCACAGAGATGAGCCAGCTCGCTCCAACCTGCTAACAGCCCCTTTGTTTCCCCCTCCCAGCCCCCCCACTCTGTTGACTTGTGTGGGGGACAAAGTTGGAGCACTTCGCTGGTGGGCGTTGTGGGATGAGGGGGGACTTCTGGCTGCATTGCCTCCAGCCTCAGGGTGAAGGCCATTAAAACACACGCACACAGAAGTGTGCGCAGGTTGAGGCACAAGCTGTGCCTCATGTCAGCACAAGTTGAGGAAAGATGGAAGTGAATCCAGAAAGTCACCCATTTACTGAGCAGTTACTGAGCACCTACGGTGTGGGACAATCATAAATAACGTCTTAGTAATCTTTACAGCTTGCAAAGCTCTTTTTTTAAAAAAAAAGATTTGCTTTATTTATTTTTAGAGAGAGGAGAAGGGAGGGAGAAAGAGAGGGAGAGAAACATCAATGTGTGGTTGCCTTTTGTGCGCCCCCTACTGGGGACCTGGCCCACAACCCAGGCATGTGCCCTGACTGGGAATCGGACCCACAACTCTTTGGTTCGCAGGCAGGCGCTCAGTCCACAGAGCCACACCAGCCAAAGCTGCAAAACTCTTTTGAACTTATTATCTCAGTTGATGCTCACAACTCTGAGCCATAAGTAAGATGATTGTTGTCCCTCCTTCAAGGATGAAGGACTGGAGGCTACTAACAGGGCCTGCCCTAAATCGTCCGATCAACTCAAACCTTCAGTTATCTGACTCTGGAGTCTCCGTCCTCCTACGCAGAGAGCCCAGATACCAAGAGGTATAAGGCAAAGTTAATATTTAATGTAAGAATAAGATTATTTATGCACGGGCAGTGCCTGTGCCACTAATAAACAAAGCAGGGAGTGGAGCAGGAGCAGAACTGGACGGGCTTCGGAAACCGTCTAATTCAAACCCCCCACCACCTCCCCCCAGCTTACAGGTGAGAAAAAGTGAGTCCCAGGGATGCCAAATCATGTGCCCAATTCACACAATGAATTCTTCCATTCATTCATTCATTTTCTTGTGCCAGGTGGCATGTACGTGTTCTCACTGGAGCACAGACCTCAGAGTGCAGAGCAAGGAGTGCTTGCTGGTCACCCGAGGGAACACTGGTGCGTGTAGAGATAGCATCTGTCCAGGCTGCCTGAGACCCTTTCCTCTTCTGGGTCACTGATCGAACCCTTTCCGGTCCCAGCCCGTGATCACAGGCAGAGCAACCTGTCTCTGCCAGGACCCCAAAGCACGAAGATCCCCGACTTGGTCTTGGCCCCTACTGGAGTGCCCCTCCGCCTCCACCATTCACCCTCATTTCCTGCTGCTTTAGACTAAGGTAGACTTTGTCCGAAAGCACAGCGCTGCTACCCAGAGCCCTTCCGAAAGCAAAGTGCCAATTGTGCAAAATAAGGATTGACTTTAATAGAGCAGCCGCGAGTTAGGGATGGGGAGCATGTGTTTTCACGGGTGCATATTTTCGTGGCGACTTTAGCACCAGAGGGGTAGCGTGGTGAGAGGCTGCGTACGTACATGTCTGCATCTGAGGCCTGTGGCAGTCATCCCATCTGTTCCCCTGCTTGCGGGCTCTTTCCTTCACGCAGGAAGCATCTTGTCCATGGCAAGCATTGCCCTGGGATCCGGTGAGTCATAGACAAACAAGACACAGACTCTACCCAAGAGGAACTTGTGGCCGAATGTGGGAGAAGGACCCATGTGTAAAGAATTACAGCTGCGTGTGGTGAGCATGCAGCCAAGATATTTGCAAGGGACAGGAATGAGGAAAGCATCTCGTAAAACTTGACGTCTGAGCGGAGTCAGGGACAAATGAGGGTTCACCGAGTAGGCCGAGGGCAAAGGAGAACATTGCAGGTAGTAGAGAGAAACAGGCAGCGGCTCTCGGAACTACAGGAGTCAAGTTCAAGGGAGGGAGGGAGGGAGAAGTAGGCAGGAGGGGACTGCAATGGAAGGGGTCTGCTGCTGAAGGCTGGGAGTAGAGGAGCTCAGTGGGCAGGGGGTCCAAGAGGGTGACATTGGGGGGAAAGACAGGAATGCCCTTTCTCAGATTCAGCCAAAAAGATCCCCTCTTTTTCACAGAAAGGCTGAGAAGACAAGCCCTTCTCCTTTGGGTCCAAGCATGGAACCCCTTCCAGTGGAGAGAAGTTCCCTTGGTGCGCCCACTGAACTCATCCTGTTTCCGCTTTCTCTATCCCTCATTCTCCCCCCCCCCCCTGCAAGCTCGTGTAATGCAAAAATCTGTGTCTTGCTCCCTGTGAATGAGAGAATTGAATCAACCAATTTAAATAAATTTCTCCTCCTAAGCAGAAAGCTTGGCACATTGCAGAGAGAATTCCTGCAGACCCTCCAGACACAAATAGAGCACCTGAGATCCACCCAAATGAGCCACGGTTAAAAGGGTCTGTCGGTTACCAGAACCCATTTTCTCTGCATAAATCGGCAGCAATCAAGGGTCACTCATTTTAAAAACACAGACAGGCAGCTCCTGGGGGAGCGGCAGGTTGTGCGCCAGGCACTCGCGCCCGAGAGATGAGTCCTAGTGCCGTCACATGTGGTCCATCCACGCTACACTCATGTGTACCTATGGGCCACTGTCAGGTCCCAAATCTCAACTCCAAAGAGAGAGGAAAGGCCCTGGCTAGAGAGCAGTCCCCATGGGCAGAGGTTGAGGGTTCAGTCCCCAGTCAGGGTACACACAAGAGTCAACCAATAACCCTGGCTGGTGTGGATCAGTGGATTGAGCACTGGCCTGAGAACCAAAGGGTTGCTGGTTTGATTCCCAGTCAGGACACATGCCTGGGTTGCGGGCCAGATCCCCAGTTAGGGGTGAGTGAGGGGCAACCACACATTGATGTTTTTCTCCCTCTCTTTCTCTCTCCCTTCCCCTCTCTCTAAAAATAAATAAGTAAACTCTTAAATAAATCAACTAATAAATGTATCAATAAGTGGAATAACAAATATATGTTTCTCTCTTTCTTTCTCCCTTCCTCTCTCTCCCTAAAATAAATTTAAACTCAAAGGGAGAGAAGAGCTTCTGGGTCCTGTGTAAGGCAGTGCTTACACACTCATACACACCCCACGTCTCATACTGACACTCACAATCAGCCTCCCTTGTTTGTTCATACACACTACACACTACACACATACATTATACACCCTCACAATCACACTCATGCATAGGCATACACATTCACACACTCACATATAACACAAATACTCACATACACATACATAGAGTCACAACCACTCGTACATACACACACCTCACATCACACATGCAGTCGCTCATAAATACACCCACTCACATGTACACAAACATCTAACACACTCACACACATCCCATTCATGCACTCAAACACAATCACACCCATTTACACGTGTTCACACGGCCACTCACACACATATGCTCACACATTTGCTGTGCCCCAGAGAAGCAAGACTAGCACCTTCTATGTGAAGGGGAGAGACAGGTATGGGCCAGTGAACTTTGTCTCATCCACACAGCTCTTGCAATCTTGCTCTTTGCTGCCCAGTAAAGCAACGGGGCTTGGGCGATGTCAGCATTGTTCCTGCAACCAGACTCGCCAAAAGTTCCTCGTGTTGCCCAAGTGCCTTTGCAGCTATTTTACATGCAGTTTATCAGAGCAGAACATCTACACAGAAGCGTGCTCAGATCATAAGCATGGGTTCGATGCCTTTTCCAAAGATCACTCGTAGATCGAGAGGCAGAGCATTTCCTGAACCCCAGAGGCCCTGCGTGCCTCCTTCCTGGGGCAGCCACTCTCTCGGCTTCCAGCAGCATGGATGAGCTTTGCCTGGTTTTGAACTTTACATAAACGCAATCAGAAGTTCCCCCTGACGCCCCATAATAACACTCACATCGAGAACTTTATACCATTGACACTGCAAGAGAAACGAAGACTAGGAAATAACAGTGTGGAGCAAATGAAGAGTGAAAACACACTCCACGGATGCAAGAGGTTCTCTGATCCACCAGGTGAAACTCGCCACCCAGAGTGAAGCCAGACTTCTTGCTGCAAGGTGTGGGCCCTGGGGAAAGGAACGTGAGGTACAACCTGACCCTTTTCATTTGGGGCATTTTTTAAAAAGATTATTTATTTATTTTTTAGAGAGCGGGGAAGGGAGGGAGAGAAACATCAGTGTGTGGTTGCCTCTTGCATGCCCCCCACCAGGGACACAGACTACAACCCAGGACCCAACTGGGAATCGAACCAGCAACTCTTTGGTTTACAGGCCAGCACTCAATCCACTGTGCCACAGGCAGGGCTCATTTGGGGCATTTTCAAAGTGGGTTAAAACCACCACACTGAACACAGATTCAGGAGAGTCCCAGCTCTGCCACTAACTCCCTGCTGGCCCTAGGTAACTAAGCCATTTTGCCTCTCTGAGCCTCTGCTTTCTCACCTGTACTGTGGGCATGAGAGTAATAACAGTGTTAAATTTTCTTGAGCACTTACTATGTGCCAAGCACTTAATCGTCCAACTCACTTAATCCTCTAGCCAGGGGTCAGCAATCTATGGCCCTTAGGCCAATCCAGCCCCCCACCCCTGTTTGTGTATACCCTGCAAGCTGTGAGTCGCTTTTATAATTTTAAATGGTTTGGGGCAAAAAAGACTTTTTGTGACATGGAAATTATGATATTCAAATTTCAGTGTTTACAAATAAAGTTTTATTGGAACACAGCATGCTCACTCATTTCCATCATGACTACTTCCAGAGTAGCTGTGACAAAGCCCTGATGGGCCACAAAGCTGAAAATATTTACTATCTGGCTCTTCCTGTTAAAAGTTAGCCCGACTGATGTGGCTCAGTAGATTGAGCCATAGCCAGTGAATCGAAAGGTCGCAGGTTTGATTCCCAGTCAGGGTGCATATCTGGATTGAGGTCCAGGTCTCCAGTTAGGGGCGTGTGAGAGGCATCCAATCGAAGCTTCTCTCCATGTTGATGTTTCTCTCCCTCTCTTTCTCCCTCCTTTCCTCTCTCTCTCAAAGTAAATAATAAAATCTTAAAAAAAAAAAAAAAAAAAAGTTTGCTGCCCTGGCTGGTGTGACTCGGTGGATTGAGTGCCAGCCCGAGAATCAGAGGGTTATGGGTTCGATTCCAGTCTAGGGCACAACCCTGGGTATCCGACCAGGTCTGCAGTAATGGACACGCGAGAGGCAACCACACATCGATGTTTCTCTCCCTTTCTTTCTCCCTCCCTTCCCCTCTCTAAAATAAATAAATAAATTCTTTAAAAAAACAAAGACAAAAGTTTGCTGACCCCCACTCCAAGGCACCCTTGCTGTGGGCACCCTTTTTATCACCCCCATGTAACAGAAAAGGAAGCCGAGGTCCAGAGAGGTTAAGAAAGCTGCCAGGGGTCCCAGGAGTAGGAGTCTGGGCTAAGCGTAGGTGGCAGCTCCAGTCACCCCACTGCACAAGAGGCCCCCTTGGCAAACT
Organism: Anoura caudifer; assembly: GCA_004027475.1. Lineage (NCBI taxonomy): Eukaryota > Metazoa > Chordata > Mammalia > Chiroptera > Phyllostomidae > Anoura > Anoura caudifer. Next base: position 121,138 of record PVKU01003087.1, on the reverse strand, counting down.
GCAGAAAAAGAGAGAAAGGTGGGATAGGGGCCCCCTTTGCCTCTGGGCAGGCATCAGCCCCTGAGTCTCCTCCACTCACCCCTCAGGTCAAAATAACCCCACACCTGACACAAAGCACATCCAGCCCAAAGACCTCCTGATTCATTAACTAGGGATTTCCTACAAACTTCTAACTCCCAGGCGAGGGTTGAGTTAACCAATACTCGGTTTATGGCCTGTTATCATCATTAGTCTTTGCAGGGCCCTGCTCTCGGTTTTTATTCATTCATTCATACATTCTCTTTTATCCCCGTCACCTAAGTCCATGTGATTTCTGAGTTCTTGCAGAACGGGTGGCGGGATTTCATACGCATGCGGTTTTTTATTTACATAAATGGTATTGTGTCTCATCTCCTTGTTTCCTACTGCTTCCCCCCCTCGCCAGCACTTTCGCCCTGTGCTCTCCTGTTGAGGGATAACATGCTTACAGTAAAGTGTGTGATTGCGGTGTCTTAAGTTTAAACTCAGCTTTTTTCCCCCCACCTAGATCAAAATCTAACACATTTCCAGCACCCCAGAAAGCTTTCCTCGGGCCTCCTCCCAGTCCGTAAACTGTCCCTTCCCCCTTCTGCTGTCGGAGCACTATTCCAGCTTCCGCCTCCCCTCATGACTTCAGCTTGTTCTTGAACTTCATCTAAAGGAAATCACATAGTGAGTCCTCTTTCACTCCCCGTGTCTGAGAGATTCCTCTGTGTGGGTACAGCCGTTTACCTTTTTATTTTTTCTTGCTACGGAGCACTCAGTGTTTAAGATCGAGCCACGATACACCTGAAATGAATACAAAATAATGCCGAATGTAAACTGTAACTGAAAATTTTTTAATTAAAAAAATAATAGTAATAATATGAAAAAAAATACATAGCGACGTGGCTCTGCATGCATCCAGTCTGCTAGTGCTACGTGGCATCATAGCCACCCCATTTTTTACCTTTCCACTCTCCTAGCAAGGGACACTTAATGGGCCCCAGCCACCACCCTTACCCATGTCCCCTTATGGAGCTGTGTGAACATTCCTCCGGATGAAGACCTAGGAGCGGAATTGCTGGGAAGAGGGCTGGGCAGTTGGAAACTGACAATTCTACCAAAGCAGAAGGAGCCTGGAGAAGAGCCGTCCATTCTCTGGATCCTTCCCTGATCCCGTCTCCCCTCCCCCTTCCCCTCCAGGAAAACCTTTCAGCTCCTCCTCCGTGTCCTCTTGCAGGACCCGGCTAAGCACCTCGCTTCCTGAGTGTCCCTGCCTCCGCGGCAGCCTGCTCCATCCTGCTGCATTATAACAAGACGAGAATCAATGAACTGCTAACTCTATTGCAATAAAGGAGCGAGCCCAACCTTATATAATTCTTTTTAATTGTTTTCTCACATTACAAGGTTTTTTTTTTTTTTTGCTAAACTTATTCCACCATAAGTTATGTCGTTTAATTTCTCAAAGTGCTAATAATTTAATTGCTTCCTTCCTGCGCACAAAGTGCCTGTACCGCCCTCCCTCCCCGGCGCGGAGATTATAAAACGGAGTTGGCAGGAATACCTAAGAGGGGAGTCTTTTTGGCGGCAGGATTTGATGGGAAGCCGCTTTCTCAGAAGTCAGTGTGTGGGGCTGGGAACCTGGCTGAGGACTTCAAAAGGCCGTGGGGCCGGGGCCAAGCCTGCCGCTGTAGGGGGGGTGTGATAATCGCAGGGAGGGAGGGAAGGATCCGAGATTAGAGGGGCTGGATGAAGTTAGGGAGCACAGAGCACGGAGCGCGAGCGTGTCCCCGTCCTGGAGGGCTGTCAGGGGGGCGGGGATCCATCCGCAATGGGAGGCCTTTAGGTCAGACTCGAAAATTGCTGAGAGTCTGGACTGAGGTGCTGAGGGGACCCAGGGCAGGGCGGGGAGGTGGCATCTGATAACGAGAAGGAGATTTATCGAACCCTTACTGACACTGTGCTCCTCCAGAGCATCTCCTTTTATCGTCACCCCCAACTCTCTGAGGTAGGTACTGTTACCCCTGCTACTTCACCGATGAGGAAACTGAGGCAAGGAGGTTAACTTGCTCCAGTCCCTGTGGCTTGTTGGTGGCACAGCAAGAAGAGCCAGTCTCCAGAGCCCATGCTTTTTTTTTTTTTTTTCTTTTTAGATTTTATTTATTTTTAGAGAGAGGGGATGGGAAGGAGAAAGAGAAGGAGAAAAACATGTGTGAGAGAAACATCAATCGGTTGCCTCTCACTCACCCTCAACTGGGGACCTGGTCCGCAACCCAGGCACGTGCCCTGGCCGGGAATCAAACCTTCGACCTTCCCGTTCACAGTCTGTTGCTCGATCCACAGAGCCACACCAGCCAGAGCCGGAGCCCACGCTTTTATCTGGCACTCGGTAACCCCTCTGCCATCTGTTGGGGTGGAATGATGGCATCATGTCTTGTGCCTTGTGTGGCAAGAGGGGGAGGTATAGAGGCCTTGGGACAGGACCAGGGATGAGCTACTCTTTTTTTATGCCTTTTTTTTTTGGCCACTTAAACCACAGTTTCCTTGTACTGCCTGACAGGGGCAGCCTGACAGGACAGGCTGCTGGACCGTGGGTCACAACAGCAGGAAGGTTGGTACAGGAGTTGTCAGATACCAATCCATCTCAGTGTCCATCACTTGGCTCCCAGGGGAACATCATGCAGCCCAAGTACACAATGTTGGAGACGCAAGGGCCAAGGCAAGAACCGCAGCCATTTCTCCTGATGGAGAATGTGTCCCGCACAGCGTACAGCTCCGTGATACCTCCAGTCCTGTTCTGAATTGAGCAGGCCAGCCGCGCATGTGGGGCTGTCTGCCTCAAGTCTCCTCCTCCTCCTTCACCTTCCCAGGGCCCTTTGGCAAAAGTCCCTAAGATTCCTGGAGAAGATGCTGCCCTTCCCAGCCGCTTCCCCGGATCAGTGTCTTCTGACCTGATGGTAGTTTGAGGGGCCTGGTTTCCTCCTGTTCCAGGGGATCCTGGCGCTTGTCCTAGTCCAGATACTGATCTCTGGAAGCCACCTCTGCGGCACCGCTCTGTGGGTCGGCCAACGGATCGGATCACTGATCTCTGGATTCTGAGCAGGCTGGAGGGAGTGGCCCAGGGGTTTCTGCCTTGGGAGCCTCTTCCTGTGCAGTCTCCTCAAGGCTTCCGCCACTCAGGTATCCCCCGCCTACGCCACTCGGGGATCCCCCGCCTACTCCCAGAAGATCTGTACCCGTTCCTATGCCAGCTGGTCCCCGCTGTGCTGAAACAGGCCCTGGATCCGCAGCAGCTCCGCGTCCTGGAAGATGTTGGCCGAGGCCTGCTTGCAGCCCAGGGCCTCAGAGGGGGTCTGCCAAGGGAGCCGGGGTGCCCCTCCTGGGTGCTCACGCTGAAGGGCAGCACCGACAGACCCCAAATAGGATGGAACAAAGTACAATGTGCCTACCCCTATCGCTCGCTGCCTGTCCTTTCAAAAGGGTGAAAGAAAGGGCGCAGCTCTGGGCCTTTGCCGTGACGCGGTGTTCACAAGGACCAGGTGGCGTTCACCGACAGGAGCTTGGGAGGAGATATCCTGGCTGATCATACGGCGACATCCCCAGCATAGGTTGGACGCTGGACCCTGCGGGGCTCAGATGCGGCACTTTGCACAATATAGGCCCTAGGTGGGTCTGGGAGTATGGGTCCTGGCGGCACCCAGCTCTGAGGCTCACCCTCCCACCCACTCCCAGCGCTGCACAAGCAGGGTCATACACCTGGTACCTGGTACCACCAGGGATGAGCTACTCCTGAAGATTTCTGGCCAGCGCCTTTCCTCCTTCCCTCCCTCTGCCCGAGGTCTAATGCGTCAGAACTGCCCCACACCCTATCGCACCCCGCTCCCTACTCCCCACAACCCAAGCTCGGAAATATGGTCTCCAAAGAGTCCACGGTCCCCAGACCCCCCTCAGTACCCAAACTCACCACCGCACTGGGACACCGTTTCCTTTGGGGCTTCCACACCTTTGCAAATGTGACTTCTTGAACCTAGAACTTTTTTTTCTCCCCCATGGATGAAATCTCATTCATCCTAACAAGCCCCCTCCATCAGGGCTTCCTCCCCACTTGTGCAAGCAGAACCCCCCTCTCAAATCCCCCCAGATACTCAGAGCACACCTCTCCGAGAGGGAGACCTGCTCTATACTGAGATTACCCAGCTGTCTCCCCTTACCACTTATGAGCTCTGTGACTTTGGAAAGTTACTTAACTTCTCTGAACCCCTCGTGTGTGTGATGTGCAATAAGTGACTAATAACGTGGTGAGTGCTGAAAGATTTGCTGTTATTTTTGACTGCCATTGACTATGCATTCCTATCTGCTGGCACAGTGCCCAGCATGGAACTCAATAAATGAATAAAATAGCTAATTAATACATTATCTTCCAATTCCTACCCACATCCCAGCTCCAAACAGAAATGTTGCCATTTGCTCAAGTTTGAGACCCCAGATGGGGCACATACTGGCTGTCTCCATTAGCCTGGTATTTTCTCTGGAAGACAGGGCTCCAAGGGTCCCATGCAAACGAACACCTTGGCCCCACCTGCACTCCACCCCAGGCAGCAGGCAGCGGAGGGCATCCTGAACCAGCAGCCACCAGGCTGGAGCCTTGGCCAGAATGTCCCGCCTCCAGATGCGGAGAACACAAAGCTTTGTCACCAGAAGTCCCCTTCCTTTTCACTTTCCTTCCTCTGGCTCTGGTTCCCATCTCCATTATCTGGAAGCAGGAGTCCTCAGTTAGGGCTCTCCACCTCCTGGCCCTGCTCTTTGGGATGGGGGTGTCTGGGACAGGCTTCAGGTCTCCAGTGTTCAGTCTACTGAGTCCACCGATGCAATGGAAAAAACACTGGGCAGGCGATCAGAGCGGTTCCTGCTCCGACTGCCATTCCTGGCTGTGCAACCTTGGGCAGGTCACTTAACCTCTCTGAGCCCCCAGGTTGTAATATGATAGTGTAGAGAGATGTGACTCAGCAATGCGACAGCTGCCTGCTCTGGGAGAGGGGAGAGCAAAGAGGGGAGAGTGGAGAGGGGAGAGGGAGTAGGGAGGGGACAGGGCCGAATGCCTTTCAGGCCTCCAGGGTTTGAGATCCTGAGAGGACCCAGGAAGGCGGCCGGGGGGGGGGGGGGGGGGGGGGGGGGGGGGGGGGGGGGGGGGGGGGGGGGGGGGGGGGGGGGGGGGGGGGGGGGGCAGAGCTGGGCGCAGGGTGTAGGATCACAGCCAACACGGTTACCTTGGCTGTGGAAAGGTGACTGACTTAGAGGGCACAAGCAGACCCCTCCCACCAGGGAGACCCCTGGGACAAGGCACCATGAGCGTGGCTCAGGGCTGCCATCTTTCCCCCTTCAAATGCCGTGGCTGGAATTGGGTTTGAGCAAAAAACACAACTCATTCGTTAGCACTGGCTGAGAAGATGAAGCTTTGCCACTCCTGGAGGGGGCTCAGTGGGGGACCCAAAGTCACCAAGGCTCCCCGCCCCACGCCCGCTCTCCCCCTCGGGGAGAACACGGTCCTCTCAGTGTGTTTCTGGAGTCTCCACCCTGGGCAGAAAACGGCAGAGACCAGGTTTCAAAACACCCTGAACTCTAAGGGGCCCAGCACAGAGGACCTCTAGGAATAGCCCCTGCCGAGCAGGGCAGGCGGCTCAGAGCCGCTTCAGGCTACAACTGGGGGCACCCCTCCAGGAGTGGCTCCCCCACCCTCGTGTGGACACGTACCTCACCCAGGTTGCCTTGGGTGCCTTAAACTTGAGTAACAAAACGTGTTGTTATTGTTACACCATTACACCGCCCCTCCCACCCTCCTCCCTGACTAGACAGGAAGCCCCTGGCAGGCAGAGGCCTGTTTCGCACCTGCGTGGACAAACCCTCCCCCAGCACCCACTCAGCTTCTTCCTTCATTCACAAGCGTTTACCGAGCACTGATGTAGGTGCCAGGGACCCAGGCTGGATGCCTGAGGCTCATTTTTCTGGAGGTGGGGGCGGGGGGTGTCTGTTGCTACATCTCAGGCTGGGCCCCCAGCTTTTTTTTTTTTTTACTTTTAGGTTCCTAAAAGTAGAATTGCCCCCACTCCATCCTGGAAGGGGCAGTGAGTCCAGCCTAATGAGAAGCCGAAGGCTACATGTTTATAAAGTTCCCTCTTTCCCCCTTCCTCCCATGTGACAGCCCCGTGGAAAATTCTCAGGCAGGATCTGGAATCTCAGCCGGAGAGCAAGCCCAGGCTCCACCGGGAAATCCCAACACCCAGACCAGGCCCTGGCCCTGGGGGATTCGTTCCAGGCTGCCGGTATGTACGGGCTGGGCGGGGTCAGGGCGGAGAGGATCCTCTTTCTCTCAAGCCGACCTGAAATTTCTCACTCAGCTTCGTGGACAGTAAGCATAGACATCAGGCCTGAGGCCACAGAGCCAAGATTCCAAAAAGAAAATTCCAAGACAAATATCTCAGGTTTTTTTAGGCTCCCCACGAACCCCGCTGTGACACCCGGAGTTTTCACCCATCTGACCTGTGCTTCCCCGACTCCTGCCTTTGGTCCCAACACCCTGAACCTGGGATACTCCCCACAGCCCCATACCCAAATCCTACCCACCCCAGTGCCAGCTCCATGCCACCTCCTCCAAGAAGTCCTCTCCGATCCTCCCAGGGAGGAAGGTCTCTCTCCCCTTTGACGACCCAAGTTCAGGATGTGATCAGGACTTCGGCTTCTGAAATCAATCAAGCCTGGGTTCATAGGCTGGCTCTGCCCCTTCCCAACGGGGTGACCTCAGGCCAAGGTCCCTCTCCCTGCTGAGTCTGTGCGTTCCCACGGATAATAAGAGGATAACGACAGTACCTCTCTAACCTCCCACGGCACTTTGGGGGGATTAAATGATTCTACACAGGCACAGGGCTCAGAATAGTGCCTGACACCTGGTGCACTTTGTTGGTGATTTCTGTTTTACTTATAGCCTTCTCCTCAGAGCAGAGAATGTCAATCTTCCCCACCAGAGGGTAAGCTCAACCCCAAAAAGTCACTCCACGAACGTGTGTTGAATGAATACATGAATGAATGAACAAATGAGGAGGGACTGGGCTGTCGCCGCAGGGATAAGCTTTTGAAAGACACTGTCAGCGCTGCTCAGGATGGTCTCTTGGGGTTGGCTTCAGTCATGGCCCTTCCCCCCTTGGTCAATGCCACCCAGGTACAGGGGCTTCTGGGAAATGCACCAGGTCTTTTGCTCATGACTCTGACTCAGCTGCTCTTCAAGGCAAGTTCCCCCCGTGCCTCCGGCTGCCTCCTCCACATGGAGGCAGGAAGGAAGGGGGAGCACGAAGCAGGCTGGTTAAACCCCTTCTTTGTTGGCGTCGGAGTGCAGGCCGGAGCCAACGCCAGCGGCGTGGAGGCTGTGCCCGCCCTGGGATGTGCTGTCCCTTCTCGCCCTGTGGACTCGGGTCCAGAGTCTGTGGTGATAGGCAGGGCTCTCCCCTGAGGATTCACAAACCTCCTTCTCCGTCTCACTCGGAAGTCAGGCTGCAGGAAGGCAAGAGCCTGGTGTGTTTGGAGCCCCCTTTTCTCCTCCTGTGGGTCTCCCACTCCCTGACTCCCAGGGCCCTGGGAGGAAGCAGGTCACTGGAGCCAGAGGCCATGCCACACAGAAGCACACCCCAAAGTCCCTGCCTCTTTGTCACTTAACTCCATCCCACCTCCCAGCTGTCCTGACCAGGGATGATACACCTCCAGAGGTCCCTCTCAGCCCCCCGGGGAAAGGTTCCCACCGGGAAGATGGGTCATGGGCTGCCTTTGCTGCTGACTTGCCCAGACATACTTGGCCCCTCCCTTGGGCTGCCTAGCCATCAATATGGACGCTTGCTATGCGTGAAGCAGGCCCTCCACCTCCGCTCTGGAGGAAGACTTGGCGGGCGCTTTCTGCAAAGCGCCAGGGAGTACATTTGCAAGCTCCGTGAGTCATACCATCTCTCTTGCTGTTGAAGTGCAAAAACAGCCATAGACGATATGTAAACAAAAAGCATGACTGTGTCCCAATAAAACTATTTATGAACACTAAAATTTGAATTCCTTATATTTTTCATGATATAATTTTTTTTTTCAATCATTGCAAATGGTAAGAACCCTTGGTAGCTTACAGGCCACACAGAAACAGACCCTGGGCCGGACTTGGCCCATAGACTGTGGTTTCCCGAGACTCACTTTGGCAGGGTGTCCAAACTTTTGGTGTCTCTGGGCCACACTGGAAGAAGATGAGTTGTCTTGGACCGCACATTAAATACATTGCGACATGGAATCACAAAAAAAAAAAAATGTCATAATGCTTTAAGTAAATTTACAGCGCTGTGTTGGGCCGCATTCATAGCCACCCTGAGCCGCGTGTGGCCCGTGGGCCGCAGGTCAGACGCCCCTGCTTTAGAGACTCCAGAGGCTGCCCATCCAGAGAGCATCCCCTGGCCCCAGACTCCATTCCAGGGGCTGCACAAAGCAGCTGCCTTCCATTCAGCCTCAGCAGGCAGTTGCAAAGCCCTGACTGTTCAGGGGGAAGGCTGGGTTCCACAGAGGGGTACAGAAAAGGAGCGAGTTACCCAGCCTACCCCCAGAGAACTTTTAATCCAGGGCTGGGTGGGGGGCGGGGAAGATCCAAAACAGGTCTGAGGAGGATTCTAATGCAAGGTCAAGGAAGAATGACTGAGAGACACCTTTCCTTGTCCAGTGAGTAAGTAAGTTCTACATGACTTGCATTGAGAAAGTTGAAGGAGAGTAAGCAGCTCCCTGGCGGAATAAGTGTATCCGGGAAGATTTCGGGGAAGGAATGGTATTAGCAACAGACTTGAAAGGAAAAGGATCCTCGGAACTAAAGCTGCCACCCATGGTCTCTCTTCCTCCCATGAAAGGGAGCCCGCTGGCTTTTGCACAAATCACTGAGGATGTGTAGCTTCTCCCCACCCCCAAAATCCCATGGCCAAACGAAAGGTTCCACGGGTAGAGGTAGGAGCCTGACTCATTTCCGAGCCTCTGGGCCCCGCGAACAAGTTTTCGCACCATGTATGTTTTGGAAAACGCTCGCTGAGACTAAACTAAAGTGAACTGAACTGGGGTCAGGACCAAAGCGGACGAAGAAGATTTCCGATGCAAAGCGGATCACGGAGACGGCCATGTTTCCTTTCTTTGTGCAGTTCCTCAGGCCCCAGAAAGATATCGCCCACGGAACACGCCGGCTGTCTTGGGCACAACCTGAGAGTCTCTCAGAGGGGATTCCTCATTCTGAAAAAATTACTGAGCCTCCTAACTTCTTGGAAATGAGAAGCAGTTACTACTGTGACCTGTGTATACGCACTAATAACACTGGATCCACATTCCCTCACTCTCAATAGCCTCCTCCTGCCTTTTAACTAGACGCCCCCCCCCCTTCTCTGCCAAACAAGGTGGAGCCCCTTGTACCTAAAAGCTTAGACATCCAACAGCCACTGCAGACTAGACCCTGGGGGCCTTGAAGCCACCTCCCATAGATTCCTAACAGGCCTGCCACCAACACCCAGTATATGACAGAGGCCACCGCCTCTAAGCCGGCACACCAGATCCATGGCTGAGCAGTTGTGGAGGCTTCCCCAAGATAGCAACACGCAGAAGAAGGTCAGTGGGACAGTCAGCACTGGCTGAAAAGAGCTCCCCGACCCCAAGGGAACCTGCTTTCTCCTCACCAGGCATCCATGCCTGACGGATCTCCCTGAGAGGGGTTGTCAGGTTGCTGGGACTCAGCCCCTCCTGCCATGGGTGCCTTTGATCTTGCAGCTAGCTCAGCACTGCCCACAAGACCCAACACCGCATCCAAACATCAGCCCCACACACCGAGGGCGGGAGAGGCCAAAAGTGGAAGAGGCAGTGAAGTGAGGATGCGTATGGGAAAGGGGCAGGCCACAGAGACCTGCGTGTGCGTGTGCACCCACACACAGAGAGAGATTTAAAGGAGGCGTGTCCCTGGTAACTCAGCACTGGCAATACAGTACCTCTAGCCCCCTCACACCTACACGGTAACCGAAAGCAGGAACCAAGGGAGATCCTATTCTCCTCATTGCACAGATGCAGAAACGGGGGCTCATCCAGATCACAAAGTTACTCAGAGGCACAAGCAGGATCTGGATCTGGGCCTATCTCTCAAAACCCACACCAGGTAACTCCAGTCAGACTCGGGCCTCCACCTAAGTAGAGGCAGCAAATTTTACAAAACACACTTTGGTAACGGTCATCAGGATGAAAATCCTGCCTGGACTCTCTCTCAGTTATTCAATGGTTTATATTGTCTTTATTTTTAATTGTGTGGGAGGTGAGGGAGTGAGACAGCCATCCTAACATATCCAGAACAACTTCCAGAAGTTCCCATCCAGCTGTGTAAATTGCTTCTTGACCGACGTGTTCTCCGGTTACGCGAGGCTCTGTCAGGGTGAAGTTCCTTCAGAGCTTGGTCTGTTCATGCCACAGAGCTCGGAGTTCCGCACCATTTGTGTAAGCAAAGGAGAAGGGGCTGCTGTGCGCATGTGAGATCTGTGATTGTGGTATAAACATATATGGTCTATGGCACCAGCCACACACACGACTTTGAATATCTTGGCTGCCTCTAGGAAGTTAAAATAAAACCAGAGATCATTAAACAGCTTCTGAATTTTATACCAGGCGGCTGTCAGTGCTGCTCAAGATGTTCACCTCTCTCAAATTGAGAAACATTTCACAACATTTACCACCATGTTTTCAGCAAAAGCAACATAAAATGTGAATCCCGTGGCTTCTGTTATGCAGACATTGTTGGGAAAGGAAAGACAAAGGCCTGGCTTCCACCTTACAGCAAGGCAGAGAAAACTATGGCACCAAATACAATATAAAATCTCCCCAAGCGAGGTCCTCACAGAGTAAGAATCCAGCCTTGGAAGCCACACAGAGGCAGAGGGAGGGAACTGGGTAGAAAAGTAACTGGGTACCAAATGGGGAAGTAGTGGAAGGAGCCCCAGAGGTCAAGCCCCTCCCAACATGAGTTTGTCCCCGCGTTGGGGGGGAAGGGGGAGACATTGAAAGAGAGAGAAGCCAAGTTACTCCTGCCCTTGAGATACACCAGTGGGTTTAAGTAGGGAAAAACCAGCCCCTCCACATCGCTGGAACTTCTGGGGTCCCTTCGCCAGCCTGACACTCAGTTCCTTTGTCTGTAAAATGAAGGGTCTGGCCCAGAAAGATCTCCAGGCGCCTCACGGCTCTAATATTCTCTGAGTTGATGGCTGCAGCCTTCTGCAAACGTGCATAAAATAGATTAGTTTCAGCAGTAGTAAAAACAAAACTGAAAATCAGATTTATCATTTTAATTAAATATACTTTACATTCTCAATTTCTAGAGAGCAAAATGCTCCTCCACCACCACCGCCACCCCCTTCAGTTTTCCCTTTGTCAGAGACATTCGTGTCTGATGTGCAATTTAAGAAAATGCCAAACCACCCCCTAAGAGGACACGCAATTAACAAGACCCTAACTGGTATTTCTTAATAGGAAAGTGGGACTTGTAGACAGGGGTGAAAAAAAAAAAGAACATAAAAAGGAAATGTCAGGGAGGGGAGGGTCAGGTGGGGTCAGGATACCGGAAGACTGGGGACCAGGCTGGTAGGAACATGTGCTTTTGCGTCTACTTGGCTCTCAGAAGCGACTGCCGGGGAGCTGAGTGGAGCCTGGGAAAAACGAATCTGAAGGTAGTTGGGTCCCGTCTACTCCCCCACCCCTGCGTGACACGAGGCAAACTGCTCCCCACGCTTTAGAGTGCTGGACTATAAAATGTGACTAAAAATATCTACTTGGAGGAATACTGGGAAAGTATAAGATAACATTATCTGCAGAAACTAAGGGAAACAACCAAGTGTAAAGCATGCGTGCAAACACCGTAATTTGGGAACTACAACAGGGATCCGGAATGCCTGGTGCTCCTCTGGTCAGGAGTTGTGTCCCCTCCGCACAGTCCTTCCTTTCTGCCACGCTCTTCTCCACCCAGGTGCTTGGTCTCCATGGAGTGGGAAGAAAGCAGCACCTTCCGCCCAGCAGAAGCATCGTTTCAGGGCTCCGGGCTCCCTGGCCCCAGACCATAAATTAACACCCGTGGCTGTAAATGACCAGGTAAATCTGGGCTGGGGTCGCCAGCAAGATAGTGGAGAATCAACAGGAGAAATAAATCCGCAGCAGTAGCTCCTCAGGGAAAGCCCTAGAGCCTCAGGGGCAGTCGGGGGTTGGTTGTGGGGAGGGCACAGGCAGGGACAAAAGGGGGAAAGAGTTTCTGTTTGGGGGGGAAGCAAACTCAGAAAAACAAACAAACAAACAAACAAACAAACAGGAATTCCCCCACACACACACCACCACCATTTCCTGAAAAAGAGTCCAGGATGAGTTAAGTTCCCAGGCTCCTGCCAGCTGCGGGGTTCCCTGCAGCCACCCAGCCAGCTGGGTCACCCCCTGGATCGCCCATTATTCGTGATGACAAAAGCAAATATAGACACTCTCAGAGAACCCAGGGAGATTAAGTGGAATAAACGGGCGTTTAATCTTTAAAGAAAGAAATGGCCGTCCCTTGGCAGAGCCCCGCCCAGGGGGAGCGGTGGCCCTCATAATTCAAGTCTGCACTTAATTAAAAAACGGAGATTCCTGGACTCGGCCCAACTGGCACCAATTCCATTGTCATCCTTCAGTCCGCTGACACTTGTCGGTGTGTCACTCTTCAAAAGAAAGGAAAAACTTTCCAAAAGGAAAATAGAAGCTTCTAACCTGCAGCTTTCAGAGAGGTCCTGTCCTTGAGCTACGGTGCGGTGCTCCGTCTAAAAACAGAGGGTTGAAATCCGAACCGATAGGGGAAGAGACAGAACAGGACGAGGACAGCGTTACATTTGGGGTGGGTCCTGAAGGCAGCAAATACTCACCAGCACCCTCAAAAAATAAAAAATTACTTTCCTCAGGGCACCCTTGGTCTCTCTTTGGCCTCAGACTCTATTCTCAGCATCAGGCTCAACCTTTCCTCCTGGAACAACATTCCAGAAGAAAGGAGGACACGTTTACTCAGCCTTGTATAAAAATATTTCAGCACTCCTCATTGGGTTTCTGACAGGTTCCTGTACAGTCCCCCCAAAGGTGACTCCCCGGGGAGGAATCGGAAAATCTGCCCAGGGATGGCTTCGACAATCCATGTCATTGTGTCCATTGCTCTGTTCCTGAGAATATCACAGCTGTCACCCCCATGAGGGAACCAGAACCCCGACCTCGAAATCCTGGCCGATGGCTCCATCGGCAGCAGGAGAGGCCTGGGGAGTCAGGCTGGGGTAATTGTCTCCTCCTGGTTCTTGAGGACACCCCACCCTACAACACTAGGGAAAGAGAGGCCCAGCCTCCACCCAAGGCTGAATCTTTCCATCTTTTCTCCTGAGACAGCTCTCCTCTGCCGGGGTGCCCTCTGGAGCCGAGCAGGGCATCAGCTTCCCCCGTACCTTCCCTTTCTAGCCTGACATGCTCCTTGGCCAGCTGCCTAGAGGGAGGGACCCCTTTTCTGTTGAGTCTCAAGAGAGATCTCAGGCTAAATGGAAGGTGGAGAGGAACAAGGGAGACTGTCGTTCCACCCTCCTCCCAAGCACATTCTCCAAAAGTGGTACCTTTCCAACCATTTTCAAGGTAATACTGTTGACAAGATCTGTGATCTTGTAAAGACATCTGTGACAAAAGATGTAGAGCAGTGGTTCTTCCCGGTCCTGCTCTAGGACGACCCCTGATGGACCCTTCCCTCAGCAAATGCACCAACCCACACACCGACTGATGCAGGGGTTGTTTCAGGAAGCTGCACATCCACGGTCCCTGGGTGCAGAACCCTGGCAGTTTGGAGGAAGCAATGTGAAAGTGGGGCCGAGAGACAAGGTCAAAAGGAAGTTCAAGAACGGCACTTTTTTTTCCTGGTGGTCCTGACTCACCAGCCGGTGGGAAGACCCCATGTTCCTCCATCCCCACCCCCTGACCCTGCTCTCCGGCTCATTCCTGTGGTGATAAGTCCCGCCTGGCAGGCACTAGAGGATTATAGGGCACTAGTTAACCGTGTGGTCTCATCCATCCGGCCTTACAGACCTGTCCCTCCGTTGCCCTCTGAGCCCCATCCTTTAAGCCTTGGGACTCTTAGCTCTTCCAGACATTGAGGAAGCCAGGCCTCCGAAGACATTTCTGTCCTCCCTCACAGTCAGGCTGTACAGGTCACCCAGCCCCCTGCCGCTTCCTTATCCAAAGGTCCCCGGGGAGACCCTGCTTCTCTAAGACTCTGGGGCTTCTTAGTCTGATCCAGGTGCCTCAAAGAGCTTCCCCTTCCTTCACATCCCAGAGCTAGGCCCTAGGCTGCCTTGGCGTGAACATCTGCATTTCTAAAACCCACACTTACATTTTATAATTTAGACTCCTGGGAAACTGGTTAGAGTCCAGCTCCAATATACTAGAGGGAAGGAAACATTTACCTATGCAGGCCCCACCACAGGTGTGATGGGGGTGTCAGGCGGTATGTTGGGTGTGTCCTGGGGGCACTGTGAGCATCCTGAATCTGGGTGTGTCCACGTATGCTCCCTGGCTCAGGCTGATCCCCCCTCTGGCTTGCCCCGTGTTCCCTCAAAGTGCACCTATGAGTCTGTTTGAGGTGTCCTCAGTCTGTTGAGCGGACCCTTGGGGTTGAGGAGTGTTTTTAAGGCCTCAGTTTCCTCGTTTGTAAAATGGGGCCGACACCTCGAGGACTGCTGTGCAGGCTGCACGAGTGAACGTGGGCCCAGTCCTTGCAGCAGAGCAAGGCAAGTGAATGGTGGTTATCGTGACGTGACTCCCGACAGAAAGCTCCAGCCTCTCTGTTCCTTCCTTTCCCAAGTGCCCGGAGCCCTGGAAGACCCGGGTATTCCCCCTGCAGACCTCACTGTTCTGAGTCTGGATGGTGCTGAAGGGAGGCCAGGTGACAGTAGCAGCGGTACCTTCTCCCACTCAGCAGCACCCTGAGCCAGAGGAGGAGGTCCCTGAATGGGGAGTGGGGTGGAGCAGTTACTCTCCACGGAGCCAGGAGCTCTCCATAGAGGGTAAGAATCCAGAACCAGCTGGGAACCCCTAAACAGCCCCCAACTGGAGTGCCTGCTCTGGGCCCCACCAGAATTTCCTTCATTGTCCTGAAGCCGATATCAAAGCTGCCTTCTGGAAGAACCCTCTGTTCTCCTCCCCCACTTCTCTTGGCCCAAAGACACAAGCTCCTCCCTTAAACTGGTTCCCTTCAGCCCAACGCTAGGATCTGCTTGGGCTTGTCTCTCCTCCCTTGGGCAGGGTTCCTGCTAAGCTCCATTAGTTTTGTCTTTATTGTACTTATTCACCAAACAGGTATTTCATGGGACCCTCATAAGCAAGAAGCAGGCTAGAGGAAGGATTACAGAGGCAAATGAAATCTCCAGGCCCTGGAGAGCTCTTCTTACCTAGGGGTGACTATATCCTGAGGCAGAATAAAAGATATTCTGCCAGAGATCTGGTGAATTAAAGATATTCACCAGAGATACAGGCAAGAATGTTGTGGGTCCTTAAGGGACTGACTCAGGCTATCTGGAAGGCTTCCTGGAGAAGAGAGGCAGTAGACATGAACATTTCAGCAGCAAAGAGAAGGAAGTTGAATTTCATTTTCCCAAAATGAGCCCTCAACAGATGCTAGAAGTTTGGTGTTCTAGTCCCTGCTCGGACGCTGACCAGCTGAAAGAGTTCACATGTGTCATTTCCTTCCCCAAACAGGCAGGAAGCAAAATCAGGCTCCCCTTAAAGAAGTGCACAGACTTTAGACCCAGAGAATTGTCTCAGAAAAAAGGCCTGGGGGACTTCATGTCCTCTGTGTCCCCAGGGCTGCCGCCTAAGCAGCCCAACTCCCAAGTGCTTGTCTTGGTCACAGCTGCTTGCCTGGCACCCAGCCCTGTGCCTGGCACACTAAATGTTTATTAAATAAAGTGAATAAATGAGGTGACAGAGACTATGACCAGCTCTTTGGCTAGTGCTGAAACCAGTCCCGCTCTCAGATCATCAGGTCCCTTGGGGCTTTCGCTCCTTAATAAGCTATGTTTGCGCTCAGGAGAAGAGGAAAGATGGCTGAGGGGAACTGTCCTTTCAGAGGTCCAAGCTGGGGCCTCTGCTGCAATCTCAGAAAGTGGGTCACAGAACTGCTCTGCAGAGCACAGACGCTTGAGGAGAAGCCTGGGTTCCATCCCAGCTAACATATATTGAGTGCCTACTGTGTATTAGTTGTTGTCACATAGCTTTAATTCATTTAATTGTGGCCTCAAAGGGCCTCACAGAAGAACGCGGGCGATGGCGAACTGTAAACCCCAGAAGCTGACTGAGTGACCTCAGCCGAGTCACCGCCCCCCTCTGAGTGTTCATTTTCAATCTCTGCGAAATGGGGACAATACAACCACTTGGCCAGGTTGTGGGAATGAAACAAGCACGTGGAAGAGGAGCACTTTATAAATGCTAGTTATTTTTGTTCCTCTGGGCCCACAAGTGCGCTCGCCTCCTCCTAGGGTGCACACACAGACACGTTTACATTCCCACGTACAAGCAGATGCACAGAGACGCCTGCAGACGCCATCCGGAGGGGCTCGCTCAGCCTCAGACCCAAGGCCACTGCCGAGCCCCGCAGAGAAGCCGTCCAGTCCTCGGCTTCCCTCCTTTTCTCTCAGCTCTTTCTGAATGAACTTCGGCCACGAGTTTATTTTTTTATGAATGAGAGCCCAAGCAGTGAATGAAGCCGGGAAGCAGTCCCTGAGTTCTGATTGGCCCCCGATGCTGGGAAACTCCGCCCCCCGGTTTGGCCAAGCGAGTCTCCGGATTGGCGGGCGTGCCTGGCCCTGGGGTTTCATTCACAAAAGTCAATGAAACAAAGGGAACAGGGTGGGAGGGGCGGTCAGGGGAGAGAGAAACGGAGCCGAGGCAAAGGAAATGCACCAATCAGCGGTCCCTCCGGGCTCACAACTGTCCTCGACGCCCGGAAAACAAGCTGGTGCGCGAGGGATCGGGGGCCGGACCCTCCTTGCTCCCGCCTAGCCCCGCGGCCCTCGCTGCGGCCCCGGGGCAAGCTCGGGACCCGCCCGCGGCTCCCCCACAGAAACTGCGGCCTCAGGTGAGGCTGCGGGAGGGGGAGGGAGGGAGAGTGTCCGTGATTCCCTGCCTCGCCGCCGATATATCCCACACTCTCAGCGCCACCTCTGCAGATTCCAGGATGGGTGGTGGGAGGCGCTGGCATACAGAGTTGGAGAGGGCGCGGGAGTTGTGGGCGAGCGAATGGTGCGCGCCTCGCTTGCTCCTCCGCGCTCCAGCGCGCGCGCGCGCGCGCGCGCACACACACACACACACACACACACACACACACACACACGTCTTATGTAACCGAGCCTGGGCAGAGCGGGGCTGCAGAAAACAGCAGAAACAGCGACCCCGACTCCCAGGAGCAGGTGGGACCTCCTTTGGCGGGAGGGGAGTGGTGGCGGCGCTCAGCTCAGCAAGCGGAAACCCCCCCGCATCGCCCGAGTGAGTCGGAGAAGTTTTGCCGTCGGACCCAGAGCCTGGGGACGGTTGCCTCCCCGTCGCCCTTACCCACCCCCACCCCACTGCCTCCCTAGGACGGTGTGCGAACGCAGCCCCCCTCCCCCGCCCCTAGGTCTCTGCCCCCGCGCGGGGCCCGGGACTTACGGCCGGAGGGAGCGGCCGGATGGAGCGGAGGATGAAAGGCGGATACTTGGACCAGCAAGTGCCCTACACCTTCTGCAGCGTGAGCGCCGCGCCTGCCTCCACGCCCGCCCCTGCCTTGCACTCCGCCCCACAGCCCCTTCCCCGCGATCCTAGAGGGGTCCAGGGTTGCCCGGCCCCTGAGTCAGTCACCCCGGGAACCCAGTCCCACCTCGTTGGCCAGCCGGCCTCAGGGTGACTCTGGGGCATTCTTCCCCTTTCCCGCAGAAATCACCCGGAAATGGGAGCTTGCGCGAAGCGCTGATGGTCCCGCAGGGGAAGCTCATGGACCCCGGTTCCCTGCCGCCCCCCGACTCCGAAGGTAAAGAGCCAGAGGGACAAACCGCGACCCTCCCCACCACAGACGCCCAGAGGACTGATCTTGGAGCCCCCGCCCTTTGGACAAAAAGACTCACCCTCCAAGGGACTCTGATCATTCTCGGCCCCTGCTACCCCAAGGGGGCTCACGGGGCTCGCTGGGGCTCCTTCTCTCTCACCATCACCTCCACCTCACCTCCAATTCCGTTATTCACCCCTCAGATCTCTTCCAGGATCTAAGTCACTTTCAGGAGACGTGGCTCGCTGAAGGTGAGTAGTTTCATGACCTTTTCTATTAGTGTGGTGTGGGGGGGGGGGTGCTCTCTACCCCGGTATTCCGCCTAGCCCACTTCCTCTCTCCCTGGCCTCCAGAAGCTCTCCAAGGCCCCCTCCCCAAGGCCTCAGCCTTTCTGCTCTCCCCAGAGCCCAGTGTGGACACTTATATAGATATTTATTTTCTCTACCCCAAGCCAGTCTTGTGTAACTAGGCCTGGGGATGAATCAGACCATTGTGTGGGGTATTTGCTTGTTTGAATGGAACTTGGCCCCAGGCCCATTTTCCCGGTTGAAATTTTCATTTGCAAAATTTGTTTGGCAGCAGCCACGCAGCTGAGGTGTGTGTTGGGGTGTGTTGGCAGGGAAGGGGGTGTGAGGAAGAAGAGGATGAAGAGAAAGAGCAATTAATTTGTTACCTAATCTTCAGGAGTTGCCAAAACATTGATTTTTACCTAAACCCTTGGTTTCTGTTCTTCCTGGCTACTAGTGCCAAACAATTTTCTGTCTGAGCCAAAGAACAACAAAAGTTTAAATAATTCTTTTTTGCAGCTCTTTGTCAGATGGCTTAGAGCCCCCCCTTCCCCCCAATAGCCTTGATTGTAATTCTGATGGCAACCGATCCTCCCTGCTCCTTTCCTCCTGTATTCCTCCACCCCAGGCAAATTCCCCTGCTGGTTTCCAGGGGGTCAGCTGTAGCTGTAAGCTGGCTGCGGTGGGGTCAGGAGCTGGGCCTTGGCTCAGTGGGGAAGTGTGTTCTGGGGGTCTCCTAGTTGGAGTCATTGGTGTATTTTGGTGGGGCCTGCGGGTGACGCTGGCTGGGCTGCAGGTAGAAGGCTAATGATGTTTAGATAGTCTGAGAGGGAAGGGTTAACACCCCCATCTTAGGGTCCCTTTGACACTCTGAAAACCAAGAAACCACACTAGGAACACCTTTTCGAAGGGGTTCTCTTTCTTAGAATCTCCCTAGCCCTCCACCGGGGTATCCTTGGTGATGTTTTTGAAGCTGCAACCCAGCTCCACTGGAGCCCTCTACAAAAGCTTGGGGTAGAAGGGGAAGACCCCTGATGAGAGCTTTAGAATGAGACTAGATCTGTCTGGGCCGCTGTGGCATCCCCAACAATCTATGTTAACAGAATGACTGTTGAGCATAGAGCAAGTGCTTGAGACATTTTGTGGAATTCAGGGTTCACCCGCTACTCAGGTGCTGGAGGGATCTGGGGGTGCTGAGGGTATTGTGCATGTCTTCCTGACTCTGCAAGTCCTGGGTGCCCAGCTCCAAATGAAAAGCAGACCTATGCCCAGTCTGCCCATCCTCCTCCTGAGCTTCCGAGGTTCCAGAGCTGGGCTGAAGCTGAAGAACACAGAGGTGTCAGTTTCCACAGTCTCTCAAAGACTTCCTTTCCCAACGCCTGATTTCTGTCTGGCCGCCAGGCTCCTTGTCTGTCAGCTGAGGGTCCCTGCGCTCCCCACAATGGGCAGCTCCCGGAGCTGTGATTTAGGGGTAGGCTCAGAGGTTGGCATTTTGGCAGCAGCTGGTCCATTTGTGCCTGGGTTTGGAATGGGAACGGGAGAAAAATGTTCTCATCGCCTCTCAACCTTGGAAGCCCCACCCCTTGGCAGGGGGGGTCCAGAGACTGTACGTGTGTCTATCTGCATGTGTCAGTGTGACAGCAAGTGTGTGTTTCATGCTGCTGCCCTGGGAGCATCTGTACATTTAAATCCAGTGGGTGGGGAGGTGGGGGTGGGGACGGCAAGACGGAGCGGGGGTGGGTGCTGGGATCTCCTTGGTTCCCTCTCCTTCCTTCTGAGGGAGCAGCTCAGGTTCCCAGCTGGCGATGGATGGCCAGGCCTGAGGGGGGGATGCTGAGGCCGCTCGCTCCTTCTCACTCTCTCTGCGGAGACAGATGCAGCTGCCGGGGCCCTGTCCCCCTGCACCATCCCAGCACCACCCCAGCCTCCTCTCCTGCCTCTTCCCACCAGGTCAGTGACCTCTACAGCCCAGGGGGACTTTTGGGGTGGCAGGGAGGGGCTAGCTTCTTTGGAAACTTGCCAGTAATGGGGCGCGTCAGTAGGAATGGGGGTCGGAGTCCAACCGCCCTCCCTCAGTTTGATTTTTTCCCCCAAAGCCCCAATGTGGAGACAAGAAGCAGATCCTTGTAGAATGTAGGGGATCGGGGGTGGAGGGATTGTGGAAAATTCAGGGGGGGTGCCCAGGTTGGATCCAGTCAGTGTGATTGTGGGTTTGGAGTCTGGGGTCCAGACATCACTGGGGGTGAGTGCGAGTGGGGCTCCGTGGGGGCAGGCGGTTCAGAGATCTTTGGGGTTGGGCGTTTTCTGGACAGAGGGAGGGGGATGAATCGAGTCTAGAGGGCACGTCTGGTTTCGGGTGCCTGGGGTCTGCTGGGCTGCTGGAGAAATGATTGGGCTGCTATAGGAAAACGCAGGCAGGGGCAGGCAGAGCCCAGGCTGTGCCCGCTTACGGTAGAAGGTGTGCTGCTTCTGGTCCGGCGTTGCTTTCCTGGCTTGTGGCGAGCCCTCGGGGACAATGACTGTGGTCTATTTGGTGGAAAGGAACGTGGACTCTGGGCCATGTATGTCCTTTGTGTGAGGCTGGGGTCCGTGGAGTCTCAGAAGCTCTGCAGAATACTCTCAGGGGTCCTTGAGCCCTCGGACACTGTAACATTGTCGGGGTGCTCCCCACACACAGGAATGTGGGTCATTTAGAAAGAGAACGATCCCTACCTTTTATGTGATTTTCAGAGGGATGGGTCTCCGCTCCCCTCTGTTTCCCAGTCCTCTGAGGTCTACAGTCTCCTTGCTCTTTGGTTTCCCCCTTTGTCTTTGTACGTCCAAAGGAGCCCCTGTGCGTGAAGGGTGTGCATGGGGGGTGTTTCACTCGCGTGCTGCTGTGAAGTGAAAGGAATTAGGGTGTGTGTAAATCCGCGTGTATGCACGCCAGTGCCTCAGCATGTTGTGGGGAGACATGAGGTTAATCCCTTCCCCTAGTCTTTCTTAGCTACAATACCTCCTTCTACATATTTCTGTCTCCTTCCCTTCTAGAAGGCTCTTGTCCCCTCCATAGATAGAGAACCGGTTCCTTCCAGTACAGAGACTGCCAGGCTTGGGGCAGGGTAAGGGTGAGAGCTGAAGTTGGAGCAGAAGCTCTGGGGCACGGCTCCCCGCCTCTCCACTAGGACGCCTTAAGAGGCACCTTCCCCCTGCGATTGGACCCTAGGAAGGGGAGAAGGTGACGGGGCCTATGCGGTGGGTGGCTAACCTGGGCTGGGCTTAGCTGCTTGGCTGGTTTAACCTTCTAATTTGGGAGCCCTGTGGGAGGTCCCAAGCCCCTCCTCTTCTGTTGCCCCTCCCCTCCTCGTTAGAGGGATGTTCCCTAAAATTTTCTCTCTCTTTGGGCATTACACTGGCTTGACACATTTTCTATTCTTCATCACCTGCCATGTCCTCAGGCAGATGAACTCGACCCTAGTGCCAGGATGGAGTTGGGGGAAGACTCTGCCACACAGCCTTGGCAGCCAGAACTCAGCCAAATCAACAGAGAGAGTGGCGTTCACTCAAGACCAAACATGGGCATTAGAAACTGCCCTGCTCTCCAGGAATGGGAGGCAGCGGTACTGTTCCTATTTCTATCTTTGCTAACAGTTTTGGAGCACCTGAGGCCCTCTCCTGCCCGGCTGGGAGAAGCCAGTGGTCTAGGGAAGGGCCAACCAGGGACTCGGGGTTACGCCCCAACTGTTTTTGCCCCCACTGATTTCTCCTGGCCCTGGGAAGAGGATGGCACCACCTCTCGGGGGCTGTGGACTGAGGAGAGGGGCTTCTGGTCAGATCTTCAGGCCCGAGGCAGGAGCAAAGGCAAGATGACCCCTAGGGCTCTCTAGGGTCTTGAGAGCTGGCCTGTGACTGCCAGGAGGAGATGCCCCCCACTCCGCCCATTACCTCAGTAGAAAGCAGCAGTTAATGAAGCCCCAGAGGAGGCCCATGAGCTCAGCCTCCCTGGGATCTGCACCCCCGCCTCAGGGTCCTTCTTGCCTAAGTAGCAGGGAAGCAGATGTTCATCCTGCTCCTGTCACCCGCCCCCCTTCCAGGCCCCTGTGGTCTGGCCAGAGGACACAGCACAGTTGAATGAGGGCCTTGCTCCCCTGGGGAGTGTTTTCCCAAACCTGCACCTGGACCCTGCCCCGGACCAGTGGGATGAGATTTTGGGGGGAGGGGGTGTGCGGCTGGGAATCCCTGTGAGAACAATGTCCCCAGATTCTTGACTGAGGCCAGCTGGGGAAGGCTGCCTTTGTGCCGAGTGGTGCTCCCCAAAAATGTGCGCCTGTGTGTTCCGTTTTTGCCAAGGGGGTTCTCGTCCTACTGATTCGTTTGGTCACTTCAGAACTGCGTCTGCTCAAGTTTCCTGAGTTCTTTAGCTGCTGGTGGCTCCTGATTCTTAAACCCCTTCCTCCCAGTCCCTCTGTCAAGAAGTGAACGATCTATAACACCTATTTGACAACACTTGGTCCCTCTGATTCATAAAGCAGATTGGTGAAGAATTTTCCTGCCACAGCCTAAAGTATCCCTTGTGAGAGAGGCTTTCCCCAGAGGACATGCTGGTGGGGAGGGGGAGCCCTGCGGGTAAAGGAAGAGCTGGCTTGTTAGGATCTCTTCAGTTCTTGCTCCCAGGCCCACCTTGCTGGCTCCCACCAGCCTGAGGGCAGAGGTCATTGTGTGTTTATTCACGGAGTCCACAAATCCCGCTTTGAGGGTTGTTCTGAGTCAGAGCCTGTTCCTGGGGTATCGGGGAATCAGATGAACGAACATGACTGATAAAGCCCCTGCCCTCAGCAAGCTTAACTTTCTGGTAGAGGAAATGGACAATAAACATGTAAACAGAAGTTAGTAAGTTCCTATAGCCATACCTGCTAGGGGAAAAGTAAAACAGGTGTGAGAAAGCGCTGGGAGGGACCACTTAGGTCTGGTGGGCAGAGAAGGTCTCCGAGGAGGTGACAAAGCGAGCTGAGATATCAGTGGCCAGAAAAAACAGGCAGGCAAAGATCTGGGGAAGAGGGATCGAGCTGATCAGCTTGGAGGACCCAAAAGGAGACAAGAGCTCTGGAGGGTAAAGGGCTGGGAGAGGCAGGTCAAAGAGTAAGCAGCATCAGACCATGCGGGGCCTTGCAGGCCAAGGGAAGGAATTTGGGGTCCATGCTTTAAGTAGGGGAGAGTGGTGATTTGACTTCTGTTGTAAAAAGGCCACTCTGACGGCTTTGTGGAGAACAACTGACCACACACAGAGTGTGCGAGTGGAAGTAGGGGGCTCTGATCGGAAGCTCTGGCTGAAATGCAAGGAAGAAACTCCGGAGCCTTTGCCCAGGAGCAAAGCAGCAGGGCTTGCGGTGCGTGTTTGTCGTCCACGCTAGGACAGTGAGGGTGCTCCGAGCCGTCTCCTCGGACCCTCACCCTTACCCGCCATTCCCAGCTCTGCTCATTTAGTCCATCAGCTCGCCCACTGCCCAATCCGAGAGCAGTCACCTCACTTGGCTTTCATCGCCTCGCTTCGCGCTACTCTCTTCCTGGACTACCAAAGTTTTCCTTGGTGCCTCCCCTTTCCTGCTGTGACCTGTTCTTGAGAGAGGGGGCAGAAGTGGACAAAGACTCTGGGGTTGTGGAAAGCACTCAGCTGTGCAGCCACCTGAAGGGGTTGGCGAGGCCAGTGTCAGAACCAGAAATCAATCCGGATATCCAGGTTGGAGGCCGTGGATGAGCTGCTGTTCTATTTTGGTTTTGCTGCCTAATCCCCAAACCCAGCTCCGCCCACGCTGGCACCCTGGGAATGCTCCTCAGACTTCCCTGCCCGGGGAGCCCTCCTCTCTTCCAGCTGCACATCAAAGGGATGAGGCACCTGACCTCCCAGTGCCCCCAGCCTCTTCCTCTCCCATTGTCATCCTTGCTTTTTCTTTTTCACTTCTCTCAAACCACCTTCTTTTTTTCTCCATTCCATCTCTCCTTTCCCAGGATCTAGATTTCTAGATTTCACCCTGGAGGTTGTAGAAAATGCAGATTCCTGGGCTCAGCCTAGATTCAGAATCTCCCCACGGGATTCCAAATCTACAGAATCACTCCCTTTGTAATGCCTGCCCATCCCAGATGTGACTCTGGTGTCCGCTGAGACCTTTGTAAATTCTGAGGGGCAGGGCTGTCTTCACGTCAGAAAAATGGAGGGAATAAAGACAAAGCATCCGGGAAAGGACTGGAATCTGCTCAGACAGGTTCTGGGAATTTGCAGCCTCCCCTCCAGGGTCTTAATGGAGCCCAGAGACGGAGGGCACTAGGACCTGGTGTGGAGTTGCCTGTATTCCAGGGAAGGCTGGTTTCTTTTTCTGGCCCGGTGCTAGTCTGCAGGATTACCTTAATTGTATCTCCCAGGGGCTGCCATCCAGGGCTTCCCAACCCAGGCTCACCTTTGACCTCTCTCCACAGCTCAGGTACCAGACAGTGATGAACAGTTTGTTCCTGATTTCCACTCAGAAAACTGTGAGTAGAGGGCCCTGGGTAAAGGGGATGGGGAGTGGGGAAGGGCAGGAAATGGGTCACAGGGACAGAGAATGACAACAGATCAACTTGTTTCCTCCTAAAGAAAGGGGTGGGTTCCCCCTGAAAGGGCAGGGTACCCCATTCTTGGGTTTGGACTCAAAGACCAAGGCAGCAAGTGGGAGATGAAGACCTTGGCTTTCTCCGTTCTAGCTGTGTGACCTTGGAGCATACACTTCAGCTCTCTGATTCTCTGTTTCCTTATTTCTAAAATAGGGGCTCAGTCCAGTTCCACCATTCTAAGTTACTTTCGTGCAACTTGGGGGCTTGTTTTGCCCCCCCCCGACATGTGGCAATGTCTGTAGACATGCTTGGTTCCACAGCTGGAGGGAGGTGCTACGGGCATCAGTGGGCAGCGGCTGGGGATGCTGCTGAGCACCCTACAGCGCTCAGGATGGCACCCCACCCCCGCAACAAAAAATTATCTGGCCCAAATGGCAATAGTGCTGCTGTTGAAAAATCCTGCTTTAATGTCAGATACTTTGCTGTCAACTGCCTTCACTGATGGAATGAAGCAGGGCACAGATAATCGAAAACAGCAGATGACAGAACAGTTGATTACAGGCATTTGACCCGATGGCAGGGAGACGGAATCTCACCCTGTCACCTTGGAGCCAACTCTTCGCTGCTCTGCCTGGTGGCCGGAGTTTCTGGACCCAGCAGAGGCTGTAGGAAAGGCCGATGTTCTTCACAGATAATTAGGAGCATGTGTACAGTGCTAGTCAGCTGACAAGCAAGTGGGCTAATATCCAGCCTTAACCCGAAAAAGAAAGATTCCTTACAGTGCCAAATAAGAGAGCACTTCTTCCCCTTGGAATTTTCCAGGGCCCTCGGGAAAACCACAGGCCCCGAGTGGCAGGTGCTCACCCCTGACAAAGGTGTTGTGGGGGGTGGGGGGTGGGGGTTGCGTTACATGTTTAGTTCTAGACCATTTCTTTGGTGCTGGGCATCCGCCTGATGTATAAAACTGGGCATAATGTAAATAGCCAAACTTCTTCCAAGTGTCTGACTATGAATCTCTAAAAACTGAAACCCAGAGAGGGGTGAGGCCGTACCTGTCACCCAGCTGGTCCTCAGAGAGCAGAAGGTGTTAGAAGCTCTTACTGCCTCTTCTGTGACACACTCTGGCCCCGCTCTGCCCCCTCCCCCCAACCCCCGCAGTAGCTTTTCACAGCCCCACCACCAGGATCAAGAAGGAGCCCCAGAGTCCCCGCACAGACCCGGCCCTGTCCTGCAGCAGGAAGCCGCCACTCCCCTACCATCATGGCGAGCAGTGCCTTTATTCCAGGTGAGCCCCCGGCGCCCCATGAAGGGCAGGATGGAGGGAAGGAGGCACCCCCAAGCAAAGGCAGCAGTTGGGATGCAAGTTAGACAACAGAAAGGACTTCTGAGCTCCTGTCATGGCGCAGTACAGCTCAGATTTCCTCTGAGTGGTTAGGATGAAAACCGCAGCAGGGGGTTCAGGGAATATGTGTTATTAAGGCCGGGGCTGAGTTTGTTTCCACTCAAGAAGCCACTGTCCCACCCAACCCAGTGGCTCTGGGCTGGAGAGAGGTGTTCTCACAACTACACCCAGTTCCAACTTTTATGACAGAGGAAGAAGAGCTCATTTGCGGCCGAGTCTGGCTCATGCCATTCCTTTCCCAGCAGCCTCCCCTCTTCTCCTGTAACCCTTGTGCCCTCACTTCTCTGGGGATGGGTGAAGGGCTCAAAGATGCTTGCCTGGCTTCTCTGCTTCCCTCACCCCTGTCTCCCCCTCAACTCCAGTGCCTATGACCCTCCTAGACAAATCGCCATCAAGTCCCCCGCCCCTGGTGCCCCCGGACAGTCGCCCCTGCAGCCCTTTCCCCGGGCAGAACAACGGACTTTTCTGAGATCCTCTGGCACCTCCCAGCCCCACCCTGGCCATGGGTACCTCGGGGAGCATAGGTAAGGAGAACCCCTGGAATGTGAGCCCAGATCTTGGCAGTTTTCTCCCAATCTCAGAGTTCACACCTGCCCTGAGGGCCCTGGTGTGGTGGGTGGAGGTAGGGAGGAAGGGATATCGACACCCCCACGCACACACTGGAGCCTACTCTGCAGCTCTGGGAGTGGCAGGCGGGAGGAGGGCTCAATCTCATATTCTCTTCCTTCTCCTTCCAACCACATCCAGCTCCGTCTTCCAGCAGCCCGTGGATATTTGCCACTCCTTCACCTCCTCTCAGGGAGGGGGCCGGGAACCCCTCCCCGCCCCCTACCAACACCAGCTGTCAGAGCCCTGCCCACCCTACCCCCAGCAGAGCTTCAAGCAGGAATACCTTGACCCCCTATACGAACAGCTGGCCATGGGCCAGGGTGGGGTCAGTGGGCACAGGTACCCAGGGGCGGGGGTGGTGATCAAACAAGAGCAGCCGGACTTCGCCTACGACTCGGGTAAGAGACATTTCAGGTGGGAGGGGTTGGGGTGAGGTTGCTGGGTGGGGTGGCGTGCGATAACCCCCAGAATGTCTTCCCGAAAGTTTTTTTACCTTCCTATCCTTTTACTAGTTCATAAATCTAACCCATTCGCTTTTTTTTTCATAGCTGCAAAAGAATTGTCATTTTTCAGTCAGCAAACTCATACTCAGATCAATGGGATGTGTAGGTCCTTGCCCTCAAGCAGCATGTGAATTACTAGGAAAGTTCAGGCATTTCTTTCTACGTCTATTTAGCAGGTGTTTGGGGGTTTAATTACCCACGGAGGCCAAAGTACTGTTCGAGAGCATGAATGTGTGGAGTTGGAGGGTACAAAGATGAGTAAGATGAGTAGGTTGTCCTCTGTCCCCACAGACACTTACAAATACAAAGGGATTTGAATGAAGAGAAACATGAACTTGAAACTAGCCAGGCTCATAGTTCCCACTTGGGAATCAGGGTTAATATGTGGTTTCCGCAACCTGTTGGAGCCTAAAAGTTGATGGATGACCCGTCCTCCTGGCCGGAGCTGGATACCGGAAGTAGGGACTGCTGTAAATTCTAGTTCCACCTGGCGTTGACCTGAGTGGGATGCGCTCAGCCATATTCATAAACAGCTCTCGTTCAAAGCCCCAAGTGCAGAGGGACCTTGGCTTGTTACATTGTTACCATCCCCACATTTGAGCTTCTATGCAAATTTGCATGAAAAAAATAAATTCAGCTATTCCACTAGGCTCAGAGCTGGCCAGAGCTTTCAAATTTCCCTTTTTTTGTTGCCTAGTCTTTTAGGGGCAGGAGAATGAACCACAAACCCCCAGGTTACTCACCCGAGTGAGAACCAGAAGGGTGCACCTCTCCTCAAACCTGGGCATGAGCCTGAGCCGTGCCTGGCAGTGAGATGCAGGAAAGAGAGAGACGCTCTTGCTGCTGACCTTCAAAGGCTGTAGACCGGAGGAGATCATGTTACATGCCCTTGAACTCCTGCCCCTCCCCCTTCAGCTTCCTCTGAATGGAGTCAGGAATTCCATTCACAAAATGGTTGCATGAATGAGCCCACCCTCCCGCCTCCTCCCGGAGGTGTCCGATTTCACCATCTCATTCATAGGTGGGAGTGGAGGGGGTAGGGCCGAAGGGGCTGGAACTTGAACGGGTGGCTTCAACTAGCAACTGCCTCCAGGTGGATTGGGGAGGTTTCAATCCTATGGAATGGAATGAAATGGAGTGGAATGTGTTTTGCTGTAAGACCTGAAAAACCAGGCCGGTGCCCACTGCCTCTTCCCCAGATACGGATACATACAGTCTCTTTCCCTCCCCACCCCCTCACCCTCCTCACCCTCCTTTCCTCCATTCACCCCTCCCTCGCATACATACTGGGCAGGGAATCTGACCTGCTGACCGGAGATTAGCCCATTCCAAGGGAGTCTTAGACCTGGACACTGAACCCTTTCCCCGGAGGTTCATCTCTATCCCTCCCTCCTCCCCTTAAACTCACAGGAAACAGCTGCTCCCTGGAATCCTGGGCCTTGTGGAACAGCTTTACCCAGCCCCAGCTGCTGCTGTCCCTGCCCTCTGGCTCAGCCCCCAAGTGAGGGGTTCCAGCCTCACACCCACTCGGGGTGAACTTCCCGTGGGGCCGGTGGCAGGCAGGCAGCGGGAACAGGACCAGAAAGCAGGCTGGCAGGGAGTTCTTACACAGGCCTGCTGCCCCCATCTCCACCCCAGCCGCCTATAATGCCACCGTTCTTTCTCTACCCCCAGATGTCCCTGGGTGTGCCTCAATGTACCTTCACCCAGAGGGTTTTCCTGGGCCCTCTCCGGGCGATGGGACTGTGGGTAAGGCGGCCTTGTCCTCCCTGCCAAGCCCTCCAAGTTGGGAAAGGGAGTTCTGCCATGGGGGAGGGTCTCCTGGCCAGGAGTCCCTCTAGACACTCTGGGGTCTCATTAGTGAACCCCCAGACCTGAGTGGTCCCCAACTTCCTCCTCCAGGCTATGGCTATGAGAAACCTGTGCGACCATTCCCAGAGGATGTCTGTGTCGTCCCTGAGAAATTTGAAGGTCAGAGAAGTGACTGTTCATGAGAGGGTCGAGGGGTCTTATCCATGCCCTCTGACTAGGAAGTGATTCCACCTGGGAATCACATGACATTTCATGAGCAAGGGCCTGCAAAGACCCCTGGGAGGAAGGTTGCCTGGGGGACCTGAGGGCGCAAACCTTGCACTCCTGTTTTCTGTGTTCCCCAGGAGACATCAAGCAGGAAGGGGTTGGAGCATTCCGAGAGGGACCGCCCTACCAGCGCCGGGGTGCCTTGCAGCTGTGGCAGTTTCTGGTGGCCCTGCTAGATGACCCAACAAACGCTCACTTCATTGCCTGGACAGGCCGGGGGATGGAGTTCAAACTAATTGAGCCTGAGGAGGTGGGCCTCTTGGATGTCCCCACCTCTCCTCCCAACAACTTTGCGGCCTGGGGATGAGAGAGCCTGGGGATGAGTGCAATGTGTCTTCACCATCGTTGTTGCTTTTCCTAACCTGAATTCTTACCAAACCTGGGTCTGTGAGCTGGTGCCTGCCTCCTCGCAGGACCAGCTCAGCATTTGGCACTAAGAATCTCAAGTGTTCTTTCTGACCTGCCCCCCCATTTTTCCTCTGCTGAGCTAGCATCGCCATCCCCAAACCCTCCTGTTCCCCACAGGTCGCCAGGCTCTGGGGTATCCAGAAGAACCGGCCAGCCATGAATTATGACAAACTGAGCCGATCACTCCGATACTATTATGAGAAGGGCATCATGCAGAAGGTCAGGGGCTAAGGGTTCAGGGACAAGAGGGTGGGGGCAGGTGGAAAGGTGATGAGGACAGGGGACAGAAGAGCATTCTCAGAGAGCTTGTAGGAGCAGATAATGAAGCAGTCAGAAGGAACAAGAACTTGTGGACAATCCCAAGGTTTTTCTGTCCCAAAAGAGTGCTAAAACATAACCGAGAAGCCCAAAGCATGGAGAGATTGAGGTCAGAGGTGAACAGGAAAGGGAGGTGGCTGCTTAGAGGAACCAGTATGGGAGAGAAATGAACCCCACACATCTACCTGGCCCCATTCCCCAGGCCTCCATTGACCTGGGCAGAGGGAGACTGACCCAGCCCCTCTCTCTTCCCACAGGTGGCTGGCGAGCGTTATGTGTACAAGTTTGTGTGCGAGCCCGAGGCCCTGTTCTCTCTGGCCTTCCCGGACAATCAGCGTCCAGCTCTCAAGGCTGAGTTTGACAGGCCAGTCAGTGAGGAGGACACAGTTCCTTTGTCCCACTTGGACGAGAGCCCTGCCTACCTCCCAGAGCTGGCTGGCCCTGCCCAGCCCTTTGGCCCCAAGGGTGGCTACTCCTACTAGCCTAGCAGCTGCGCCCTTGCCACCTAGGTGCTACCCTGTGTACATATAGATGAGTTCGGTGTTGGGGGAACCCTCACTCCGAAATCCACAGATGTCTTTGGAGCAAATCCCCACTGGCTCTAAGCTGCTCGCCCGAGTCTGTGGGAAGGAAAAGTGGAGACAACGCAAGTGCAAAGGTGGAGTCTCAGAAACCCCTGGGGGGTCTCACCTCCGGCCTTTGCCTAGGCCCAGCTTAAAGGCCCAAGCCCCACTCCCTCTCCCCAACACAGAAAACAAGAGTTTGTTCTGGGGCACAAAGAAGGAATGCCCCCACTTTATCCTGGTGGAGAGGGTTGCACTGAAATCCCCCAATCTCCCACGGCGGGGAGACAGAGGCCTGGATCCTGTACTCCACTCCGAGCTGTGGCCCCGGAGGGTCCTTCTTGCTTGCCAGTTCTTGGTGCTCTGTGTTCCCAGAGGCAGGGGGAGGCTGGAGGAAGGACCTGGGATGGGGCAGGGTTGCTGGTGGAGGCAAGGAGGGCTGGGTGCCTGCTCTGAGGGCCCTTTGCTCTACCTGTTCCTAGGCCCAGGCCTGGGGATGTCACCTCCACCTGCACCACATCTGCCAGCCCCTAATAAAGGCCCCCGTGTCTCCTGTTCTCCTGTGTGCTCTTTGCTGCCACTGAGAGAAGACCTGGGGTCGGAAAGAGCTGGGCCTTGGGGCAGATGATCAGAGTTTGGGGCCTGACCCTGACACTCAGGTTACAAATGGGTTCTTGCAAAAAGACGGTTCGCCTCTGGCTTTCCCTCTGAAAAACAGGCTCATGGGCTTAGCAATATGCCCTTTCCCCGCCCCAGGATCATCGTGTGAGAGTCCCGGAATAATGCACACCGGGTACTTTGAAGTCGAGCCCAGTGCCTTTTGGTCATCTGCAGCGTGATTCCTACAGCCGCCCCCCAGTGTGGGTGCGGGGTTGGGGTGGGTCACTGAGCTCGGAGGACTCCGGGGCTTGCTCAGGCAGCGGTTGGCCTGTGGTCCCCGTGACCGCAGTTGCTCCAGTGAGCAGCACCACTCACGTGCACCCTAACTGTGTACCTGCCCTCCCCACTCCTGTCGTGGCTCCAGGTTGCTGTTTCTGCTGCAGCTGAGGATGAAAGTTTGCAGAGGATCTGAAGGAGGGGAAAGACACTCCCACGCAAGAGGGTGAAGGGAGAGGCTGGAACAAGCCCTGGGTTCTGGTCACTAGGAAAATGACACTAGATCTTTGGAGAGAAGGGAAGCAAGAAACTTAGATTCTCCTTGCCCAAATCCGGGAGAGACCAGAACCCGGGGCCGAGTCTTCTGGGGGTGAGTGGGAAAGGCAGGGCTGGAAAAGCGGTGGCATCTGGAGGTGGGAGTGACTGAGCAGTTACGACCGTGGGGTGGCTGTGGAGGTTAACAGGGCAGTTGTGGACCCCTGTGCAAGCAGCTCCTGGGAAGCCAGGTGCTCTCCAGTTACATCAGAGCCACAGTCAGGCCGAGCCTGGGCCGCCCTCCCCTCGTGAACGCCTGCCCCACTTCCACCTGAAGCTGCTGTGAGACCCGACAAGCTGTACAGGAAGCGATGCCTCTCGACCACTACCCACAAGAAAAAGCAACATTAATTTTTTTCCCTTTAAATAAAGCACTGATGTACCAACTTACAATTTAGAGCAAGGAGAAGAAAAATTTTAAATACAGGTTTTTAAAAATATCTATGATTTAATTCCGTATTAAAGCCAGGCTATCAGTAAGGTATGAAATTTGAGTGGAAACGGGTCCTGAGTACCAGCCCATGAGACAGGGATTTAGGTGAGAAACAGCGTCACGGAAAAGGTCTCCACAGGCTGAGACGTGCAACCTCTGCTCTCAAACGTTCATTAACAAGCTGCTCCTTGCAACTCTTTGTTCAAAGCCTCAGGCTTGGAGGGGCACCAATCCGAGGAGACACACAACAGCCAGCTGAAGAAACTCTCTGGGCTGGAGGAGAGGCAGCCAAAACCAAACCACGCTCCAGAGCGGATGAAGGTGAACCCAGAACCCAGAGGCCTGACCCAGCAGTAGAGCTTAACCACCCCACGGGGACGGTCCCTCCCCCCGCACACAAACAAGCACAGACTCAGCACAAGTGCAGGGGCAGGAAACTCCTGAGCTAGGCTCCCGCAGGGGTGCAGTGAACAGACTCTAATGGCCAAGAAGATTCCAGCTCCCTGCGTGAGACCTACATCCTCTCCTGGGCTGTCACTCAACCTCGGGTAACACTGGTTCAGGGAGAAACAAGGGCCCCATTGTGTGGGAGCAGCGGGCAAGCAGCCCTCCGAATCTGGCTGGAGGCCCCTTCTGCGCGGGCTAGGCAACGTGGCTGTATGCCGGCTCCTGATGGCCAGCCAGGTCGGACCCCACCATGCCGCAGCAGCAGAGAAGTAGCCCCGGCTCCCAGGGGAGATGCTCAAGGAACACCCACAGAGCCAGGGCCCTCCTCCCTGCACAGCAAACCCAGAAAGATGACCAGCTCTCTCCCCTTGGCCTGTTAAACATCCCTTTCTCAACCTGAGTGTAAAGCCCAAAACTCCACCTTCGGGGGTTATGATCTGAGATGCCAACACCATCAGTGCTGGTCATTCAGCAGGGACAGGTTGGCTGCGAAGCCAAGTTTGTTGCTGAACCGGGGAGACCTGGGCTGGAATTACGATCGGTGAGCTGGGTGCCCAGCCCCGCTGCCACCCCAGTTTCCTCCGCTGGCCCTACACCACCTTCTCCCCGGAAGGCCTGGACTGTTAGCGTGCAAACTCCCCCCTGCCCTTAATTACAGGCCTGGGCTTCCTGAGGAGCACACTCAGCTCTGACGAGGGGGCAGGGACCTCAGTCAGCAGACTCCTTGGCCTGTATTCCTCTCCACTCGCCTCTCTGAACTGTCTTCGTGGTCATTTGTCTGCTGCCCAGTGACAGCCTACATTCCTTCATTTCTTAGAACGCTGTATGATCTTAGCGTCTGGATGCAGTTCTATGGCAGTTCTAGTTTTTACATCATTTCAGAACTTCCTAGAGTGGGGATGGGGAGGCAGTGCGGGCCGTTAACATACAATGTACTCGATTCAGCCTCATGTCTCCAACAACTTACCAGTTGTCCCACAACCTGGCCCGGTAGCACCTGTCTGTTCTTCCCAGTCAACAGCCTCCCCAACACTGCGAAAGGGGCACTGGAGGGGGTTCCTCCCTAACAGCATGCTGGGGCAAGCCCCTCGGTGCAAACCTGGAGCACGGATGCTGGGAAGCAGGAATCAGCTCAGAGAGGCGTTATGTTGGTTTTCAGTTTGGGGCAGGGGAGGAAAGGCTTTGGCCACAAAAACCCTTTGTTAAACCCCATTGAGGGCTTCAGGGGAAACAAAACAAAAGCTTTGTCATTACTCACACATTTCAAAAGGAAACAGGATACCCTGCACAGGGTGAGTGTGGTGGGGGGGAGAGACAGGGAGGGCCTTCAGCAGTTGACCTGCGGCATCTGTAGCCACTCAGAGAGCCCGTGCAGTGGGTGTGGCTGGGTTGGGCCGGCCTTGCACAGGTGCTGAGATAAGACTGGGGGTCAGGGCTGCCCAAAGAGGCCCTGGGCTCTGGTCTCAGCGGACTCTCCACCATACGCGCCAACGCCGCAGGTACTGAACCTCCCCACCCTGAGCCCAGGCCAATTTCCTAACCTTTCAGCTAAAAGAAACCTTCAAGGAAAGTCATTTTTGTTTCCTTAAGAAAATAAATATTTTCAGATCAGTCAAAAGCACAGGGGTTGGACAGGAGCAGCTGTGGGGCCGAAACTCCCAATGAGCTGCACAGCTCCCTCCTCCACGGAGAGCCAAGCAGGGAATCAGGGTCCTCACTGCGTCCTTCTGTCTGTGTGTCCAGATGTCAGATGCCTGCAACCCCCATTTCCCATCCCAGGGCTGCAAGAGTTGCCCCTTCCTTGGAGCTACTGCAGTCGCCCGTGTTGGCCGTGAGCCCCAGGTGGCCCCAACGGGGTAGTGGGGGCTGAAGGCTCTCATCAAACCAGGCGTAAATCCCTGTCTCTATTTCACCACGAGGGAAGAAATGCAAATCAAGTTTGGAAACCGTCCAGTCAAGGTACACGGTCACTGGAGAGCTGTGTCCTCAGGCTCAGCATTTCACCAAGGGTGAGCCCGAGCCCTGGGCCACCGCTGCAGGACAGGCAAACAGGTCCTGCCCATCAGCGCCGCCGGAAAGCCCGGGATATTCTCCAGGCGTTGGGCTCCTCATAGCGATTGTACAAGGGCTCAAGACGCTGCTGCTTCTTCTGCTTGCTTAGCTTAGTCGGGTCGGAGACCTTGAAGAAGGCAGGGGCAAACTCCACAAGCCACCGGGGGTCAATGGTGGTGACCTCACGCATGTACTCCTTCGTGGTCAGCACCAGCTCATGGTACACCACCCTGAGGGGGACAGAGGTAGGCTCAGGCCTCTGACATGGGCCCACTCCAGTCACCCTGGTCCCCAGTGGAACGCAACTGTGCTTGCACTTGACCCTCTTACCTCTCCGGCCTGACCCTCCCGCAGAGACTGCAGTCTCTCTTCACACAGCCACACTCCAGTGCTGAGGAGGCTGCACACCTCCAGCCACCAGAAAGCTGGCAGGACAATGTGCTCTGAACCTGGCCCTGGCTCCAACTAGTCCAACGACATAGCGCCGATCACATCTCTCCCCTGGACCTCAGGGGCCCGCTCTGTGAAACGGGACGGTGGTTTTCGGGCTGCCCCCCAGAACTCCAGGGCCCTGAAGAGGAGCCTCAGCGGCTGCCACGGGGAAACAGGGAAGGCCGAGCCAGCAGGGCTCTACCGCTCCTCCCCTTTACCACGGTGGCCCAGTGGTTTTAAACCAGTTTTACATCAGGGCAGGTAAGATTACAACTTTTTAAAATGCTACTTGAAAAAAATAATTTTTTAAACAACCTCACTAAATGATCTCTAAGATCCTTCCTAGCTCTCACTTCCATGATTTTATTGCTCCCAAAAGGGTCTGAATGTGCCTAATTCAGGCTTCTGCTGCCCTAGAAACAAGCGATGTTAGCAGAGGAAGTGCTGGGGGCGGGTGAAGACATGGACACGGAGTGCCAATAGACTTGTAGGTCCTCTCCACAGAGAGGAGCCCCCAGGCCAGGGCCCGCCCGCTTACCACTCCGGCTGGCGGTTGAAGAGAGCACTGGAAGGATGGATGTAGACCACCTGCTGGTCGATCAGGGTCCGGTAACCCTCCTGCGGGTCTTTCTTGGCAGCGTTTCGGAAGAACCCACTGCAGATGGCCTTCTGCACTCGGACTGTGGACTTCCCACAGGAAACCACATCCAGCTTGTGTCTATCGGGAAAACAAATCGAGAGAGGACAAAGATGTGAGACAACTCTGTTTCCAGAGGTCCCCCCTGCCGAGCGACAGTGCCCAACATGCCCAGCCAGCCCTGGGCGCACGGCAGGGTGGCTCTGCCCAGTGACAGGACGGATGCAATAAGAGCCAGAGACTTCATTTGATTTGACTAATAATGTCCCAGAGGCTTGTAAGCAAAGGTTTTTTTCAACAATAAATCATCTTCCTCTCAGGAACTTTCTGAAGTGATTCTCAGCTGCACCCTTGGGTGGGAGGAATAAAACAAAGACGGAAAAGCTGGAGGAAAAGTGTTACACAAGGAGTCCAGAGCTCCACAGGCACGTGCAGAGATGAACAGACACGACATTCAAGGAAGTTCAACTGAAATGCGGGGGAGAGGCACCGGACGTCACCTGTCCATTATGCCTAACATCTGCTTGCGAATGTCCTGGGCCCGGCGCAGAGAGCGAGCCTGGATGAAGTTCTCGTAGCACCATGGGTTGGAGAACTTGTTGTTCTTCCAGGAGTTGTACACGGCCAGCAGGGTGAGGTGGTCTCCTTCCGTCTGGTGGAATTTGGCCTTCTTCTGATCGGCAAGGGCTTGTTTATCCTGCCAAACGGTGGGGGGGAAAGATCATTTTCCGCCAGGCAGCTACTAGTGAACATCCAGCAGTTCCGAGGAGCCCTAGGTGGCCCTGCCAAGCCCCTGGGCAATGGCTGATTTCACCCAGCTTAGCTGCAGCCCCACCTGAACACGGGTCTGAATGCCCTACCTTGGGCCTGTAGAAGACGTTCTGTACAGACAGCATGGACACGATGGTCAGCATTTCCTCACTGCAGCCCAGATGCACAGACATGATCAGCATTTTGCACAGCATTGGTTCCAGGGGGAATTCTGCCATCTAGTGGGAGAAGAAGAAACTACAATTTCTTCCTTGCGGAAGACCCATCTGGACTTGCCAAAGTGAGACACTGGTCAGAGTGGGCAACAGACCCACCACAGGAAGTTTACCCAAGCATGATGATGTGAGATGCCCGTCTCTATCAGAAGATGTTGTTGTTTCTTTATTTCCCAAAGAAATCCCAATGAAAGATACATATGTTACCAAGAACATAACTACTGTTGTGTAGGCTAAAATTTTGCAGACATCTTTTAAATTAAGATGAGACTAGCCCTGGCCGGGTAGCTCAGTTGGTTAGAGCGTCAACCAATATGCCAAGGTTGCGGGTTCAATCCCTGGTCAGGTCACAGAGAGGACTCAACCAATGAATGCATAAACCAGTTGAACAACAAATGGATATTTCTCTCTCCCTCACTCTCACTCTCTCAAATCAATTTTTAAAAAATTAAGGCTAAGGTGGGGAGGGCTGGGATGGTGGGCTGGGATGGGAGTAAAAGACAGAAAACTGTACAAGAACAACAATTAAAATTTTAAAAAAGAAAAAAATGTCATTTTTTAGACTTTAAAAATTCAATTTGGATGAAATTAAATGTATCTTCCTTTCTTTGAGCTTAACATGTTATTTTATATTTTAGCAGTAAATATTTTCACCTTTATAACTTTTAACTATAATCTTACTATGAATGTTTATTACAAAACATTTAGTAAACAGAAGAGCAAGAAGAAAAAGTAAAACATTATTTATCTTACTACGTGAAAATAATTACAGAGAACATTTTGATATATCAACATAGTAATAAAAAGTATGAAGGATTTAAAAAAAAATAAGGCTACACTCAATAATATATGCCAAGGTCAAAATGACTGTGGATAAAATGTCTTTTTCTGTAAAGAAGTAGTTTGAACTGACAGCAGAAAATCCAGGTTAAAAACGGATATCTAGAATTGTACTCAAAGCTCATCCAGAGCCTCAGATCTTGATTTTGCACAAAACAAAAAGTGTGGGAAAACTGGCCAGGGAAGTGTCCCCAAAGCACCAGAAGTGCGTCCCCTACCCTGCGGCCCAGGCGGGTAAGCAGGCCCTCGTCATCCAGCGCCCCCAGTGTGTACAGCTGCTCCATGGCTGTGATCAAGGTTTCCATTGGCGGGGCATCCATGAAGTCGAAGGACAGCAGGTCATTGATGCCCATGGCCTAGAACAGAGGGGAAGAAAGTGTAGGATGGGAGGGTCAGCCTCGCCAGTGTCAACCCGTAGAGAGACTGCTGGTCGCTTTCTTTCCTGTTTCTTTAACTGCAGTCAGGAAGCCACTGGCAAGATAAGCAGCAACCTCCAGGGCTGGGCCACACAAAACTCAAGACTAGTAGAAAGCATATATTTTCTCAGGAAACTTTAAAAAACATTCCCTCAAAATGATAGTACATTCAATTCAACAACAAAAAGACAACACTTAGCACTGGCCAGGGGGCTCAGTTGGTTGCAGCATCATTCACCAAAAGGTTGCGGGTTTGATTCCCAGTAACGGTGCGTGTGGGAGACAACTGATAGAAGTTTCTCTCTCTCATTCTCTCTGTCCCTTCCCCTCCCTCTAAAATCAGTAAGCAAAAAAAATCAATAAACATATCCTCAGGTGAGGGTTTAAAAAAGGACAACTTAAAAATTGGCAAAGGACATCAATAAACATTTCTACAAAGATATAAAAATAGCCAAGAAGCACATGAAGTGATACTGGACACAACTAGTAATTAGAGAAATGCAAATGAAAACCACAAAGAGATACCACTCCATACCACTAGGATGGTTATTTAAAAAAAAACAACGATCCGACTTCCGGCCAAGATGGAGGTGTAGGTGGATACACTGCACCTCCTTGCACAACCAAAACTAAGAACAAAGATTTAGAAACAAGAAAACAACCATAACTGATAGAAAACTGAACCGTGTGGAAGTCCAACCACCATTCATCCAGACTGGTAAGAGGGGCAGAGTTGCAGCAAGAAAAAGTGGAGGTTGGCCAACCCAGCACACAGGCAGCAGCGGCTGGCAGATCCCAGAAATGCAAGTGGCAGCTAGTGGACCCCTGCACACGGGGTGGGCACGGGGTGGCAATGGACAGACCCAGTGAGGCCATGCAAGGTGGCTGGCTGACTAGGCAGTCGGCTGACCAGGTAGTCCCGCATTCGCACACAGATAATCCAGGCGAAAGGGAAGCAGCAAAAGGGATTGGAATCTGAGAACACGGAGCAAATGCCATTGTTCCCTCTCAGAGCCCACCCCCACATACAGCATCACAACCCAGCCACTGGGCTGCCCTGCCCTGGGGATCACCTAAGGCTCCGCCCCTCACTGCGTAACAGGCACTACCAGAACAAACAAACAAACAAAAAAAGACCAAAATGGCTCAAACGGGACAACAAATCAAAGCCCCAGAGCCAATTCATCTAAGTGACCAAGAGACAGCCAACCTATCAGATGCACAGTTCAAAGCACTGGTGATCAGGGTGCTCACAGAATTGGTTGATTGCGCTCACAAATTAGATGAACAAATGAAGGCTACAATAAGTGAAATGAAGAAAAATGCACAGGGAATCAAGAGAGATAGGAGGAAAACTGGGACTCAGATCAGTGGAGTGGACCAGAAGGAAGAAAGAAACAACCAAATACAAAAGAAGGAAGAAACCAGAATTCAAAAAAATGAGAGGCTTAGGAACCTCTAGGACATCTTTAAATGTCCCAACATCCGAACTATAAGGGGTACCAGAGGAGGAAGAGGAAGAGCAACAAGTGGAAAACTTATTTGAACAAATAATAAAGAAAAACTTCCCCAGTCTGGTAAAGGAAACACACTACCAGGAAGTCCAGGAAGCTCAGAGTGTCCCAAAGAAGGTGGACCCAAGGAGGAACACACCAAGGCACATCATAATTGCATTAGCCAAGATTAAAATGAAGGAGAGAATTCTAGAAGCAGCAAGGGATAAGGGAACAGTCACCTACAAAAGAGTTCCCATCAGGCTGTCAGCTGATTTCTCAGAAGAGATCTTACAGGCAAGAAGGGGCTAGAAAGAGGTATTCCAAGTCATGAAAGTCAAGGACCTACATCCAAGATTGCTCTATCCAGGAAAGCTTTCATTTAGAATGGAAGGGAAGATAAAGTGCTTCTCAGTTAAGGTCAAGTTAAAGGAGTTCATCATCACCAAGCCCTTATTATATGAAATGCTAAAGGGACTTACCTAAGAAAAAGACGACCAAAAATATGACAGTAAAAAGACAGCAAACTCACAGATATTAACAACCACACTTAAAGTAAAAGCAAACTAAGCGAACAGCTAGAACAGGAACAGAAACACAGAAACAGAGATCACATGGAGGGTTAGCTTAGTTAACAGGGGAGTGGGAGGAGGAAAGAGGGGAAAAGGTACAGAGAGTAAGTAGCACAGATGATGGGTAGAAAATAGACAGGGGGAGGACAAGAATAGTGTGGGAAATGTAGAAGCTAAAGAACTTATGACACATGGGCATGAACTAAAGGGGGGAATGTGGGTGGGAGGGGGTGTGCAGGGTGGAGGGGAATGACAGGGGAGAAATGGGACAACTGTAATGACATAATCAAGAAAATATATTTAAAAAGACATGTGCTGTCAAGGAGTCGGAGAAATAGGAATCCTCCTATATTGCTGGTGGGAATGCACAATACTGCAGCCAACATGGAAAACAATTTGGTGATACCTCCGTAAGTTAAACAGAGAATCACCATTATGATCCAGCAATTCCACTTCCAGGTGCACACACCTGAAAGAACTGCTAGCAGGGCCTCAAGCAGATACTTGTACACTAATGTTCACAGCGGCATTACTCACAATAGCCAAAGGATAAAAACCACTCAAATATCCATCAATAGATAAACGGGCAGACAAATACGGTACGTACCTACAACGGAGTATTCTAACACGATGCTACAACACGACGAACCCTGAAAACATCATGCTAAGTTAAAAGGACAGATACAAAGGACAAATGCTCTTTGATTCCACTTATATGCGGTGAATTCACCAAGACGGAAAGTAGAACGATGAGTACCAGGAGCTGGAGGGAGGGAGGAAGGGGTCGTTTAGTGTAACGGGTACAGACTTTGTTTCGGACGATGAAAACGTCCTGGAAATGCGTCACAGTGATGGCTGCACAACACTGTGAATGAACTTGGTACCACTGAACTCACATTTTAAAAAGGTAGTCATGGCAATGTGTTGTGCATTTGACCATAATTTAAAAAAGTAAGACAACATTCCAGCTTGCCCTACCTCTTGCACACACGATTCCTACCGTGCATCTAGGAAGTGCCACGTACCACACTCAGCGGCAGGGATACGGAGATCACTAAGACACTGTCCCTGCTCTCAGAGTGTCCATAATGTTGAGACGCATGGACACAAAGCCACGACAATGCAGTGGAATCTGCATGCCTGGTACGAAGTAAGCAATCAATACATTTGTTAGCTAACCTGATGAAAAAAAGAAACAATCGAATGTTGCATTATCCAAGCATATACACAGGGTGATTGGTAGGATCTAAGCTTTCTGTGTCTTTCCTATAAACTGATCACGACCATAAACACAGCAGGTGTTCAATAAATGTTCATTGTGTGAGTAATAACTATAAGGAATGATAGCAATCAGTAAGCAGTGTGCCAAGGGCCTTTACCTGCGTTATCTATCTTCACAACAGATACTAATAATAGCCCTTCGGAGAGAACACAGAACAGAGGGCTGAGCAGGTAAATCTGCCACGGACACGCAGCTGAGAGCACTGCCCGCACCCCAGAGAGCGGAGCGAGTTCTTTTCTGAAGCTCTGTTTTAGCCGCTCTCGCAGGGAATGAATAATAAATTACAACAGAGCAAGCTGCACCAGCAAAGTGCTGGGGCTCCAGGGGAGCATCGCTGTCGGGGGCGGGGAGGAAGGGGGGTGTGCCGTCATCTGGAAAATTACTCTTGTGGCTCCCCCTGCCAAAGGAGAATGGAGGTCCTCACTGGGGACTGAGAGAGGAAGAGCAATGATTCAGAATGAAAACCAAGACCCCAGAGGGCCAGTCTGAAACCTCTACTGATACAAAGTTTTTGGACTGGGAGTTTAGCTTCCGTTCTAAAAGAACAGAATTGGATCTGACAGCCAAAGGGATGAAGGAAGTGTGTTTGTCCACAGTTTGGCACTGATTCGATTTTTCTAATATGCTTTCAGAAGATGCTCCTAATGAAATCCTTTATAATCAAGCATTCTGCTGGTTATTACAGTAAGGAAGAAAAATGTGTGCTCGCAGCAGACATGCCGACTGAGCCCCAGACCACAGCCATTTGCACTTCACTCAAAGGGATGGGTTCTATGAGGCTACCGAAGTACTGAACAAGGTTCATAACATTGAGGTCCATTTACGAAGGCCTTAGGATTGGACTGTTCCCCCAACCCACTCCAGAAAGACAGCGGTTTCTACCTTGAGCGAGAGCACTGTGCTCGCTAAGTTGGTTCTCTGGATTTCCGGCACGTTGGTGGTCAGCATTTCATCCCGGTAGGCACGTTCTGTGTACAGCCTGTAACACTTCCCCGGGCCCGTTCTCCCAGCTCTGCCAGCTCGCTGCTTTGCCTGAGCCTAAAGGGGTGTGCACATGAAAGTAGCGTATGGGTTAAACATCGTGTAGCTGCCTTACCCAGGAAATCCGTTAGAAGAGGGTCACTTGACTACCGGCAAAATCCAAAACAGGGTTTATTTCACTTCCTTTGGGACCATTTCCAAGAATACCAAGGTTATTACCATTCCCTCTCCAACACTCAACATTTCAGGAGAGTTTGTTCAAATGAAACAAATGCAGAAGGAAAACAAAAGAAATCATGAAGATCACAGAAATATGCCCTCAAAATAGAGTGGCATGACATAACAGACAAAGCATAAAACAAGATGACAAAATGCTATTCCTACAGTTACAGCCAAAAACTTAAGAGAACTAAATAAAAGTCACCATCACATACCAATGATGACTGTAGCCATGTTAAAAACCAGGTTTGAGATGCTTGACACCAGAAGAAAATGTTCACTCACATAAGTGAAATAGCAAGTTACAAAACAATATAACATTGATTTTGTTAAAAAATCATTAGGATACAAGCCCTGGCTGGTGTGGCTCAGTGGATTCAGCACGAGCCTGAGAACCAAAGGGTTGCTGGTTCAACTCCCAGTCAGGGCACATGCCTGGGTTGCAGGCCAGGTCCCCTGTAGGGGACACTCAAGAGGCAACCACACATTGATGTTTCTCTCCCTCTCTTTCTCCCTCCCTTCCCCTCTCTGAAAATAAATGAATAAAATCTTTAAAAAAAATTTTTTTTAATAAATAACTAAATTAAGTTAAAAATATATCTGTAGCTTAGCCATAGACTGCTAGGAAATGCTGAATAGCAAACTGAAAAGAGTGATTTTTTGACAAAACCATCTGTCTTGCAAACAGTACTAGGATTTACAAATTCTTCTGCCAGCTCCAAACAGAGGATGTAGTATGAAAGGTCACTAACCACAAGGCAGGCAGCAATCACACATGGTGGCAGACCCCACAGCATTCCACAGGCATCTCTCCAAGTCAGAAAGGGCAAGTGGAACTAACTTCTCCATCCCTGTGAGTTGCCTGCACCACCCCAAGAAGTGGTACAGAGCACACGCATGGGGCCAGCCTGCCCAGATTCAAATCCTGACTCCACAGCTGTGTGTCCTTAACTCCTCTGTGCCTCAGTCTCACCTGTGAAATGAGGATGGTGATAAAATCTACCACAGAGGAGCAACACACCTGCAGATGAGAGGGACACAGCTGGATTGCGCTAACCAGCTGCAGCCCTGGGGCAGGAAGCAGGACTTCTGAGCTCAACGAGTGCCATGTAGGTGAACGTAGCTAGGACAGTGCCTGCTAAGGCACTTAGTAGGCACCCAGCAAATGTCAGCTACTATTATTTACATTTCAAAATGAAAATAGCCTGATGATTTTTTTTCAATTTATTTTTAGAGAGAGGGGAAGGAAAGGAGAAAGAGAGGGAGAGAAACATCAATGTGTGGTTGCCTCTTGCATGCCCACTACTGGGGACCTGGCCTACAACCCAGGCATGTGCCCTGACTGGAAATCGAACCAGTGACCCTTTGGTTCG
This sequence comes from Anoura caudifer, assembly GCA_004027475.1. Taxonomy (NCBI): domain Eukaryota; kingdom Metazoa; phylum Chordata; class Mammalia; order Chiroptera; family Phyllostomidae; genus Anoura; species Anoura caudifer. The sequence goes on along the minus strand of PVKU01003087.1, from coordinate 76,918 downwards.
CAGGTTGGCGCTCAATCCACTGAGCCACACCAGCCAGGGTCTGACTGTTTTGGTGGGGTTTTTTTGTTTTGTTTTGTTTTAATCCATGTGTCCAAGGCATGAACCAGGCATGGGCACAGACCAAAAGCCAACCTGGGATAAACAAGGAGTTACTTTGTCCCTGGCTGATGAGACAAGCACCACCAAGCCAGGAACAACTCTACCCAGATCAGGGACACTGATGGTTTTTAAAAATTACGAAAGTAATCCATGCCTCTTAAAATACTTTTAGTCTTATATAGAATACCAAACAATATACGAAAGCATACAGCAAACAAATGCGCTTCAGCCATCTGCACAGGAACCAGCAGCACCCACTGAGAACTAACCTCAGCTGCCTTCCGACTCGTGCTTTCCAGCCTCAGGCGGGCGCGCGCACCCTGTGCACCCGTGCACACCACCCACTTCTGAGCAAGAATCGGGCCACACCACGCCTGCTATTCTGTAACTCACTTCAAAAAATCCATCACAGTTACACGTTTACGCCATTAAATATAGATACACACCGCCCTGTTAACGCCGCCCGACGCCACATGGCACGGATGTACCATGTTTTATTAAACTGCTTCCCTTTCAAAGGACTTTTTCCAGGCTTCTTCTAATATAAACAGTGCTTCAGTGAACATTCTTCTGCATTACCTTTAGATATGTATTCAACCATTTCTAACTTTCAGATGTACTGGAACTGTTAGGTTAAGGAGATGATCTTTTAGATTTTTGATACATTGTGGCCAAACTGCCCTCAAAAAAGGATAATCAGGTTATTCATTTTCAAATATAATTTAGGCAGGAAATTATTCCATAACTATCAAAGAAACACATTATCATCTCATGAATTGTTACTATCTCAAATACCTCTGGCTAAGTACAATACTTAAAAAAAATGTTCTTACTGCCCTGGATGATATGGCTCAGTGGATTGAGTGTCAGTCACCCTGTGAACCAGAGGGGTCGCAGGTTCAACTCCCAGTCAGGGCATATGCCTGGGTTGGGGTCCAGGTCCCCTGTAGGGGGTGCTTGAGATACAACCACACACTGATGTTTCCCTCTTTCTCCCTCCCTTCCCCTCTAAAAATAAATAAATAAATAAATTTTTTAAATGTTCTTACTATCTATGTTAGATAATCTATGGTGCCAGGATTCAAACTCTTTTTTAAGTTCAAATTTTATGAGGCTTTTTAATATTGAAACACTATTCTAAAGATTAAAAACAACACAAAAATCTTTCTCCTCTCATGAAAACACCCAGTATCTCAAAAGTTCACCTTTGAGAACGATCAAGTTCAAAATACAAAACCATAAACATTTTCAGAAAGGCCCTAACCAGGACTTTCAGGAAAGCTGTGGGTAGAAACTGCCATACCTGAGAAATGGGGGTCACCACGAGCTGGTCGATCCCTGTCTTGGAATTGTAAACTTTCTGCTTCACAAATCCAGGGTCCACCACGTAGTAGATGCCATCAATAGTCAGCGAGGTCTCTGCAATGTTGGTGGCAATCACAACCTGCAGACGAGAGGGACACAGCTGGACTGAGCCAACCAGGCTCAGCCCTGAGGTAGGAAGCAGGACCTCTGAGCTCGAACACCTTCCCAAAGGAGTGTGCAGCTCTCTCCCCCTTCAGAGGGTTAGCTCGCACTTAATCTCGGTTTGGCTTCAAATGGGCAGAAGGGGAGGCACCTTCCTCTTCAGGGTCAAGCTGAGAGGGGCGGGATGAGAAGGGATCATACTGAAGAGGAAAAAGTGGAATAGAAAAAAGCAAAGGCCAATCAAAGCCAATTTCATTTGGTACAAATGGCTACATACCTCATTTTCTAGATCCAACGTTGATTACTACAATTTTAATTTTCTAGCACCCTGGGAAAGCAGAGACTTCCTGGCATCACATGTGCCAGTGCAAAATGAGATTCTTCTTCCCCCACGGGGACATCTGGACTACAAAATGGGCTGTTTGTGTGTGTGGAACAAGAGGGAGCTGTTTTTTTCCCTAATCATAAAAGGAACCACGAGGCAGCAGAGGAGTTTCACGGCTTGTGTGTGCGCGGCAGTTGCGCGATCTAGAAGATTATTGGTCTCAGCTTGGCACTGCCACTGCTCTTCCACCCGGAGGTTCAGCTAATAAAACACAATCGCTCGGAAAAAGCATCGCTAGGGGACGCCAGAACATCTCGCATCGTGCCAGCACCTTCCTGGCCTGAGGGGCTTCCACCTGCCGCAGAGCGACAGAAGCCCTCTCAAAAAGAAGTCAATCAGAAATAGAACAGGAAGGAATCACCACCTCCCCCCCCAAACCTGCTCCTCCTCCATGTTTCCCTCCTCAGCACCATCTTGCATCCAGCTGCCCAAGCCAGACACCTGGGAGTCATGCCTGACGTCTCCCCTGCCCTTCTCCCCTGCACTTCCAGACATCCGCTACGCCTTGTCCAGTCTAACCCTTTAATGTTATTCAAACCCATCTGTCTTCCATTCCTAGGGAAAGGAAAACACATGTACACACAAAAACTCGTAAATAAGTGTCCACAGCAGCATATTCATAACAGCCAAAATGTGGGAACAACCCAAACATCCATCAACGATGACTGGAGAGACAAAATATGGGACATCCACATCCTACAATAGAACATTATTTGACAAAAAGAAATGAAGTAATTATACACGGTACAACGTGGATGAACCTTGAAAACATGTTATGTCAGAGAAGCTAGTTACCAAGGACCACATATATACGACCCCACTTATGTGAAATGTTCAGAATAGGCAAACCGAGAGAGACAGAAAGTTGACTGGTGGTTTGCAGAGGCTGAGCAGAGGGGTGAATGGGGAGTGACTGCTACAGGGAACAGGGTTTCTTTTGGGGGTAGTGAAACTGTTCTAAAATTGTAGTGATTAATGGTTAATCAGTAACATAACAATAATAGTAATTAACGATGGCACAATTCTGTGAATACACTAAATTGTACACATCGGAGGGGTAAATTGTGCGGTATATAAATTATACCTCAATAAAGCTGTAACTTAAAAAAAATGCACCTGTCTCTTTTCCCATCGCCTGCCATACACATGGCACCGGTTCCAGGTCCCGAAGCCGCACAGCTCCCTGAAGCAGCCCCCACCTCTCGCCTTAGGCCATCGCAGGCCATTCTGTCTACTCAGAACACATGCGCCTTGCCCTTCCAGCTTATGTGAACACCCACACATCCTTCAAGACTGACTTAGATCCTTGCTCCCTCTGAGAGTACTGGGTTGGGTGCTCGCCCTCCGGGCAGCCAGAGCACCAGCGCGCTTGCACACTGCACATTACAGGCCTGTCCACTGGTGGATGCCTCACGGCAGAGAGAGGCCGGTCCTTGGACTGCTGCCCTGGAGTCTACTCCAAAACCTGGAAGACGCTCAAACACAGTTGTTGCCTCAAGGAAAGGAGGAGGAGCAGCAGTCACATACGAAACCCTCATTCCTTAACAAAGTGGCTGGAACATAATAAACAAGATGTACACACGTCTAAGCCATCCCCGCTAGGGCCAGCGGCACGAACACAGGGGAGCTTCACTTCTGCCCAGGGTTACCTTTCTGCTGCCGGGTGGAGCTGGGTCGAAGATTCGGGTCTGCATCTCGCTGGGAAGAGCAGAATACACCGGGAGGATGATCAGCTCGGGAACGTCGGGTCCCAGGGATTTCATTCTCTCATACAGGATCTCGCAGGCAGTGTCGATCTCTTCCTGACCGGTCAGGAAGACGAGGATGTCACCTAAGGGAACAGGGGCATTAATTTACTCTGTGTGTGTGTTCTATCCAAAGGCCACAGTGATATTAACAGACTCCAAATGACAGAAAATACACTCAAATTCTGACCTCTAATAAACCAAGAGGATTTCATCTGTCCATGTCTATTCCATTTATTTATTTTTAATTTGTGTCTATGTTTAAATAGGTGCATTGAAACCCTGCACACCATTATTTACATTTTCACCACCATCACTTCACACGTGCAAGCCTGACACACTATTTAAAGCCACCTTTAAAAGGCCGAGTGAAAACGACACCCACATTAGGACTCTGACCTAGGAGGAAACCACACTCTCGCCCCCTACCTGGTGGCTCTGTTAAATGGATCTGCATGACCGTAATCAAGCTGGCGTCCAGATAATCCGTCTCAGGCTCCTTCGTGTACAGTATTTCCACTGGGTATGTTCGACCGGGGATGGTAAAGATGGGAGCTTCGTAGAAGTACTGGGAAAACTTCACTGCATCCAAGGTGGCGGAGGTGACGATCAGCTTCATGTCCTGCCGTTTCTGAACTGTCTGAAGGGAGCATGCAGCGGCTTACTAACGAGGACTACCCAAGAAGGCGCAGGTCCAGTCCCCGGAATTCAGTTCCCAAGAGCTCAGAGGGTCAGCAGAGCACCCAGTTACCTTCTTCAACAATCCGAAGAGCACGTCAGTGTGGATCGTCCTCTCGTGCGCCTCGTCCAGCATGATGATCGCGTACTGGGTGAGGTCGGGGTCGATCAGGCACTCTCGCAGCAGCATGCCGTCCGTCATGTACTTGATGACGGTCTCGGGGCTGGTACAGTCCTCAAACCGAATGGTGTAGCCTACCTAAGGCGGAACGGAAGTCGGAACCTCGGACACAAACCTCTCACTTGCGCAATCACCAGACAAGACTCCGGCCTGGTCAGACCGTTACCCATAACCTTAACAGACAAGAATTTAACCAAGATGTACAGTGATTTCCTCACAGTAACATCAGCTTTGGACTTGATCCCAAACAGATCAATGATGACAAGGAGAACCCTCTCTCCGAGGAGAGAAACAGGTGCCATTATCAGCGTTTTACTGACAAACACCTGTGCCTTCCCCCTTCCTTCGGGCACTTACAGAGCAGCTCCGCTGCCCACTCACCTCCTGGCCCAAGCAACAGCCAAACTCCTCCGACACTCTCTTGGCCACGGACATGGCCGCCACTCTGCGGGGCTGGGTGCACCCGATCTTGCCCCGGGACGTGTAGCCTGCCTCCGCCAGGTACTGGGTGATCTGCGTGGTCTTCCCGGACCCCGTCTCCCCGATGACGATCAGGATCTGGTTGTCATGGACAGCCTGAAGGCAACAGGACACGGGTATGGTTATTAAAGTTTACTGCGCGTTACTCCAAATGAAACAATTAATGCTTCTGTTCTAACAGTAAAGGGGAAAAAGGGGACGCAACAGTACACAAGTGGTAAGATTACAACCAGGGTTTCAATTACTTTTAATCAGGCACAGAAAAAAATAATCATGATTTTCCTGAGGGCAATGCTCTTTATTTGAATTGCGTGTATAACTTAAATTTAAAACATTAAACTTTATGGTTCTGTGTTTTCAACTGACTCAAACTTACTTTTTTAATTTATTGGTTTTCTTAAATTCATAAAAACAAAAGAAGATGCTAAAAGCATAAATTACCACCCAGACCTCCCTAATATATCCACACAATTTCTTTAAGTACCATATGCACACAGTTAAAGAGGTCAACACTGAGTAAAAAGGAACAGGCAGGGCTCCTTTTCACTGTCAGTCCCAGATCTCCAGCGTCTTACCCACAACTGTCATCTCACTTTTACGGTTTATAACAGCAAAGGGCTGCCATCGGCCTACACGTCCACTAGTACAAGGCTAAACGAAGCACTAAAAACATAATAATGAATAAGGGACGATTTCTGAGCTATGCCACTAAGGAAAATGCAAGACGCAAAACAGTGTGTATAACATGCTGCCATCTAGAGAAACATAGTACGTACAAAACACGTAACGTCTGTGTGTGTTACATACACACATATGTACGAGACACCGCTGAAAGCACTCGCTGGAAACTAGTAAACTCAGCTGCCTCAGGACACTCAGTGGTCTTAAAGTCAGGTCTCCAGAAAACAGAAATAAGCACCCGAAACAGAGCCTGGCCTCTGTGGGGTCGCTGGCCGAGCACCCCCATTTCCTCACTGACCAGAGCCGCGCTGGTCTGTGCGGCACGACGCTCTGTCCACCTGGAACTGCTCTAGGACCCCCCAGTTCAAGCAGATTTGTTTCCTCATAGGAATAAAATGTGTACACTAATATACATTTTTAAAAAAGTACTTGGAAACATTCTGGGTTTTTTTTCCCTATCCCCATGTTTAAAGTGGAAAAGCCACTTTAAACGTGCACATATCTGTCCAGCAGATTCCAATTAAAATATGTCACCCTTCTCCTCTTTAGAAAAGCCCCAACTCCCCCACCACACAGGGCTTCTTACCTGGACCAACTGCTCCTTCAGTTTGTAGATGGGCAGGCTCTCTCTCTGCTCAATGATTGACATCTGGGTCTTTTTTCCATAAGAAGCTTTGTTGCCCCCAAAGGCATGCTTCTTCCACTCAGGAATGTCATTGGGCATCATCCCAATGCCTCTCATGTTGGCTGCAATCTGCCTGCCTTCCGCTGCAGAGGAAACAAGCTACTTAGTGCTGTCCTCAGGCTACCCCACTGTCCCCTCCTCCACATTCAGCCAATCCAATTTCTCCAGTATACCCTTCCTTTGTTAGCTCGGTGATCAAGCTACCATCCTCTCCCCTCCGAACTGTTATGATAAAAACCTCCTAATTCATCTCACGTGCCACCTCCAATCCATTCTGCAGCACACCCTCAAAATCCTTTGGAAATGCAACTCTGATCGTGCCGCACCCCTGCTTAGAACTTTGCAACGTTCCCCACTGAACTTCAGAATTGAGTCCTAATTCCTAATACCATCTGCAAAGTCCTGGCCTTCCACCCCTCATCCCCCACCACTCACCCTGCATTCCAGCCACACAGGTCTTCTTTTCCACCTCCCAGCCCCAGCACAGGCTCTTCCTCGGCCTAGACTAGAACACATTCCCTAACCCCTGCCCCATCCCCCTTAACAAACTAAGTCCTGTTTCCCCTTCAGTTCTCAGCTTTCCCAGGGAACCGGCCCACCACAGCCAACTATATTCCCTGTGCTTCTTCATACAGCACTGGTCATGACTTAGCTATTTGGTAATTCTTTGACAAATATAATCATCCCCACTAAATTGTAAGCCTCATAAACGCAAGGATGGTGTCTAATTCACAGCTGTATCCCCAGTGGCCTACGTAAGCTAATAAAATACTTGTTATGACTGTATCTGCCAGCAGGTAATATTTACTGTTCAAAGAATTATATGAAAGGGGGAGTTTCAAAGCTGTATGATTTTTAAGTTACTTAAAAAGAAAACTCAGCCGGTCTAATAAGTTGACCAAGGTTACTAAAACATTTCTGACTTTAAACATGTTTAAAAAATAACCCTGAGGGTTGTGGCTCGGTGGACTGAGCACCAGCCTGCAAACCAGAATGTTGCCGGTTTGACTTTTTTTTTTAAGTCCCCACACCCCCTAGGCTCCTACCATCAGGCAGAGGGTCAACCCAGTGTTTGTTGAGTCCCATGGGAATGGAATCCATCTCGGCTTCCCGCTGGGCCTGCTTGAGCTCCCGTCTTTCTTTGGCCAGGGCACTCTGCATCATGGCTGCTTGGGAGAGGGAGCCGTCCGGGTTCTAGGGCACAGAGGGCAAAGCAGCAACATCAGAAGGGGTCTCAGCACACAGCAAATGTCCAGGAATAAAACGTGGGTGTTAAACCATCTGAATCTGAAGAATGAGACCCATCTATAAAAAGTTCATATTGACTTACCAGACTACATGAAACAAAGAAATTGCAGCAAATTCAGAGAAAATGAACGAAGACAATGATAAATCACTAAAGGAATCGAGGCGGTTGGCTTACAGAGAAGAACCCCAAGAGAGACAGGACATATAGGAAAGGGTTAAAAATTCTTCTGTATGGACCAAGAAGTAAAATGAAGACCAACGGAACACTTCAGTAAGACAGATTTCAGTTCCGCCTGAAGAACTAATGATGGGATCCACCTGAAGAGGCAACGAGTCTCCTTAAGGGCTGGTGAATTCCCGGTCACCAGCGATGTCAAGCAGAAGACCACATGGAGGAACACGGTAGAAGGGGACATGGGTGAATATGAGAACTGAATGGGCAGCTGGGCTGGGATGCCTTTAAGATGCCCCTTTTCTGAACCTAAAATTTCATCTCCTCACAGCTCCGCCCCCCGCACCCAGTGCCACCGCTCTCTCAGGGGCCAGCAACAACTGGTCACATGAACCCTGCCAAGTTGCCTCTGAACATGCAGGGTAATGATTCAAGCCCTAAGGCTGGGGCGAAAGCCATGACGGTGGATCAAGCACACACTTATCACTGCTTCCTCCCCCAAAAAACACTAAAATGAGAGCAAAATAATTAAAAAGCCAAAAAACAACAAGGTCAGTATCTCTTTAAAACAAAAACATTCCAGGCCCTGATCAACAGTCAATACTGCCTCCTGTGGCCTGAGTTCCGCTCACAATGGTCCATTAACCTGCTCTGGAAAACAGAACTGTCACACGGAGAAAAGAGTTCACATGACAAGTCCAGATTAGAGTCCTGGCATTCCTTACCTTAACGATTTTAATAGGGCTCATGTCCATGCTTTGCTTGGTGTGCCCTCTCAGGAATGGAGGCTCTTCCTCAACCAGTTCGATCTCAAGGTCCTCATCTAAAAGTCCCCCAAAAAAGAATTAGCCAAAAACAAAAGAAAGCGACCAACTCTTTTCACCAGAATAATTAATTTCCATAAGCACCAGCAATCTTCATCGAAGTTGGCTCCCAAGGTCAAAAGCACAGCAATGCACGTAAAACCATAACCCAGGCGTCTGTTCCCCCGACTCTCCAGCCCCAAAACTAATCAGAGCTACTTTCAAAACAAGTTAAGCCTGTGCAAAAACACCGTTCTGACATTCTAGATGGCACGAAGGCACTTGCCATCCAACTTCATTATAGTTTACTCTTGCCCTGAGCCGGGTAGCTCAGTTGGTTAGGGTGTCACCCCAATATGCCAAGCTTGCAGGTTCAATCCTGGGTCAGGGCACACACAAGAATCAACCAGCCCTGGCTGGTGTAGCTCAGTGGATTGAGCACGGGGTGCGAACCAAAGGGTCACTGGTTCAATTCCCAGTCAGGGCACATGCCTGAGTTGCGGGCCAGGTCCCCAGTGGGGGGTGTGCAGGAGGTAGCTACACGTTGATGTTTCTCTCCCACTCTTTCTCCTTCCCTTCCACTCTCTCTAAAAATAAATAAATAAAATCTTTAAAAAGAAAAAAGAACCAGCCAATGAATGCATAAGTAAATGGAACAACTCGGTGTTTCTGTCTCTCTCCCTCTCTCTCTAAAATCAATCAATAATAGTAACAGCGTTTACTCTTAACTCACAATAGAGTGGAAAAGAAAAAATTAAATTGGACAGCAGGATTATACCAAATGCTGGCAAGAATATGGAGCAACAGGAAGTCACTCACACTTACAGCAGAAAAGTAAATTGGTTCAAAGGCTTTAGAAAACATCTTGGACTGCCTGGCAAAGCTGAACACGCCCATTTCCTACCACCCGGTAATTCTTCTACACGTTGAGGAAAAGGAGAAAGTCTTGCATATGTGCAGTAAGAGACAAGTACAGGAACTTTATAATAGTATTATTCATAAAGGTAAACAAAAAACCAGAAACAGCCCTGTATCAGAAATAAAACAGATTAATTGTGGTAAATTTATATAGAGTAACACTCTATAGCAATGAAAACAAAAGAAATACAACTATAAAATCAACACAGATAAATATCAAAAGAATGATAATGAATCAAGAAAATTAAGCTCGAAAACAGACAACTGTTCAGGGACCAACACACAGATGGTCAACCGCTAAAGCAAAGTGAGGAGACGACCAACAGTCTTCAGGGTGCTGCCCACACAGAGGAGCAAGGAGAGATCAGATCAGGGGCCTGGAGGGCTGCAAGGTGCTGGAAAAGCTCTACTTACTGTAGGTGTGCAGATATTCATTTAGGTGTGTGTTTATCACTATTACATAAGTTACACAAGTTCTATTACAGAATTTATTTCCTAACTTTAAAAAATTCTTAATGGACTGAGTTAAAAGTTGTTTCCAGGTGGGAGGGGGTGGGTGGAGATGGAAGAGGGTATGGGGGCAATAAATGGTAATGGAAACAATACAAAAAAAATAAATAAGTTTAAAATAAAAGCTGTTTCCAGGGCAACTCAGAGGTAATCTAGGTGGATCCAGGACTTTCAGAATAATTACTAAGAATATGACATCAAATTTAGCCCCCAAAACATAACTTTTTATATCCTGAAAACATACAAGCAACAAGCCTAACTATACACAAATGTTTGCCATGGAAGTGAATTTTCTTGTTTCCATCATGAAGGGACCCTTGTCCTTTGAGAGATGAGGGGTGAGACCCAAGGAGTAGGTGACTCAGAACCAATGGATTAAAGCACAAATACACCACCTTGTCCAACGGCCCAACTTGCCAACCGCTTCCCAACCCACCACCCTGCCCAAGCCCAGTGGCCAGTCACCTTCTTCGTCGTCCACCTTCGGGAGGATGCCGGTCTCTTCATCAAAGTCTGGAAACTCTTCTTTGGAAAGAACGTTGGCAGCAATCATCTAGTCAAAGGACGGAAGGCAGCATTTGTAACTCGCCAGGATCGAAACGCTTGTTTAATAGGAGAGTCAACACAGGTTTTGTGCAGGAAACCAAGGTTTTCCCTCTTGTGACCAAGTACTGCAGAGCCCAAACCTCAACCCCCGGGGGGCAAGACAACACACACCCGTGGCTCGAGCACCTCTTCCCCAGGAAGAGTTATCCGCTAACTCCGCTCCTTCCCCTGGTTCCATAGCATTCTGCACATGCCTTATCATGTAACATGTAAACCTTAACAACTGTTTGTTTCAATTTGTCTCCGCCACCGGACTTGGAGTTCCTCAAAGGCAGGGACCGTGATACTTCGGTCTTTGTAGCACCTACACAGTACCTGGGATACCGTGACTCTGATGTTTACCGATGAGTGGTGAAAACAAGAACAAAAATTTACGTAGCATTGCCGTATGCCGTATGCAGGCACTAACCTAAGAGCTTTACTTCTGTCAGCTCATTTAATCCCCACAAGGCTGTTTTACAGACAAGTGCACTGAGGTATGAAGATGTGGAGTAACTTTAGCTCAGAACCACACAGCTAGGAAGCAGCCAGAATTCAGCCAGCCATCAGGCTCCAGGGCCCACTCTCTTAGCCACCATGCTGCGTGCTGAACGGCTCTGCGGCCAGAAGAGCAAAGGGCCCACCTGTTTGATCTCCCACTTCTCTGGGTCGGAGATGCGAGTGAGGCGCTTGCGCTCCAGGGAGTCGTCCTCCACTTCGGGGGCGCTGACGAGGGACAGATGAGTGGGTCTGTCTGGATTCCTCATGGAGGTCTCCTCATTGGTCTCCCCAACAAGATTTCGTCGTCGATTTGGGTTTAGATCTTCTCCGGTCTCTTGATCCACATCCTAGGGCACAAAAACAATGAAGCCAGCCCACCTGCTGTCCCTGGGTTTCCTGGGCCACCAGATGTGGTAACAGGCTGCACATCTCACCTACCTTCATGCTCAGACTGGTCTTGGTCCCAGTGAAGGACAGCACTTTGACCTTGACTCTCTGGCCTTTGCTCACCACGTCGGCCACGTTAGCCACACGGCCCTCCCTCCGGAGCTCCGAGATGTGCACCAGGCCTTCCCAGCGCTTCCTGAGGGAGGGTCACACATTTGGAGCATGCCTAAAATACCTTTCCCCAACAGATTTCCACCCCTGTTGGGTCTGAACAAATGGAGGTGGTCTTAAACTAAAGGGAAAGTACCAAGAAGGTGGTCAAACAACAGAGAAGCATTATATTATTAGCACCCTCCTTCCCAAAGGCATGGGGTTGGGGGAGGTACGGGATGACAACAAATTCTGATCTGTCTCAAAGGAGCAGACGTCCTGAAGGTAGAGGAAAGAATAAATGGCTCTGTGATACTTCAAATATAGTCAGTTTCTAATAACCTGACATGGCCAATTTGACTAAAGTATCATCAATCATAACAACTTTTTGGAACGTGGAAATCCCCAGTGATAAGGTGTCCCCTTTGCTGGTGTGAAAGGGCGCAGGCCATTACCTTAGACCCTCCAGCTGCACGAAGCACCCAAACTGCATGATGCTGGTAACTTTGCCATTGTAAATGTCCCCAATGGCGGGCTCTTCTGGCGGAGGGCGGTCCACATGCTTATCCCGCCATCTGTCCAGATTCCTCTCTCCATACTTGTCTCGGTCCTTCCGGTCTTTGAGGGGACTCTGACTTCTGCTCCTGGACCGATACCTAGACTTCCCTTTATTCCTCTCCCGGGTCCTGGAATGTGATCGAGAGCGGGACCGGTATCGCCGCTTGTGGTCCCTATCACGATCTCGTTCTCTGTCACGGTCTCGCTCTCGCTCTCGGTCATGCTCTCTGTCTCGACTCCGACTCCGCTTCTTCCTCTTTGTCTTGTCTCTAATAAATCAAGAAACACCTGTTTAAAAAAGAAGCCCACCCAATTTCATCTTTGCATCCCCAAGCACCCAGCACAGTGCCATGCACATGGTTAAGTGACTTCTAAGACTTAAAACTGAATGAGTTTCAATAACTATGACAACCCTGCAGGACAATAAAGAATGAGGCCATAACCATATTTAGCCTCACTGAGCCAGATTTCTCTCTTCTGAACATCTTAGCGTTTGCTGCATAAATACTCTTGACAGGGAGCAAAAAAGAGATCCAACAATATGGTAATGGCAGTCCAGATTCTGTAAACTAGCCTAAAGTTTTGCTTGGCTGGCATACAAAGTTCAACTCCCAGAGTATGCTAAACTTCCAAAGGACAGGACAGCGAGGACGAACCGGTGCTCGGCATCCCGGGGCTTCTCTGGGCCGGCTGCGCTGGGCATCAGTGCCTCCAGTGCTTTCAGGACATTCACAGCGACTTTCACGTCATCCTCATCCAGCATGGTCTGCAGAGGCGGGAGGCAGCAAAGTTAGGAGGAGAATGGGGAGAAAAACATCACTCAAGAACCTGTACTTCAGGAGCATTGAGATCTTACTTCCCAAGACTGACCTTAGTTTGGTTCAAATAAACGCTTATAAAAATTTTTTTAAAAAAAGAGAGAGAATCTGTACTTCAGGTACCACAAATCTGACAGCCCCTACATCGCTGACCACTTATGTGAAGGAAGCAGAAGGGGGATGGAGATTTCCAACACAACTGGAGACAGAGGCAGAGGAATGAACAAAGGCTCCTGGACGTCATTTCTACATTTGGCAGATCCCCTTCGTCCTTAATGCAAGGCGAAGGAAGGAAATTAGATGTCACCCCTTCTGTGAAAGCATGCAGGTGATGATTATAAGCAGAAAAGAGACGCTAAAATTTTTAAAAAGCTGCTCTACCACTGTGACCAGTGCGGCTCAGCTGGTTGGGCCTCCCCTCCCACAAAGCGGAAGGGCAGTGGTTCAATTCCCAGTCAGGGCACATGCCTGAGTTGCAGGTTCAGTCCCCAGTCCGGGTGCGTGCAAGAGGCAACTGATCAATGTTTTTCTCCCTCTCCTTCTCCCTTCCATCTCCTCTCTCTAAAACTAAGTAAGTAAATTTTTTTTTTTTAAAAAGCAACTTTCTCTGCACTTCCTTCTCCCTTTTCACCTGATTAGTTTTTTTCATAGCTCTTATCGGTATCAGCAATATTCTGTACTTACTTACTTATTTGTTTATGGACTGTCTCCTCTCTGTTAGAGGAGTTTACGTGTTTATTTCCTACCTCCGCCTCAATACTAGAACATAATAATCTCCAAGAGGGCAGAAACTCTAATCTATTTTGTTCACTGCTTTATTCCTGGTACTTAGAACAGTGCTTGGCTTATGGTAGACACCCAATTAGTACCTGCTAAAATGGAATTTAAAAACCAAAGCATTTCCAAAATCAGACTTCCAATAAGAAATGGAGCAAAAACATCTAACTGCACATATCAGGTATCTGTTCCAGAATCTTAACTTATTTCACACCTATTTCATCTCCCCAGTCAGTGCATCCCACAAGTCCTAACCTCATTTCCCTGAAATATCACTCTCTGAACCCTCCAACACTGTTCTACACATATGCACTCAGAGTGATCAAACACTTTCGCTTTGAGAAATATGTCACAACAAAGATAAACTTAAAATTAATAACTAATGAAAAAAGAAAGAAAAAATTAGTAACTAACGAGACTGAGAAAAGGGGCGAGGGGAACATGCAGTTATAAAAGACATTCTCAAAATGGCATCATACCCGAACTGAGGGGTTGTCTGGTTGGCAAAGGACGGGGAAGAGTTCCTTCAACTTTTCTTTTTCAGTTTTGGGTTTAACAACTGGATCTTGTTTCATTAAACAACATGAAGGAATGAAAAAATATATGTATATATTTAACATTCTTAACAATTAACAAATGAACTTCAACATTATATTTGCATCAAACTAAAACCAGAACATGGAACTTTTCTATACGTTACACATTCATAGTATATTACTATAAACATACTTTAACTTTCTAAAAAAGCGTTGATTACAAAATCCTCAACAACCTATGTAAGCCCGGGGAGGTGCATCAATATTCATTTGGTTGGTTACGTCTTATAATTCTTACTATTTTATTTTTGTCTTAAGACATTTGAAAAAAATTGTTTTTGCAAAATTTTACTGAAACATTTACTTGTTCAGCAGCTGCTACAAGGGAAACAAACACAACATTCTTAACAGTTAACAAAAGAACTTCAACACTAGATTTACGTCAAACTAAAAACAGAACGCTGGCGATCTAAGCCATTCAGGAGGCCAAGCTCGGGTGGAAACCCTGCTCACCTTTGCTAGTAGAAGGCTTTGCTGGAGGCCGCATGGTTTGTATGAGACGCAGCAAGTTACTAATAAGGGAATCCTTTGAAAAGAAACAGAACAAAAACTGTCAGCCCCTGGTTCGGTGCTTAAAAACACTAAGAAAAGGGATGTCCTCTGGAGAAGGGTTGTTATTCCCGCCTGCTCCATTTTCCTGGAAAGGAGTCACAGGAAATGCAGTGGCGTCACCACTGTTTGGAGGCACGAAAACATGACACGCTCGGTAGTCAAACCACTGTACGTCTGACACCGACAGAGTGATACTGAATGTAAACTATGATTGAAAAATACAGAAATAAAAAGCATCACAAACTTAATGTCGTATTTGATTGGTATGCACAAATTATTTCCTTTTGCTACCAAAACCCTAATTAAATCCTATCAAAACTAAAATTCAATAGTCACATTAAAATAGAACGGGGGTCTCCAGACATACGTACCGTGAATTCTGCACCATTTTTCACAAGGGAAGCCTTAAAAGTATCAAAGGTGGTGTTTTTCTCAGCAAGACTGATCACAAATTCAGCTGCAAATGAGAAAAGGGATTAAAACAAGAAGAATGGAGACATGAGCAAAAAAAAAAAAAAAAAAAATCAGTTCCAAGCATGTTATAAACACAACTAATCAGGCCACCCAAAGTCATCAAAGCCAAAGACCACAATCCAGTACGGGTGAAGAAAGAGAATTTAGACTACAGAGATTATCCACATACGTCCTAGTGGATTTTTTTTTTAAAGATCTAATTGGCTTTATTGAACAATTCATGAATCAGGCAACATCCCATCTAGAAAATAAAAAGTTACTCTTGTTCTATTCAGTTTTTATAAATGAAAAGCTCTAACTACCAAATGGCTCACCAGACCTTTGAGTGAATTTAAGAGTTGAAGACCTTGCTGTCCCATGTCATGGTAACCTCTTCTTATCAAACTACTAGCTTACTAGCCCCAGGCAACAATATCCAAAAGCATAAGTCCATCACACACACACACACACACACACACACACACACACCACACGCATAGGATGCTTTCCACAGTTTCTGGAGAACTAGACTCTACACACGAGGGCTAGGCACCTGCTGGATGATACAATCTCCAAGTTGATGAAAGACAAACTTAACCCCCAAATTTTTCTCTGTAAAGCTGCCTAGTTCTTGAAACTTCTAACATTAGAGCTATTTACTAATTAAGCGATTTTTCAGGAGAGAGGTGCATTTTATGATAGGCTGAGATACCATTCAAAGTTTAAGTTTCACACTGGCTGGTGTGGCTCAGTGGATTGAGTGCCCGCCTGTGAACCAAAGGGTCAACAGTTCAATTCCCAGTCAGGGAACATGCCTAGGTTGTGGGCCAGGTTCCCTAGTAGGGAGGGCGTGAGAGGCAACCAACCACACATTGATGTTTTCCTCTTTTCTCCCTCCCTTCCCCTCTTCTAAAGATAAATAAAATCTCAAATAACAAAAAAACCCAACTGTAAGTCTCACAAGAAAATCTGAAGATTTCATTTAACCCTAACAAATAACAACATGAATAACAAACATACAAACATAAATTAGTCCGATCATACCATTTCCATGCTGGAATTTGCCTTTACCTTTTTGATGACAGTAAGTGAAGGCCAAATGCCATCAGGCTACATGGACATAAGTTAGTAACAACAGTGCCGACGGTTAAGACCTTTTGACCATGTGCTACATGCCATGCCAGGAACTATGCTCAGTGCTTCACATGGATTATCCTCTGATCTGCGCGAAATCCCTCACAGGCAGGCACTGTCGGGGCGCAGGGCAGGCCTCCCCAAGGTACCCCACAATCGTATACTGATTACTTTGAATTAAAGTTACTCAACAAGCAGCTGATGCAAGATGAATAATGTCTACCATCATCATCATCATTATGCGGCTGCTGTTATTGTTGTTAACGCTGTTTAATTATCTGGAGTTACAGAAGCTGAAAAACAGAAGCAAGCAGCGATGGCCGCTCTTTCACCGACAGCTCGGCCTGGAGGGCTCTCGGGCGGAGGCCACCGCCGCAGGTTCCCTCTGCCCAAGTCTCTGGGACAGAGAAAGACTTATTCGGACAAACACACCCCCTCAACCCGACTTCTCCTTCCGCTTCCCTCGAAGCCCAGCCCAGAAAACGCAGGAGCTTCCCCGAGCTCACCCAGATCCTTGTCGTTGATCCCCAAGTGGTTATCCAACTCGGTGCAAACCTTCGACACTAAAGACAGATACTCGAGTTTGGCGAGTTCTTCCGCCGGGCCTATCTCCGTCCCGGTGACGGCCCCTGCCATGGCCACAGCCACCGCCATGGCTACGGCTTTCCCCGCCTCCGTACTGACGGCTTTCGGGACTGCTACTGCCTGGCCCCAAATTTCATTTCCGGGTCGGCGCACATTCCTCTTGTTTACGGTAAATTGAAAACACGTAGAACTTCTCGTGAGCTAACCGGATAAACAATAGAGATCAGAACGGAAGTGCTTAAGGAAGGGACGGCGGAGTGGGTTACGCTGCCCACCAGCCGGCGCCCTCTACAGGCCAACGTGTTTATGGCGGCCTTTCGGGCCCGAAAACATCCACTCAGCGCGCTCCCTCCCTGCGTCGGCAGAGGGCGACCGTGGCCTGCGCAAAGGGCCAGGGAGCGGTTGCGACCCGCCGGCACCTGCGCTTTAGAACTCTCGAAAAAGGAAGCCGAATTCAAGGGGAAAAAGCAAAAGTTGCTTTACAATACAGATCCCTATATTCCCAGGGATTTGCCTCTTCGTGACTCAGGACTATCCCAAGCGACTTTATAACAAACCAGTAGGCAACGGAGTCTAGTTCTGTTATTAACGCATTTCACAGGTGGGGAAACTGACACCCACTATCTAGCTGAGTGATCTTGGTCAAATTAATGTATGGGGCCTTAGATTGCTCTTCCGAAAACTGGGATAAAAATCGCTCTAACTGGGTTTAGGTGATGACCAAATGAGAGTTATGCGAGGAGCCTGACACAAGACCCAGACAATGGTCACCGTAAAGTTTGTCAACCACAGGTCCCCTCCGTCGGAGTCCCCAGAATGCCACCTGGTTTCTCTCGTAAAAACCACTTCTCAACCCCTGACTTTCCTCATGCTAATGGTGCTAATACCCTCAGTCCTCTCAGAACTTGTCCCCCAGATATCCGCTATGCTGTGAACCCAGTGTCGTAAGCTCAGGTCTCCCGACCTCTACTTCGGGTCCCCTTTTCCTTTCCAGTAACTCTGTGGTAAGGTGAGGACTTTCCCACATCGCGCTGCTCTGTGTGATGAATCAGGAAACGGAGGCACCCCAAAGTGAGTGGTCTTCAGTCAAAAGAAAGGAAATCCAACCCTTTTGCTTTTAGCTTCAGGCCACATTATGCTGCTGCGCTTTTGGACTCTCGTTCATCCAGCAAGTCACCATGCACTAAACCTCGGCAGAAGGAGAAAACCCTGGAGCAGCAGTTTTCACGGCCTCCAGGACCTCCACGTTTCTAGGTTCCTAAGGGGTCAGTACTGCACCCTGTGGTCTCTTCCTAGGCCTCCCCTTTCTCTTCCTCCCGTTCCCACTGAATAGAATGGAAAATCCTGCACTTGATTCCACGTGCTCAACTTGCCAGTTTGGAGTTAGGATATTGGGGGCTTATTCCATTTGACTTCCTTTCTTTGTGCTTCTTTACCTTGAAAAAATTATATTAATATTCTGCTTTCTTGTAATATGTAACTGGAAGGGGGGAAATGCTGGCATTTGTTTTATTTTAAAAGCTCTGTGGTGCCCTGGCTGGTGCAGCTCAGTGGATTGAGTGCTGGCCTGCAAACTGAAAGTTGGTCAGTTTGGCCTGGGTTGTGGGCCAGGTCCCCAGTTGGAGACAAGAGACAACCAATTGATGTTTCTCTAGCATCTCAATGTTTCTCTCCCTCTCTTTCTCCCTCCCTTCTCCTCTCTCTAAAAATAAATAAAAATAAAATCTTTTCTAAAAATGTTATTTAAAATATTTTTAAAATAAAAGATATTTTACTTTATTTAAAATAATTCTTATTTTTATTTAATTTTAGACAGAGAGGAAAGGAGGGAGAAAGAGAGGGAGAGAAACATCAATGTGTGGTTGCCTCTCCTGTGCCCCACACTGAGGACCTGGCTTGGAACCCAGGCACATGCCCTGAGTGGGAATTGAACTGGTGACCCTTTGGTTCTCAGGCTGGCACTCAATCCACTGAGCCACATAGCCAGGAAAATAAAATCTTTTTAAAAATAAAAAAATAAAAGCTCTGTGGGAAGAAGAAAAAAAAGAACCCTAACATGTAGTAAGATTAACAGTATAAGACTGTAAGAAATTTTCTAATTATTCAGAAATTATTGAATATTCATCTCAGTAGTAAATATTAACAGAAAACTTATTAAATTTTATTTACATATGCCATTAACTGCATGTTTTCCAAAGTGAATTTGTAACACCATGGATTTCTTTTGAAGCTGAAGGAAAACAAATAAATACATAGGTACTGATAATTTGACAGCCTAAACACAGATGCACATAGAATCCTACCAGGATGCTGTAATAAATTATAAATTCCTAACTGGGCAGGTTATAGTGGGTTGTCATGCCCCAGGCCTATAATTTCTCTAATCAAAGTTTTTAAACCAGCCCTCTCCAATGTTCCTAGCATCTAGTTAATACACCTTTGAAATGCCAGAATATCCCTCAAAGGCATACACCCTCCAGAGAGCACATAATCTTTTAATCCAATCCCTGCCTTCATTGCTCCCACCTTCTTGTGATCTGCCTTAATTTCAAATGTGTAAAAGAAGCTGAACTGTCATTCTCCGGACTATCTGAGATCTTGTTTCCTGGCAACTGTCAGTCTGGGCTCAAATAAACTCATAACAGTTCTCTGCAGGTTTGGATGTCTTTTACATCGACACTACTCTCTCTCCCCCCAGAAAAGATGCTGAGTCATTGCCCTGACTGGTATGGCTCAGTCGGTTGGGTGTTGTCCTGAAAATTGAAAGATTGCAGGTTCGATGCCTGGTCAGGGCACATGCCTGGCTTGTGGGTTTGGTCCGTGCAAGGGGCAACTGATAGGTGCTTCTCTCCCTCTCTTTTTCCCTCACTTCCCCTCGCTGTAAAAATAAATAACTAAAATATTTTCTAAAAATTTAAATTATTTTTTAAAAAAGATGCTGACATAAATGCATTCTCATTGTCCTTTGGATATCATATTTTTAAAAATTATACCAGATAGAATTAACTGCCTGTTATTAGTATATTACCCTCCTTCATGTGGCCCTTTTAACACAGCCATTGACAGTCCCAGTAAATAATTTACCTTCACACAAAAATATATTAAAACAAATAGTCTATGCTCAGTCACTAACCACACCACCACCCATGATGGATAAGAACTTATACACCACCAACCTCCTTGCAGTAACAAGTGCCTTGTGTTTATGCTTCTTCCTGGACTGACACACGTGTTCAGCCCTAACCACAATTCTCGCGTTATTTCTGCTCTGTCCCAGAGATTGCTTCTAGCTGCGGGCCGTTGGGTCAGAGCTTGAGAGGTAGGAATGGGAGAAAAATGTACTGAAACTCTTAGCAGCCCAAGATTGGATGGGGGAGGGCAGAAATAATCTAAGTGTGTGTAGCTGAAAGGTAGCATCCTCAGGGAAGCTGGCGAGAAAAATCACAGGACTTCCTGTCACCAGACAAAATGGTTTTGCTGCAAGCAAGACAGCTGTGGCTTTTTCTGCTGGCGTAAAACTGAGATCTGAAGGGAAATGCTTCTGCCCTGGAAGGCAACATCAGAATGGTTTACTCCTAAGTGTGCAACTGCCACTTAACTGGGCTCCTTATTAATGAAGAGAGACTTTGGCGGGGCGGGAGAAGGCCCCCTTTTCACTGCTCCGCTGGGGCCCTGAGCCAGCCGGAGAGCCTGGGGACCAACCTGCAGACACGGTGCCCTGAGCCCTCTCCTCTAAGGCCCTTGCTTGATAGGAACAGAACCTCAGGGAAAGCAAAGCAGTGAAACACCCCTCATTTTCCACTCTTTGTCTTTTCCTCCAAATTCGTCTCCAATCTGAATCAATTCATCAAACACACGTTGAACATCTACAGTGTACCCAGGCACTGCGGTAAGCTCCGGAAAGGATCAGTAGGGGTCTGAAAGGCAATGGAAAACCATCAAGGGAGAACCAGAATACTCTGAAGGTCTGACTCTCAGCAGGCCACAGAGCTGTGTTGGTACCTCTGGCCACTCTGCTGCCTTAAGGGCAGGTGACTGAGACAAACACACAAATCAGGTCTGTCCCCTAGGGCCACTGCGAGGAGGGGAAGGGGGTGAAAGCCATCTCACAGGCCAGTTCCTCCTGTTGCAATCCATTATTTGTCTGCTTTATCTTCTAAAGCCCAAGCACAGCCTCAGCTTTGCACAAAATGTCCCTGACCTAAAATTCCCTTTCTTCTTAAGTCATCAACCATACCATCAGTAATAATGGATGCTTTCAGCTCTAAATTCTCTAAAGCTTTTCAGTAGTAGGCCAAAAATGTTCTCCCACAACTAGCTTTTTCATTTTTTTCTTTTTCTTTTTCTTTTTCTTCTTCTCCTCCTCCTCTTCCTTCTTCTTCTTTGTGTGTGGGGATGTGTCCCAGTCAAGTTCCTCCTTTCTCCCATTTTCAGGACTGTCATTAAAATGTCTGGAAAGTCCTGGCCATGTGGCTCAATTGGTTGGAGTGTCATTCCTGTGCACCACCAAAAGGTTGCTGGTTTGATTCCTGGTCAGAGCACATATCTAGGTTGTGGGTTCGATCCCCGGTTGGGGTGCATATGGGAGGCAACGGATTGATGCTTCTCTCTCACATCAATGTTTCTCCCTCCCTTTCTCTCTCATTTAGCCCCACCTCTGGAATAGGGTATTTTTGTACCCTCTGGTTTCTGTTTGAGGTCATTCTTTAGAAACTTGGTGGGATTGTTTTTGTTTTTGTCTTTAGAGTTTAAAGTGAAAGAGTTCATTAGTGCAGCAGTGAGACAGAGAGTAGCTACCCCACCAACAGAGCAGCCCTTCAGGAACTTTAAAGGCTTTCCTCAGGAAAGATAGAAAGAACAAGCCGAACCAAGAAGTGTGTTGATGGGAAGAGACCAGACAAAAGAGAGACTAACATTCTATTTGCAAGCCGAGCCTCCCTCCACCCCAAATCTGGGAGTGCTGGGCAGAGCAGCTCTGTGGGACTCCTTCCCGGCTCCCAGGCGCTGAGCCCCAGGTAGAAAGGCTTTAGTGATGGCCATGGCTGCTGCCCTGGTGCCTCCTTATCTTGGATTACAGTAATTATGGTGATTTATGCTTCCAGAGTGAAAATTAGCAATCTAGTGAGGTAACTAAAAATGAATGCATCTCTTCCTAGAGTTCACTCCACCCAGCTGAGCCACTAAATAATACCAGCATATGGGGCAATTAGAGAGCTGAGCTCCTGCTTTCAGAGCCCAGCAGAAAGACACAGCATGCAGGGGCCCCTGTTCCCTGCCTGGCTCAGCAATGACCAAAAGCATCCCCTAACCAGCGCCTCCTTCGCCTCTCAGCAGTGCTCCGGCTATGTGCCCCCATAAACACCATCCTGTGGTTTTGCCTTTTAAACAAAGTCATTTGTTCCACAACATCACCATTTTACCCTCTTTTATTGCCAACTGGCTGAGGGAGGAGAAAAGGGGAAGTGAGAGTAAACCTTTGTCACATGGGTATGTGTGGGGCAAAGATATTTTTTTCTTCTTAGTCATATATTTGCTTGTATGTGACTCAGAAGGATCTTCCCTAACTCCTATGCCTACTCGCAAATACTGGTGTGAATAGAATATATACAAAAATTTTAGAGGATTTAGAGATCCAATATTGATCGATCGTTCTCACCACTGAGCCCGGGCAGCAATCCCCATTCTGTTTCACCTCCATGGACTTGACCTAATGGGACTTCCCACGTAACAAGGATTGATGGGGGTCACACTGTCAGCTCCGTGGAAGTTTGAATTTAAATGCAGTATTTAATCACTCGGATTTCTCACAAAGTCCTAGAGTTGGAAGAGATTTAAGAGATAATGGAACCAAACTCTCTCTGAGAGATCCTGAGTTCGTTGGTCTGGGTGTGACCTTGGCAGAAGGATTTTTAAAAGCTCCCCAGGCAACTCCGATGTGCAGCAAATTTGGGAAACGCTGCCCTAATCCGGTAAGGCAGCGATTTTCAACCTTTTTCATCTCATGGCACATACAAGCTAATTACTAAAATTCTGCAGCACACAGAAAATATATTTTTTTGCTGATCTGACAAAAAAGTATGCCTTTTATTGATTTACAAAATAATAATAGTAGTAGTAGTAGTAGTAGTAATTACCTACCCTTTTGCTCCAAAGTGACTTTTTTAAAAAAGCAGTTGCCACCTTGGGCTGCATTATTTCTAAGATTTTTTTTCCAACTCTGAGATTCTGCAATTACTGTATGTAAATTTTTAAAAATCATGTGCCTACTTATCTAAAGTGGTCAAATTCATAGAAACAGGAAGTGGAATGATAACGAGAGTTACCAGGGGCTGGGAGGAGGAGGAAAAAGGCGTTGCTATTTAATGGTTATAGAATTTCAGATTTGCAAGTTGAAAGTTCTGGAGAGCTGTTTAACAACAGCGTGAATATGTTTAACACGACTGAACTGTACACTTTACAAATGGGTTAAGATGGTAAATGTTGTCGTGCCTTTTTTACCAAACGCAAAACAGAACCAAACACCCGTGAGCGCCCTGTGCTCTGCGTTTCGCCCTGGACCAGGCGCACTGATACGGGAGTCCCTCCTTTCGGTTGGCTCGCAGTCACTTCTGCTGTGAGAACCCAGGTGCTTAAGCGCAAGCCCACGGCCCACGTCAGCCCGCTGCGATGTCACTGCCACGGCCACTACAGGCACTGCCAGGAATCCAAAACTATGAAAATGCCCCTCTGTTCTTCTGGTCTTCCAATCTCCTGCTGGCGCCCCGTTGACAGAACCCAATAGGAAGCCAGGGTGCGGCAGTCTGAGAAAGGCGGTGCGCTGTCGGAGGAAGCTACAGGGAGGAGTGAAGGGAGAATGGAGCAAGATCCGCACTGTTAGGAGCAGCCCACCCCTTTGCCTCTTCCGCATCCACCCGCAGGTCTCTACCCACAAATAAACTTGATAAAACAACAACAAGTGTTATAATGTAACTACACTCTTCACAAAAGAAGGCATTCTCACCATTCTCCTGATAAGGGAGGTACAAAGTTCCATCAGTCTAAGGGGTTAATATCTAAAATTTATTTTTTTAAAAGCTATAAAACTCAACACCAAAAAAAATTAAAAGAGAAAAATCAGGTGCCCATACTCATATATGAGGATTTCGGTACCAAAAATTAACCAATCAGATGCAACCTTATTATGCAACGTGACCAATGAGATGCAACTCTATTATATGACCTACATAAGACAGGGCATTCCCATCAGACAGCTATTGTTGTGCTGGTTGTTGTCATTTTTTTACTTTGACAATCTAAGGGAAGAGAGGTCAGTGGCCGTGAGTAAGTCAGTCAGGTATCACACGTTTTAAAAATTCTTGCAGCACTCCGGTTGCAGCGCACTGGCTGAGAATCACTGCCCTAATGCAAGGTTTATCAACTTCAGCATACCGACATTTCAGGGCGGGATCGTTCTTTGTCGTTGGGGGGTTTTCCTAATGCACTGTAGGGTGTTTAACAGCATCCCCAGCCTCTACCTACTAGATGCCAATAGCATTCCCTCCCCCTAGTTGTCACAAATGTCAAGAGTGTCTCAGAGATTGTCGGATGTCCCTGGGAAACAAAATCATCCTGGGTGAGGGCCACCGTTTTAAGGTGTTGGGCCCTCACCCTCCTTGACCTGTCTGTAGCATTGGGAAACTCCTCCTTCAGAAGACTCCTCCCCCTCATTGGCTTTCGCAACACTGCACTCTCTGACTCTATGCAAGGACGCACTGATATTCAAAACGTGTTTATAAAGTGAACCTAGAAGTTGCTCGCATGTCTTTTGCGCACTTCCCATTGGCCATTATCTGCCAAGGAGACAAAAAATGTAACCTTTATTTTGGGCAGCCATGTGTCTAGTTAACGACTAGGGTTCTCTAGTCCTATAATGCTTTCAGCTTACATCTTTTTCCCATTTTCCCCACTGCCCACCAGTTGGTGGTACACACGTGGTAATGTTGAGTCATCTTGGACCATATGAACATGGTCATGACCTTGGGGTTGTTAGAGCACAAAGAAAGATGGAAGAAGCCTAAGTCTCTGACCTCAAAGAGCCACCACACCAGCCCTGAACTGTTTACTCCTGAATTATTATGTGACAGAGAGAGAAATACGCTTCTGTCTTGTTTGGGTGCCACTATTCTATCGGCTGAATCTACTCCTAATCAATACAGAACCAATCAAGTTCAGCTATCATTTCTAACAACTCTCAGATCTATATCTCCAGCCCCTGAAACTTTTCCAAGCTCTAATCTCACATTTCAGTTACCTTTTGGAAGCTCCAGCTGGATATCCAGCTAGGATCTTAAACTGAGCATATTGACCTTTTTAAAAGATTTTATTTATTTAGTTTTAGACAGAGGGGAAGGGAGGGATAAAGAGAGGGAGAGAAACATCAATGTGTGGTTGCCTCTCCTGTGCCCCACACTGGGGACCTGGCTCGGAACCCAGGCATGTGCCCTGACTGGGAATCGAACTGGTGATCCCCTTTGGTTCACAGGCTGGCACTCAATCCACTGAGCCACACCAGCCAGGGCTTAAATTTAGTATATTTAAAACCAAAATCACCATTCTTTTTTCCACACTAACTCCGCTATGTTCCTTCATGCTGCTTAAAAGACAGCTCCTGTGACGCCTGCCTCCCTTATTCTACCTGTATCTAATCCATAGCTCCCAACAACCTTAGTTCCCTCCAACTCCCCGACCTCTCCCATGAACTTAAACCAAACTACCTGCTAATCTGTCCTCCTAAATACACCCTAAGCCTCCAGAACTATGGCAGATTCTGTACTGCACTTCTACTGAGGGTCCCTACTCAGCGTACCCATTTCCCTAAAGGCATAGCTGAGTCCCCCCAAAGAAGTCCATCCCAAAGCCTCGCATGTGGTGGGTACCAAAATGTTTTTCAAGCTGAAGAAATCAAGCAGCTTGCCAAGGCCGCGTGCCTAGTTAGAAACGCTCGGCCGTAGGATGGCGACAGCACGTACGGATGATAAACCATGCCTCCTGATTTCTTCATTGGGCTGACAATGTCATGAGGACATGGACTTCTTCGGAAAAGGTAGTGATTTGAGAAATTCTAAACTACAATTTAAATCAGTCTTCTGCTATTTTGAGCCTTTGACATACCCTGCGCTATAATTATATCCATGTGGCGGCGTAATGCAAGATACAATGTAAGCATTTTATACATTTTTGTGAACTAGATGTGAATCTTCACTGAACATGCTCTAGCCTGCCTGATTCTTCATGGGCCAGGAAGCATTTAGAATACTGAGATATTTTCCAAACTGAGAATCACCGTGGGGTCCTCTGGGCTGGTTTTAAACAAATCATTGGTTACCACAGTTGATATCTGAGCCATGTGGCCTGCTCGGAAAATCGAATGTCTGCAGCCAACTTTGTCTATTTTAACATTATAACCACATTTAATAAAATAGTAAATGGATTTTCATGACATAGGAGGAAACTAAGAACAATAAAATATAACATACTTGTCTTATTTGACAAGACACAAGGAAAAGGGCTTCCTTAGATACTGGGGTTCTCCAGCATTGTGCCCATGATATTTTTTAAAAGATTGTATTTATTTTTTTAGCTAGAAGGGAAGGGAGGGAGAAAGAGAGGGAGAGAAACATTGATGTGCAAGAGAAATATTGATCAGTTGCCTCTTGCACATCCCCAGCTAAGGACCTGGCCCATAACCCAGGCTTGTGCCCTTTCTGTTTGCAGGCCAGCACTCAACCCACTGAGCCACACCAGCCCAGGCCACAATTTTTTTAAAGACTTTTAAGCCATAAGAAAAAAAGAGACTCAGTGTATATTGTGTACCTACCTAGGCAAACAGCTGTATGCTTTAGTTGTTGTCATCCCAACCCTAGGCAGTAGTGGGAACTATGACATACGCGGAAGTGGGGAGGAAGGCAGCAGGGCCAGGCCTCAAGGGATGGGCCTCCAATTTTTGCTGCTTTTCAAAAGCAAATTTGAGCAGTTGGTTTAAGCTTTGTCCTCTGTTTTACAACTCTTCCTAAGAGCCATATTGCCCCCAATTGCCTTGGCCTGAGCTAGTCATTCACAGCTTCCTGTAAATTCCAGCTGGGTTTGTGATCAAGAAACTGTCCCCTTGGCCTCTTAGGATATGGTGCTCAGGTTACTATTACTCCTGCTCACAAAGAGACCCTTCTTCCTCCAGAGCACAGGAAACGTGCTCTTTGGATATCATCCAGCTATATCTACAAATGTAAAAGAAAGACTTATTAATTGCACATACTATTCTATGTTATCAATGGCATGTATAAGGATATGTATTATTAATGTACTTATTTATTATCGTTGTAAACATTCTGATTTACTTTAAAAAAACTGTTGCTTATAATTTTCTACATGTTACCTTTCCCTTTATTAGTTTTAAATCTGGTCCCTGGCTGGGTGTGGCTCAGTGGATCGAGCACAGGCTGCAAGCCAAAACGTCACCAGTTCGATTCCCAGTCAGGGCACATGCCTGGGTTGCAGGCCAGATCCCCAGTGGGGTTCACATGAGAGGCAGCTGCACATTGGTGTTTCTCCCCCTCCCTTTCTCCCTTCCTTCCCCTCTCTCTAGAAATAAATAAATAAAATCTTTTTTAAAAAAGAGTCAATCCCTAGATAAATAAACAAATCTGGTTTACATAAAACAAAAAAATTTCACATGCAATTATTTTCTTTTATGCCTACACTAGGGTTTTTTGTCTTTTTGTGACTTCTGTAAAAATACTCTCCAGATCAGAATACACTTTTAAATATTCACAGTTTCATTTATCATTTACCATTTTTAAAGATATGATTTAATTAGACACTGAATTCCAGAATTTAGGTCTTGCCTAGGAAATTAGGTTTAAAAGTAACTGCTTTCCACAGGTTTGATATGTGAAATAGATATTGCATGTCACCAAATTTCTTTGTATTAATAAGTTAAAAGTTTTTCTGGTCTGTCTCATTATTTCTCAACCCCCACTACTAGCTAAATCTAAGGGCAAGATGAAAAGTGTCAAAATGTGAGAGCTGTATAGCTTATTGTGGTATTGGATGGTATCATTCGTCCCATTTTACATATGAGAAGACTGAGGCTCAGAGAGGCAAACTACCTATCTAAGGGGGTTAGCTTCCAGACTACCAACCAATTCCCCAATCTCTGGAAATGCTTTATGTCTCTGTAATGTGAACCCCACTCCCACTCCTTGCCACAGTTGATTGGTCCAGGAGCAGACATGTGACCCAAGCCAAGCCAATCAGATTTCTTCTCCAAGGATGTTTGACATTGGAATTGAGGGGAGAAGCAAGGACTTCTCTAATGGTAAAGTTATGACCCATGAGACACAAGGGTTACCAGAAGCCATGACCTCCTCTGGGAAGAAAGCTGAACTGAATGCACAAAGCCAAAACATGGGGTGGGGGACAGAGAGGAGAGAGTGTCCTGGGGGGGCATTTAAATCTCTGAGTTGTTACCCCCGAATCTAGATGCCTTAGGATCCGTCCACCAGATTCCCCTTTTCACCTAAGCTGAATCAAGCATCTTTATGCAAAGAGCAAAGAGGTCTGGTTTGGAGGGTCTAACTCCTCAGCCCATGCTCTTTTCGCTGCAGGAGATCGAGGTCACCTGCTTGCTCAGATCTTGCCTCTGACCAAATGGGAATGAACAGCACAAAGTCACCAAACCCTGCCCTTCCACTTCATGTGATTCACACACATTTCAGCCTCAATCTAACCACGGCATGTGGGAAACTGGTGTCTACTGTTTTACATTTCGAGATGACACGTGCACCTAAGGGTGTGGGTTTGGGAGGAAATGCTACACTCCCAGCTATGTGTCTGTACTGGATTTGGGTGACATGGTGAATAATCAGCCCCATGAAGCCACACCCAGGCAAATTCATACAGGTTTAGAAGGATGGGAAAAGAAAATAGAGGAAGTGGAAAATCTGAATTAAAGGCAAAGGTAACAGGCCTTCATATGGTTATATCGTTTGCAGCTTCCCAAGTACTTTTCCACACATTATCTTGTTTTGAGTCTCATGGAATCCCTGGAGGGATAGAGAGCAGGTACAGCATTGCCTACAAGTCACAGAGAAGAAGGCTGTGAAGATGCCTACCTCAGTGCCAGCAGCAGAGCAGGCACGCAGCAAACCCATTCATTCGTTCATTACAGGTGCTACCAATGCTCCGCCACCATCTGATGAATGAGCACGTGTGGCTCAGGGGCATGAAGTGACTTGTCCAAGGTGACACAGTTCATAAGCGGCAGAAGAGGCACTTACACTTGAGTTGTCTTGCTCTGCACTTCACTACACAAGCTGTGTCTGAAACTGGGCAATTCCGACCCCTTCAGGAATTCACACATTACACGTCCACAGACCTCGATTCCCCGCTGCAAGAGAGAGGCACTTCTAATGCCTCACAGTCCTGTAGAAAGTTCTTCAAATAAATGCTCACTGGCCCTAGAAACAATGAGATCTTCTAGTATTGAAAGGTCTTGCTACTCTGTGACCCATGGACAGGAACGATGGTGGGGGGATTGCCTGAGGGAGCAGGGGTGCTGGGTGGAGGGGGGGCAAAGGGGAAAACATCGGGACAGCTGTAATAGCACAATCAGTAAAATATAATTTAAAAAAAGGAAAAAGAGAGAAAGGTCTTGCTACTCAAACAAGCTGTTTCAGAAATCTATGGCTTCATAAAAACAAATGCTCAAGAAAACAGGATGATTGCCTTGGGAACTAGTGAATGATTTATGGATAAGACACGCAACCCCAATCTCTTTTTTGCTGCTGTCATGAAGCTAATTCACGAAGACAGAAGGACATTTTCTGTGGTGGTGAAAACCCTGCTCTTTTTTTTTTTTTTTTTTTAAGGTTTTATTTATTTATTTTTAGAGAGAAGGGGAGGGAGGGAGAAAGAGAGGGGAAAAAATGTCGATCACTTGCCTTTTGCATGTGCCCAACCAGGGACCTGGCCTGCAGCCCAGGCCCACATACACTCTCCCCGGGTATCAAACCGGTGACCTCTCAGTTTGAGGGCCAGCACTCAGTCCACTGAACCACGCCAGCCAGGGCTGCCCTACTTTTCCATATGTAGGCCATGCCAGCAGTTTTTTGGTTTTTTTTTTTTTTTTTTAATAAAGGTACTTCTGCCACTGAGCATATGAAGATGATTGAGGTCTGTCATTGTTTTATTCTTTTGTCACCAGAAGACGATCAGTTCAGAAATCACATGCCGAAAATAGATGAAAATTTAAATGGGGGTGGAGGCACTGCTGTCACTTGGGGAATCTCCTCCAGCTGAAGTTGCAAAAACTCTTCCTGCAGCCCCTGAGAGGCCCTGTCTCCGAGGCCCCCAGCACCTGGCAGATGCTTCTGTTCCCCAGGGCCATCTGAATCAGCTGGATGTGAATCTCTTCCTCAAATCTGCCTTGGACAATCAGATTCCTGGCTAGATTCCAGCCAGACTCAGTCCTGAAGAAATGAATGGGATAGTCCCCAAGGGGAGATGCTTCAGTCCTTGGGGCTGTCTCTGCAAGATCAGCCAGGATCAGCATGGGATGCCCCTGGGCTTTGGGGAAAACGAGAACTCAAATTTATCCCAGGTCTCAGGTGGCCATTCAAGCCAGCAGTCCAGTGAACAACTGAGGGTGCAGGGCCAAGTGCCAGGTGTGGATTTGGGCTGGTGGCTTTTAGCCCTTGGAAATATGCCCTCAGAGTGTTTGTGATCCTCAGGAGAGTTCAATCACACTATGGTTGTTTATTCATTGAACAGACTCTCATAAAACCTCTACCAAGAACAGGTATTGGAAAGCTTTTTCAAACAGGGCCTGTTAGAATGGCTAACCCTTGGTGGATCACCTGAAACTTCAAGTGAAGAAACTGGATTGTAAATTGCACTGGTCCTCTTAGGATGATGAGCGGCCTGCACAGAATTTATCTATGCTCGAGGAAGTAACTGATTTCGAAATCAGAAGGCCAAGCTGGCAGTTTATAAAGCGGATGAAGGCTAGAAGTGCTCAGCCAGTGGATGGGGGCACTGCGGGCACAGGGCTCTGTGGTCAGTCAGGAGGTCTTCACTGACCGCCTGGGCAGGGAGCTCTAAGTCAGCTTCTCAAGAGGTCAGCAGCTGTCTTAAATTTTTGTCTTCCAGTATTTGGCCATGGCCATCCAATTTTTAATTCTTGTTTTTAAGAACTTACCAACCCAGGCATGTGCCCCAACTGGGAGTCGAACTGGCAACCCTTTGGTTCGTAGGCTGGCACAGCACTCAACCCACTGAGGCACGCCAGCCAGGGCTACAGTTTAACATTTTTACAAGGGAGCATCCACTCTTTTTAATTTTTTAAATTATTTTTAAAAAATTCTGTTCCTCTCTGGAATGATGTCATCCCAGCAACTGTCCCATCTGACTATTGCATGGACCATTAATTACACAATGCGCTTGCCCTTGAACTTAATAGGCTTTAGCGAATTGTGATTTCAAGGTCCCCTCCTGGCCCACAGTTGTAAAGAGGAAATGTTCTATGATTTGACCTCATTACAGGTGAATGATTCACGTGGTTGTATAATCATTGCTTCCTAGAAACAGTGCTGAGCACACCTGGGTCTTTTAAGGGAGACAAATCCACATTTTTAATGTACTTTCTGACCTTCCTAAAATATTACTATCAGAAGAAATTGAGGGGGGCCTGAGACAGAATGTTATTGTTTAATGAATGCAGAGCTTCAGTTTTGCAAGATAGCACAGCACCGTGAATGCACTTAATGCCACTGAACGATACACTTAAAAATAGTTAAGATGGTAAGTTTTATGGATGTACATTTTAGCACAGTTTTTTAAATGCATGCAGATAGCTACCCTTCCATTCAACTTCATTTACTAATCATACTTCATAAATCCATGAAATCAGGGTTTGTTTGTTATTTTTTAAGCAAGTGATAAGAAGAAACTAAAACAAAAACAAAAAACTACGCCCCCCCCCCCCCATTTTTTTTAGCGCATTGTCTCTGACAACAGAATCACGGGCAGCCGCAGGGCTTTTGGCAGATTAGGTCCGCTCCTTCTGCAGAACAAAATAAAAAGTCCTTCCTATCTCACCTGGCTCTAAAGAGATCTTTTCTCCTTATCACACAGTACTATCTTTAAATATTTTATTCATTTATTTTTAGAGCGAGGGGAAGGGAGGAAGAAAGAGAGGGGGAGAAATATCGAGGTGTGGTTGCCCCTTGCACACCCCCGGCAGAGGACCCGGCCTGCAGCGCAGGCATGTGCCCCGACTGGGAATCAAACTGGTGACCCTTTGGTTCACAGGCTGGTGCTCCATCCACTGAGCCACACCAACCAGGGCTCTCAATACCATTTAAAAGGAAAGATTTTTGCAGGACACCAGGAAGGGCACCACATGTAAAGGACCAGGACCAATAAAAATTAATTGTGAGCCCTTAGGGGTGACAGAAAAAGGACACACCAAGGTGAGCAAAGTGAAACAGTGGTCCTTCCTGAGGGGCCTGGGCACGGACACACTAACAGATGCTCCAGGGGCACTCCGCCTTCTAACAGGTCATCATTTCCCTGTTATCAGTCAGTCACTAGTTACCATCCAGTTGTCTGGCTAAGTCACAGAACAGATGCCTGACTCTCGCCAACTCAGAAAAAACAGGGATGTGTGGCAAGTTCTACACGTTAAAGAAGCTTACTGATTGCAGGAAGGTGACCTTTTTGGTGAGTGAAAGGGACAAGGGCTGGCACTCAGTCCCTTATCCTGATTTCCCGTTTGAATCTGAGCAGATGACAAGTCTGGAAAAATTATTCTGTCCTCAAAGATTCTAGAAAAATTATAAGTAGAAAAAAATTTTTTTTTTATTTTGAGCCCCAGACAGGTGGCTCTGTTGATTGGAGCGTTGTCCCGCACACCAAAAGGTTTGATTCCCCATCAGGGTACATACCTAGGTTGCGGGGTTCAATCCCAGGTTGGGGTGCAAATGGGAGGCAACCAGTTGATGCCTCTCTCTCACACCGATGTTTCTCCCTCTCTCTCTAAAATCAATAAATATATTTTTAAATTTTTAAAAATATTTTTAGGGGCCAAGAACAGACAGAGGTCCATGTTCCCTTGCCCACCCGAAGGCCAGCTGTTTCTGTGGCTACAAGGGTTCCCCTCATTGAACCTCCTTGAACCTCGATGTTGCCATCTGTAAAGTGGGGGGATAGTGCCCACCTCACATGAATGGGCTTAGGATTAAATGAGTTAACACGGGAAGAGTGACTGGCACGGAACCTGGCGATGGCGCCCAGCCAGTGTTACAGGTGACACCACTGTCACCATCGTTACTTTCATCATTGCGGTGATTCCCAATTGTGTCCTTGCCTCAGTCACAGCCAGCTCTCTGCCAACCCCATTCTCTCAGTCAGTACTTATGGTTGACTTGGAAACATTTTCCTTGGCTTCTGCTTTTGTCCTCTCCGTGGATTTTCTCCATATCCCCCTCCCCAGGTGGCTGTATTAGCGAGGCAATCAAATGCCTCGCAAATTGTACAAGGTCCTTTGCACAATTCCTGTCTTGTTAGTGATCAGTAAACTGGAGGTCACACAAGCTAGAGGTCATTATGACTCACGGCATGGCTGACTTTGAAAAGCTGACTTTGAGAGGCAGAAATAAGGTGACCAAGCATCCCAGGTTGCCTGGGGCCAAGGGGTTCCCAGGATGTGGGACTTGCAGTGCCAATCAGGAAAGTCCTGGGCAAACCAGGACAAGTTGATCTCCACAGGCGGGAGAGCATAATGTAGGTTCCGGAGTCTGGATTCAAATCCTGATCCTGCCACTTTCTAGCTGTATGACCTTGGACAAGTCACCTAACCTCTCTGAGCCTCAGTCTTCTCCCCTGCAGGAGGGAGATAAGTACTTACATAGGATTGTGATGAAAGTAAATGAGTTAATTAATGTAAACACCTATTACTGATCCAAACTTGTGTGACATCAAAGCATAATCCAAATACAAAATGAAACCTCTGTTGACCAGATACGACCCAACCTGGATCTTCAACTGAACGTTTTGGTTTTTTTAGTACTTCCCTTTTATTTTTTATTTTATTTTATTTTATTTTATTTATTTTTTAGAGAGAGGGGAAGAGAGGGAGAGAAAGAGGGAAAGAAACATCAATGTGCGGTTGCCTCTTGAGTGCGCCTCACTGGGGAGCTGGCCTGAAACCCAGGCATGTGCCCTGATTGGGAATCAAACCACTGACCCTTTGGTTTGCAGGCCGGCACTCAATCCACTGAGCCACACCAGCCAGGGCTTAGTACTTTCCTTTTAACTGGAAGTACAAAAGCAGAACAAGCCAATATTTTCTTCCCCCCAAATGTAAAGCCCAAGCTTAATCTTTGGTGCTGGGTGGGACTTAGACCAAATCACCTGCATACTTTACTCTGCGTGTCTATTGTCCCTGTCTAGGAGCCATCACGGCTGATCCTGATCATAACCACTCCCACACAAGCCCTTGATCCTGAATCAGTAGACAGCCGATCAATCACCTTTACTATACTATACCATTCTAGAATCACGGACCAGGACAATGTAGCTCTCCTTTAACCAGAAAACTGCGTTGTTCAGAACCTCCTCTGCTTCTCAAACACTCCAGTTTATCAAGGAGTTCCCGCGGAGGAAAGCCAGCCCTGGTGATGCACTTACATCACAAGGCTTAGACGGTTGTTCTGGGTGGAACTGTGTTCTTCCAAGGATACTGCAGTGAGGACTCTGCGCCCAGCTGCGACGTGTGGGTGCTTCCCCCCGCACCACTGAGGCATCTGTCTGTGAAAAACGTGATCCGCTGTTCATTCACTAAACATTCACTAAACAAATGCTTATTGAGTGTTTTTAAATGCCAGGTGCTCTTGCAGGCACTGATGGTAGACTTTGGAAAACAAGACAGAAATGTCTCTGCCCTCGCTGACGTTCTAATCCGCAGAGACAGACAACAAACAAGCAAACAGATAAGTAAACGGGGTGGCGTTTGACAGTGACAACAAAAGGCTACGGGAATATAAAGCAGGGTGATGGTTTCATCAATGTTTATTTAAACTAGATGTATGAGCATGTGCGAGGGGCCAGGCACTGGGGGTGGAGATAATGTTTAGGAGTAAAACCTGACGGAGACCCCTGCTCACTGGCCCTAAGAAGCAGTGGTCAGGAGAAGTCTCTTTGAGGAAGAGACTCTGGAGCTGAAGGGGAAGTCTCTCCAAGAACCCTGCGGATAAAAAGGCCCTGAGGCAGGAAGGTGGCTTCTAGGAAAAGAAAAGAATACAGTGGAGCTGAAGCCAAGCATAAGGGAACTGACACTTTCTGGAAAAATCCACAAGTTCCCCAATTTCCAAACTGTAGTGGGGCAGGGGCACCCTGGGACACTTGGCGTGGGTGTGGAGATGGCACAACGAGAAGGTTTGCACTTCCCTCTTCCACCGCCCCCCCCCCCTGATTTTTCCTGTGCCTGGAACGCAAGGCTGAAAGGGACTTGTCCAGCTTCCTAATCCAAACTCCAAGGAAAGTGAGAGTTTAGATGAGGAAAAACTAGCGTGCCACCACCCACCCAGCCAGAAGCCAGTCACCCCTCTCCAAATGTCAGAGGCTTCCTCTGCCTGATACATACCCTCCCTGGGGCTGGAGGGAGTTGAGACCCCCAGGCATCATGCTCAACCACCTCTCCCTTCTCTGCTCTGTTTGTTTCTTTTTTTTAGGGAGAGTAACATCAAAGTGTGGTTGCCTCCCACATGACGCCCCCCACCCACCCCCCAGCACTGGGGACCTGGCCTGCAACCCAGGCATGTGCCCCGACTGGGAATCGAACTGGAAACCCTTTGGTTTGCAGCCCATGCTCAATCCATTGAGCTACACCAGACAGGCTGTTTCTTTTATTTTCTTTTCTTTTTAATTATTTCTTTTTCACTTCTCCACTTTGTCAAAGCTCAGAATTTATTCTGCCCCCAGGTGCAGAACCACGTGAGACAAACTGTGTGTTGATCTGATTTGATTGCATTTGTCTGTTTTCCCCAGAGCAGGGAATTCCCTCCACCGCCCCCAAGCAGCCTAGACAGCCCCACTTTCATTCTCTGTATCTCCCATCTCTGGGTGTGAGGCTGTCAGGTCCCACGACTGGCAAAGAAAGGCATCTACAGGGGCTGCCTCTCTGCCAAGGTGTAACATGACGCTTTGGGGGGCAACTTACACTGGAAGTACATGGTGGAAGTTATTCTCGATTTGCAGCTCACAGGGACCATGTCAGTGAGGTTTCCCCTCTCTCTCTCTCTCTCTCTCTCTCACACACACACACACACACACACACACACACGCGCGTGCGCGCACACAGTGATTTGCCACCTTTCCTTTTACTTCGGAGGAAAGAAAAAGAAGAGTTCAGAGGCGCCAACCAGAGCTGGCAGGCAGGGGCAGGCTGGGTTAGGACCTTCGCTTCGGCAGTCAGAACACACCGTGGGGTAAGAATGAAGCACCTCCCTCACCCCAGGGCTCAGCACTTCCTCTGCTTTCCAGCCACTGCTGGGAAGGCTCTCCTACTGGGGAGTGCTGAGAAACCGGCTTTGTGTCTTCAATTGCAAGAGCTCTCATCCACCAAGGATCAGAGGCGCCAAGGTGAGAATTTGGAAGAAGCCCAAATGTAAATTGCACTGGACAGCACTGTCGGGAAATGGCAGGTTTTTAGAGGCTGGAGGAGTCTGTACTGTGTGTCGTGATGAACAGCTTTGAGAGGGTGCTGTACACAGAGAAAAGGGGGTGCAGAGGGGCAGAGACCCCAGTCCCCAGTCCTGGGAAGAGACATGGGGTCACCAAAGCGGGGCTCAGAGAGGCTTCACCCATTGCTGTAATCAGCCAGCCCTGCTCCCTGGCTTTGATGGGGACTATTGATTGACATTGACTCTTTCTCATTCTTTTGCAAAGGGCAAGCCCCTAACCCCACTTTCCACATGGTTGCCCTTTAAGAGAGAAATTCTGAAGCCACACTGGTAATAATAACAATAACTCAGAAACCACTTAAGGCCCTCTGCCATCCATACCCTCAACCTCAAAATATTATATATTTATAGAATACTTCACAGTTTCCATACCTTGTTCCCCATAAATTTTTGTCTTGAATTTCATGACAAACCGTTGAGGTAGCAGGTAGCGGTTATTAGCCCCTTTTTACTGCAGAGGAAACTAATGCTCAGAGAGGTGGAGTAACTTGTCCAAGGTCAGCCAGCAAACACAGGAAGTGGTGAAATAGGGACACAGACCGGTGCAACAACCAGATCTTGATGGCTGGCAAACAGATCGCGCGTGCTTCGGTTGGCCAGGGAAAACGTGGAACAGGCTTTCCCACCAGAAATGGCAGAGAGTGCTCTCATTGTAACGACAGCCTCGTTACAATGATTAAATCGTTCTGTGTCACTGACAGATTAAAAGATTGGGAGGCAGGTGGACTATGAACCCGAGAGCACCGCGGGGACAGCCTAAGCAATGAAGTCATCCATCACCAGGAGCTGGCAGGGCCTGGTGGGCTCCTCCAGCGCCTTGGGGGACGAGACAGCTGAGACAGCCGGGGGCCCTGATGAGCCAGATGTTATCCACTGCCATTTGCATCTAAAGTTCCTCATTTCTTGGCATGAATTGATGGAGGAGGCATAAAGGGGTGGTATAATGAGGTTGGCACTTTTGATTCCTTTTTGACCCCGATTTAGAGCAGCCTCGAGGGGCAAGTCCCCCGAAAGGTTAACTGACTTCAGATGATGAGCAGGAATATAATTAGACAACTTAGCCAAGAAGCATCAGAGGCCTGTGGAGAGCAATTCAGCAGAATCTATCAAACTTTAAACGAATGAATTAATCCTACAAATACAGGTTTTCATGGGCCAGATGAAGCATTCCCAAGGACATTTACTGCAGCATCTGTCCGCGGACAGGTGGGCTTCTGAGACAGTGTAGGTTTGGCTCCAGACCATCGCAATAAAGCAATATCATAATAAAGTAAGTCACACACATTTTTTTTGGTTTCCTAGTGCATGTAAAAGTGATGTTTACACTCTAGTGTATTAGGTGTGCGATAGCATTATGTCAAAAAATGTACCTACCTTAATTTTTAAATATTTTATTGCTAAAATATGCAAACCATCATCTGAGCCTTCAGAGAGTTCTAATCTTTTTGCTGGTGGGAGGGGCTTATCTTCAATTTGTAAAAAAAATGTAATATCTGTAAGGCGCAATAAAGCAAAGAGCAATAAAAGGAGGCATGCTTGTATTGAACAAATGTCTGTTAGGCGCTGTAGGTAGAGCAGGAAATATACCCAAGTAGCTGCCCACATAAGCTTTCATCTAGAGAGGAAGCGTTTACTCAT
The DNA here is from genome assembly GCA_004027475.1 of Anoura caudifer. Lineage (NCBI taxonomy): Eukaryota > Metazoa > Chordata > Mammalia > Chiroptera > Phyllostomidae > Anoura > Anoura caudifer. The sequence continues at coordinate 38,354 of PVKU01003087.1, read as the reverse complement.
TTATTTAACAGGTCTTTACAGAGCCCCTGCTGTGTGCCAGACACCGTCTGAGAATAGGGCTGCAAAATAAGATACAGGCATTTAGTTACATTTGAATTTCACATAAGCACCATATATTTTTTAGTATAACTATGTCTCCAATACCTGCCTTCTTGGGACGAAAATATAAGCATGTTATAAAATAAAACATGCTTATATTAAAAATTATTCATTGCTCTAGCCAGCAGGTCACTCAGTTGGTTGGAGCATCGCTCCATACACCAAAATGCTGTGGGTTCAATTCCTGGTTAGGGAACATACCTAGGTTGCAGGTTCAATCCCCGGTCAGGGCACGTACAGGAGGCAACCAATCAATGTTTCTCTCTCACATTGCTCTCTCTGTCTCTCTCTCCCCCCTACACACTTCTTCTCTAAAATCAGTAAAAACATATCATCAGGAGAGGACTAAAATATATATATTATAGCACAGATGTGCTCACCAAAGCACAGACTCTGGACGGTGCCCAGCAAGGGGCGGCGGTGCTGCTTCTGCAGGAGAACAAGAAAACTTGGGGAGAGGCAGGGCACCACAACATACACTTTTGAATTTAAAAATATATCCATACGTTCCTTATGTTTAAAAAATGTTTTTTATCTTTGTTTTTTCAAATTATAGGGGAAAGTGTATTTAGAAAATTACAGAGGTTGTAGCAGTGAGCCAGCTGGGCTGCGTAGACTCGGGAATCAAGTTACAGAAGTAAAAGAAGGGCCCTTGGAGCTCAGGAGAGAGAAGGGCAAAGGTAAGGCATCTGTGGGGAAGAACGGGGGAAGGGAAGGGCGCATGCGTGCTTCCAAGAGGGAGTGTGAACCCAAACTCTTTCTGTAGAGATATCTGGGGAAGCATTTTTTTCTCAGTCTGTTGAGATCTTGCTTCCAGGCCTATCCTCTGCTTGACTAAAACACATCTTTATTTAAATAAACAAATAAATATCTTTGGCTGGTAGGGCTGTAAGATTCCTGGACAGGGTTGTCGAAGCCTCCCCAAGGGTGAGGGTCTTCAATAGTCAGGGTTTCGGGATGGTCCTCAAGGCAGGAGAGAGGGCAGAATGACCATGGAGTTCAACATCAAGAACCATAGCCTGCCCACAGAATCGGATACATCATTTTCAGGGCCCAGCCCAAAACATTGGCCCCTTGTTCATAAATTAAGAATTTCAAAACGGTAACAGCAGAGCATTAAATCAAGAGTGAAAATCCTTCTAAACACAGGACCCTGCTTGACTGCACAAGTCACACACCCACGGAGCCCATCCTGAGCATGCACGCGCACACACACGCACACACGGTGGCCAGTGGGGAGAGAGGGGTAATTTTGCTGCAAGACATCCCAGCCCTGCAAAGCAGAGAAAACCCACGGCAGCTGGTAGCTTTCCTTGAATAAGGACGCCTGGAACGTAATTCTTCACAGAAGCTTTTTCCACACTCACCGCTGCTCCGGTAGGAGCCCAAAAGAGAAACCAAAGCAGTAAAGTCAACAAAAATGAAAGCCAACCGTGTTAATAAGATGGATCCTAAGGGTCAGCGTGGTGCGGCAGGCAGGACATTCAGATTCGGACAGCTTTAGTGTCTTGCTGGACAAATTACACAAATGGCCATCAGAGATGTCCCAAAGTTCACAAAAAATATGCCTCGTGGCTCATCGAAGTCCCATTTCCCCAGCAGCAAATGATTAACTGAACAAGCGCGAGCCGGTGCAGCTGTTGTTCCAACACAGGCCTCGAGTCTGGCTGCATGGAAACCGTGCTCCGTAATCTGTACTGGAATCGACCCAGCACCAAATCCATGTCGCCCTGAGCAGCAGCACCCATCTACCGGGGAGAGTCCTCCACGAAGCATCCTGCTTCCTTTTGGAGTGGGGCTCAGCGTCCCCACTGAGGGACCAAAGGGGGTCCTGCAGCTTCACAGCAGCAGTTCATAACCCAGTGGTAAGTGACCTCACAAGGTCAAGGACACCAGAGGGGCCCATGCAGGCCTCCGCTGGGTGAGAAGGAAAAGGGAGAGAGGAAGGGAAAGGAAAGGGGCTGTGGAATGAGAGCACAAACCGAAGAGGGGAAGGGGCAGAACAAGGAAGAGAAAAAAATACAAGCTTTGGGACCAAGTATACAGTTCCAAAGACAAGCTTCCGGCTCATCACTGCCCCCATCTCAATGTCTAGAAGTCCTTCCAGTCCTTGAGGCTCAGCTCAAAGGACATCACCTCCAGGGAGCTTTCGCTGATTGGCAAGGATGTGAAGAAATTAGAATCCTCATATATTACTGGCAGGAATGCCACAATGTCACTTTGGAAAACAGTCCAGCAGTCCCTCCAAAAGTTAGACATAGAGTTCCCCATAGGATTTAGTAATTTCGGTCTGAGCTATACGCCAAGAGAATGAAAACATACATCCACACACACACAAATTTGTACACAAGTGTTCATAGCAGCATTATTCACGAAAACCAAAAAGTAGAAACCCCAAGTGTCCATCAGCTGACAGTGGCGATGGTTGTACAATTTTGGGACTGTACTAAAACCCACTGAATTGTGTACTTTAAAAGGGTGGATTTTATGGTATGGGAATCGTATCAACAAAAAACGGATAGAACTGTACACCAACAGAGAAAAATAAATGTTCAAAATTAAGCACTGTGCGTTCTCCCTCCCAGGAGCAAGCCCATGCCTTTCTTCGCTTTCTTTCTTTCTCAGGTGTGCTTTTTCTCCCCAAGTTCTAGGGGTCCCCACGAGACTTGGAGCTCGCATCCTGGGCTCATCCCCTGAACCTGTCCCCAAGGCCCCCTTTTCTCTGACTTCAGTGAGCCAAAGCAGCCCCTAGGCGCTCTCCTTTTGCTTCTTCTATCCTAAGCCCTTCCTTGTTTCAGTCCCCAGCTTTAATAAACATACTCTCAGAATTAAAAAAAAAAAAAAGCAAGCCTGTGTCTAGGGGGCAGGAACCAGGTTCTCACCTGTTTTGTCGCCTAAGGTGCCTCACACCTAAGTGCTCAGGACAGCTGCTCATCAGAACCACCTGGGGGTCTTAACAACCCTCTGATGCCTGGGAAACCCCCACCAGACATTCTGATTTAATTGATCTGGGTGCAAACTGAGTAAGTGCTGAGAGTTTTTTAAAGCTTCCGAGAGGATTCTAATTGCAGCAAAATTTGAGAACCACTGGCTTAGCAAATGGGTGATGACCGCCAGTTCCAGGAAGCCAAAGGCCAGCCCCCCTCCCCTCCTGCACCTCAGAGCAATCGGACCAGATTTGTCCTCGGCAGCGAGAACAAATGTAATCATTCCCACGGTTCACCATGCTGGATGGAAACAAATCGGAACACTCTTTCCAGTTCCTTAAAGTCCATTGCTCTCTCCGTATAAATGTGGGATCGACAAGACCATCAACGATTGAAGGAAGATCCCTTCTGCCACACACGGCCTCCTCCATCCCCCTCAGGCTCCATTGCTGCCCTCCTTGGCGGGTGGGGCTGGAAAGTGGGGGAGGCAGGAGAAGGCACTTAATAAACACATTCACAGTAACGTGTTGCAGGCTTTCCCAGCTCCCCTTCCCAGGGACATGCATGCATTCAAAGAGGACCCCCTGCTAAACAAAGGCAGGAAGGGCTATGGACAGAACTTCAGATGCTGGTGGTTTTGAGAGAGAGGGTCACTTTCCCTTGACTTTTAAGTCTGTGCCCTGATTGTTTGGCCTATCTGTCTTCTTAGAACCCAGAACGAGAGCCTAGCTAGCAGCAGTCCATTGGCTTAGTGACTTGTGTTTTGAATCAAAATTTCGTTCAGTTATAATCAGCCATTGTCTGTGACATTTATGGGATTTCTAGACCAATCACTCTCACTCTTTTTCAGACAGAGGGGAAGGGAAGGAGAGAGGGAGAGAAACATCAATGTGTGTTTGACTCTTGTACGCCCCCTACTGGGAACCTGGCCTGAAACCCAGGCATGTGCCCTGACCAGGACTTGGACCTATGACCCCTTGGTTCACAGTCTGACACTTGATCCACTGAACCACACCAGCCAGGGCGCAAGCTCACTCTTAATTGAAAGCTCTTTTGTTTTATCCACAGCTGTTCCATGCAGGTGTGCCTTGTTCCCCTTAGTTATTAAGACTTTTAGTTACAGATTACAAAAACCAATTCAATTAAGCTTAAGAAAGGGAGTTTATAAGATTACAGGTAGAACCAGGAAAAGTTAAGCCTCAGGGAGAGCCTATATGGTCAAGTTCGGGGAGTAGAAACTGGGGTGCCACCCTAGTGGATGGAGAAGTTAGATCTCAGAGACTAATAATCATCTAACATGAATGGGACATTTACCATGTTCCAGGCACTGGTCTAAATTCTACTGATATTAAATGACTTGTACCTGTTCACACACCTAGAGGATTGCAGCTGTTCATTGGTCCCAGTGTACCTGATTTTAACTTTGAGTCTGTTCTCTTATCTCAAACCGATAATTTAGTAGTAAATTCTTTTAGTCGTTATATGTAGATACTCAAATTGGTTAAAAAATACCTGATCCGGATCACTTGGAGACTGAGAAATTTTGAGTTAAAAAGTATGCTTCTAATTAATTTTTAATGAAATAAAATGTTCTATGAAATTAAAAATATTTAAAAAATAAAAAAATTCTGCACGTATTAACTCATTTAATCCTAAGAAAAACCCTATGAGGTTATTCTTACCTCCTTCTTATTATGATGAAAAATACGTTACTATTACTGTTCCCATTTTACAAATGAGGAAACTGAAGTACACGGAAGATAAACAGTGTGTCCAAGGTCTTCCAACTGGCATTTGAACACAGGCAATTTGGGTCCAGAATCGACATTTTAACCACCGTGAGAACGATGCCTTCAAGCGTTGCGCCGGGGGCAACCTGTACTCCTACACGCGGTGGCCCTGACTGGGGCGCGGACTAGGTCAGAGTTTCTCAACCAGGGCACTGTGGGCACGGCCGGTCGGATCATGGGCTCCACAGGACTCTCTCAGCCCCACTTACTAAACGTCAGGAGTAGTAAACCCGCCAATCACAAACTGTCCCCTGGGAGTGGGGGTGGGGGGTCGGGAGGCGGGGCTGGGGATCACCACCCTCAGCTGAGAACCACTGGGATAAGTCGACACCCCCTCAAGGTGTCTGCCTCTGTTTTGTGAGCCCCGTGAGACCTAATACCTGTGGGAGACCGAATGGCCCAGGACATGGGACACGTTCACTCCACAAGAGCAGGACACGCACTGTGCCTAGAGCCTGAAGGTGCCCAGAGGGCTCACCGCATGCTCACTCCCCAGGATCTGGGTGCGCATTGGATGAAGAGGGTGTGCAGTCTTATCCACCTGGGGTGACGGGGATGAAATTATGAGTCATACGTGGTAGCGTCATCTCCAACAAGCTTTCACAAATATACCACGGTTTTTACAGTTTAGGAATTAGTCATGCCTATTCTGAAAAAAATGAAAGAGTAAATTTTTTTTAATTTTGAAAAAGAGAAAAGCACATATAATCCTGCCACCTGCATACCTACTCTTTTGCCTGTTACCCCCAGTCCCTGTCTACACACGCTTTCACAGTGCACAGGCTTATAGCCAAAAAGCATGCCACCAGGGTTCTGCCTTGGCTGGTGCGGCTCAGTGGATTGAGCGCCAGCTTGGAACCAAAGGGTCGCGGGTTCGATTCCCAGCAAAGGCATTTGCCTGGGTTGCAGGCCAGGCCCCTAGTAGGGAGAGCACAAGAGGCAACCTCATATTGATGTTTCTCTCCCTCTTTCTCCTTCCCTTCTCTCTAAAAATAAATAAGCAAAATATTTTTTAAAAAAGAGCATGCCACCGGGGTTCTGGTATTTCCACTTAATGGTCCTAAATGTTTCCCATATTGCTACAGAGCCTTCAGAATGAATGATCTTTTGAATGTCTGCATAACATTCCACTCCATGGATCTACTCTCATTTTAAACAATCTCCCAAGTGTTAAATGTTTAGCTCATTTCCAGGTTTGTTGTTTTTGGGTTGTTCGCTTTATCAGTGATGCTGCAGTACATATAATTGTGAGTAGTCGAAAAACAGTTTATTCTTTTGTCATTATTAATGATTGTATTATTTTTCATATGAACAACTGTAAACCTCCTTTTGCCCCATCCTGTATTTTTATGCACATAACTCTATAATTATTCAGATAATTCCCAGAAATGAGATTATCGAGTCAATGGGTGTGGACATCTTTCTGACTCTTGGCAAGATGCTCCATGCTATTTTCTCAGCGGCAAACACCCATTTACCATGGTTCCTGACCATCTCTGAGTGCATCAATTTCCCTGCAACTCGACCAGCATTAAGGCCTCTCACTCATTTATGTGAAATGGTGGTATTTCAAGTTGGATTGAATTTGCATTTCTGTGATTTCATGCATTTTCCTGGTGCTGTTAATTATTTATATTTCTCATCACATTAATAAATTGTACATAATGTCTAGAGTGGTAACTATTATCTTCATTTTACGCATCGATAGCCCCCTCAGAGGGGGCTAGGGGAAGTTGCCCAAGTTCACGGAGCTGATCAAATTTAGAAGGCAATTTTCAGCTTGCTTAGTTTAGTCCAGTGCCCTTCCAACCGCCCCTCTCCCCGAGCCTCCCCTGACACAGACGGACTCAGTGCAGAAATCAGCTTGCAGGATGCTGTTCCCACCCAGGAGCCGACGAGGGGCTGACTCAAAAGGCCTCTGAGCTCTGTAGTTAATGCCCATCTGGCTCTGAGTAAGGGGCCAGGTATCCCAGCCCTCAGCCTCCTCCCCTGCCTCTCTGCTCCAAGTTCTGTAGAATCAGTAGGGGGTTTCCCAGTGCTTCACCTCGGATCAACTCCTGAGGGTAGTGATTCCCAGACCTGGCTGCTTCCCAAAATCTCTTGAGAGAACCCTTCCTTCCCACTTCCCACTCAAGGATTCCTGGCCCAAGGAATCAGAACCTCCTGGGACTGGGGCCTACACATCTATAGTTTTAACCCCCTCCAGGTGATGAAGAGGCTCACCTAGATTTAGAACCCACTGCCTCAGGGTTCATAAGATCACCCCCGGGGTGCTGTTAAGGATTCTGGCTTACCTTGGGTCTGATGTTAGAGCCCTAGAATTTGCATTTCAACCAGGATGGCATCCACAGAGCACACTCAAGGGACCTTTGGGGACTGGGAAAGGGTCTCTGCAGCCACCGCTTATCCAATTTATTCAAAAGTAGACCAACCTCAGTTGAAAATGGCTCTTCCTTCTTCCCAGGGGAACCAACTAAACTTCCTGTAAATCCAGTTTTCTCTTCTAGCTCCCAAGCATTAGCATAAAAGCACCGGAGAGCAAAGGAAAAGGAAAACAGCAGCTTTTCTGCCCAGGGAGAAAACTCTCCCTCCGAAGCAGAAAGGGGGGCTGCGGTGGACAGCGTGGCAGGTGGTGTTTATCTGCAATCATGGACTATTCACCAAACTCCCAAACCGCCTCTTACATGCAAATTGTTCATCAGCATCTTCACTTAGCCATTCATCCTGGGAATCGATGGCAGCAACTTAAATCGCCTTTTTTGCCCCTTTTCCCAAATCACACTCCTAAAGAGCCAGCAGAGGCTGGAAGCCACACAAAGGCACCACTTCCTGTGTGCCTGGACAGGACATCACCCAGGGACCTAGGCTTAAAACAAGGGTTTGTTTACCCAGGCAAAAGCACCAAGACGTTTTTACATAGATTCCAAAATATTTCTCCCTTTCAGACTGGAGGTTGGGAGAAAGGACATTGAACTTCAGAATTACGGCCATCTTCCTACCTTACTCTCCACTGCATACTTACCTGTGAGCAGGAACCTCAAATCACAGCCCAGAGCAAGTCATCTGTTTAACTAACTGGCCCTCATTGCAGATCCACAGTATGTCAAATGCCCACAGCCTTGGAGATAAAGGACTGGTAAAACCAGTGTCTCTATGTCATGGCCTGAAACAAGCAAACAAACAAACAAACAAAACTGTCAAATTGGAAAAGATTAAAAGAAATTATAATACCCAGTGTTGGCAAGATTTCGAGAAAGAGGCACTGGGCAGCTTGTATCACAAACCCTAAAAATCAGCCAAATCCCGTGCCCCAGCATTTGCACTCCTAGGAATTTATCCCAAGGGGGAGGAAGAGGCTGACAGAAATTAGTTGCAGTACCATTTGTAATATTTTAAGTGGAGACGACTTAATGTTCAAGAGAAGAAAATAGAATTTGTAGACATACAATGGGAACCTAGGAAGTTCTTCAGAAATAATGCTCCAGAACAGGCGTCGGCAAACCACACCCACTGGCTAAAGGGACGTGACTCCTGCTTTTGCAAATCAAGTTTTATTGGGACACAGCCGTGCTCATTTGCTCACGTGCTGCCCGTGGCTGTTCTCCTGCTACAGTGAGGGAGTTAAGTATTTGCAACAAACCTATGGCCTGCAAAACTTAGAATGTTTACTATCTTGACCTTAATAGAAAAATTTTGACAACCCCTGCTATAAAAGCGTGTTTCCTGACAGAGGCAAATGTTTATGATATATTGTTAAGTGAAAATAAAAAATCAGGCCACCAGCCCCGGCAGGGTAACTCAGTGAGTCAGAGCATCTTCCCGATACACCAAGGTGTGGGTTCAACAAATCAATGTTTCTCTCTCGTTCTCTCTCTCTCCCTTCCTCTCTCTCTCTCTCTCTCTCTCTCTCTCTCTCTCAAGATCAATGAATATTGTTTTAAATCAGACCACCGCAAAATATCATTTTTGTTATGCATATATATAAGAATTAAAGAAATTCACATGGTGGTGGGTCTCTGTGGGCAGTCAGGTGTGTCTGGGTGTCTCTGACAGGCTTTTCCCCACATCATCCACAGGGAACACATGTTGCTTCTGTAATCGGCAAGAGGCAGGAGGGGAAAAAAATGAGTGACTGGGAGTTAGATCATTCTTTGGGCTGGCTTCAGTGCCCTTTCCCCTCTTGACCCCCATCCCAATCTTGCCTTGCTTCGCAGAATCCCTGCTGTGAAGAAAAGGGGGAGGATTCCTTTCATTCTGACAGGGGCCAAAGCAGCATTTGCACCTGGTGACCTGGGGTGATAGGGGAGAGGTAGGAGTGGAGAGGGAGGAAGAAAGCAAAGAAGTGGGGTTTTTTTACAGGTTTTGCCTCTGAACTAAAAAGACAAGCCTTAGTAATTTAGTTATTCCAAGCCCATTGTCCAAGCAAACTGCGTCACCAGCCACAGTCTAGGACACTGCAAGCCCCCGTGCCAAGGCGGAGACCTGAGCACTGGGCAGCGCCGCAGTGTTATGAAGGGCTCCCTTCCATGTACACGTTCAACACACGGTTTCTGAGCACCCGCTAGCAGCAGGCAGAGCCCTACCTCAAAACTGCACGGATACACTTGAACTTTAAAAGGGTAATAAGCTCCATAATAAACTTTTATGCTTGCACAGCACATTACAGCTGTCAAATCTCTTTTACGTGTTAATGTCATTCTATTTCTCCTTAATCAGTCAACGTATGAAAATATTAGACATTATTAAGTACCTACGGTGTACCTGGCCCCACAGGAAGTGTAAAAAAATATAAGTGTAGCACAGTGGACCTCAATCAAGCTGAGCATCAGAATCACCTGGGAAGCCTTTTAAACTATTCGGGAATCAGAGCCTCCAGGGGTGCAGCCAGGGAATCTGGGTTTTAAAGCTCCCCCAGCCAGCTCTCCCACATGCAAGGCGACAAGTCCCAATGATCCCAGTAGGAGGTTCTAGAGCCTGGCTGCCCATCAGACTCGCCTGAGAGTCTAATGTCCCAGCGCCCAGCGTGGCACCCAGATCAAATCAGAACGTCAGTGGAGAGAGACAGGCATTGGTTTTGGGTTTTGTTTTTGTTTTTGTTTGTTTAAAACCCTCACCAGAAAGAAAGAGAAACAAAAACATCGATTGGCTGCCTCAGTTGCCTCCCGTTCGCGCTCTGATCAGGGATGGAAACAGTAGGCTGGTGTCCTGACTGGGAATCAAACCTGCAACCTTTTGGCATATGGGGGAGCAGTCGGGGCTGGGGGCGGGAGTGGTGCGACACCCCAACAACTGAGCCTCAGAGCCAGGGCAACATTGGCGTTTTCTAAAGCTCCCCGGGTGATCCCAACGCGCAGCCAAGCCTGAGAACCACTGAACTGGAGGAATGCGGAGGTGATAAGAGGGTAGGCTGGGGTGGCCGAGGAACGTTTCTGCTGGAGACAGAGACCGGAGACAGGACCTGAGCCATGGCTTCAAGAACCAGCAGAAAGGAAGAAAGGAATTTGAGGGTGGAGAACAGCATAAGCAGATGGTCGGCTTAGGCAAAAGATTGGTAAGGTAATCAGCAACTAGGCGGGGAGCATAGGGCAGGGCCAGATCCTGAGGGGCCCCGGACACCAAGTGAGGGATTTACTTATTTGTAAGAGACGGTCATAGATCGTGACAAGGCCTTGAGTTCTCGGGGAAGATAAATCTGGGAGTAGATAGCAAGTGCCTGGGGAAAGCCTGGAACCAGGGAGACCAGATAAGAGACTGTTAAAGATTTTCTAAGGTGATAGCACCTAGTAATGGAGACGGTACAGAGATGGACATTCTCACGTGCTGCTGGTAGGTGTATAACACGGTCCAGCCTCCCTGGAAGGCAGGGAAGCCGTTGTAAGAATGGAGACACCCCTACCTCCAGATAGACACAAGCCTGTGCCACGGGTGTGGCTTGGCAAACAGATCCGATTTTCAGCCTGGTCTTGTTTCCCTTGCCCCTGACCCCGTGTGTAACAAACCACCCTCACAATTGTCTGCAGCAGCCCCTCTAGAGGGCAAGTTCACAATGTTGTGAACTGCACACGATCAGTCTCCGCTGTGGAGCATTTAGGGATTGTCCCCACACAGGTTCACTCGGCACAGGGCTACATGAATCGTGGAAGTGCCTAAGAAAGCGGCGAGGGTGCTAGAGCACAGCACGCCAGCGGCAAACATCATGGATGCCGTAGCCACTCCCCCTTTTCTGCCTACATTCAGAACCCTGCTTTCATCACACAGCAATGTACCCGGCACCAAGGATGATGACTTCGTACTGATCTAAGCCATTTCTGGTAGTAATTGCTCTTCCCCTTGCTAGAGGTTGGTCCAGGGGAATATTTAACTGTTCTAGCTACCAATAATAAGAGGATTTGCATCCCCAAAAGAGAGAAGCACGTGGACTGTGAAGCCCTTTGGCTGCCACCAAGATCCCCCCACCAACCTCCCCTCATTTTTGTTTCCTGATTGGAAGGCTATTGTGTGAGGATGTGATGTTGGAATGCTGGAGCTGTGGCAGCTACTGTGCCACCATGAAGAATCTCAGAGATTCTCAGATCATGAATCAAGACCATCCCAGAGATTCTGATGAATGCCCTGACCTTGCTGAACTGCTTACCTAATCCTGGAACCACCTACCTTCAGAGTTCATGTTTTGTGAAATAATTAAACGTCTTTACATTTTAAGTTACTATTCTTTAGGTGTTGCATTACTTGCAGCTGAACACATCTGACATTTGCAAATTAATTTGTTCACTTAGAACCTAATGAGCTTCTACTTGACCCTAGGGATTCAAAGATGAATGTTTCCAAACCTCTGGGAGTTTAAACTTTGGAGGGGAAGACAAAGAGTTAAACAAATAACTGAGGTATGAATAACGTTCTGCAGGATGACAGGAGGCAAATTCCTTGGCCTGAGAATAAGAGGATATGGAGAGGAGGTTTCGTTCCAGACATTAGGGTTGAGGGATACGTAGGTGAAGATGTTCCGAATCCAACACTCACACTTGGGAGGCATCAGCAGAGAGCTGGTAGTTGAAGTCCTGGGAGATGTAGTATCTCCCAGGGTATCTGTCAGGGATGCTTTCAGCCGCTTAAAAAAGAAGAATATCAGGGCTAGGCCAGGACTGATGCATTCATTGGCTGAATCACTTCAAAGCTCCAGGGCAGCATCCCTGGGATGGAGCCTGTGGGTCTTTCCAGGCTCCCCAGGTGGATGCTGCAGCTTCAGGTACCATAGCCGCACATCTTGGTTAAAGGCGGGAAGGGCTGCTTCTCCTCACACATTTGTTCCCTGAAATCCCTCCCCCTAAAACTCTACTCGTGCCCCACTGGCCAGAATGATGTCATGTGTCTACCCTTAAACAAATCACAGGCAAAGGTAAATTGTTTACTGTGATTTCTTGAATCAATCATGATTTATCCCATGGAGGGTCACCTTTCCTGAACAAGAAAACAAGGAGAGAGACAGAGAGAGAGAGAATGAATGAGCATGGACTATGTGACCAAGAGTATCTTCCAAGAGAATAGACAAAGGCCTAAGACACAGAACTGGGAACTTGTCCACATGTTTAGCTTGGGGGAGGAAAGTGAGGATGGCAAAGAAAAGATCAGAAAAGCAGGAGGAGGAAGTTCCAGACGACCAAAAAAAAAAAAAAAAAAGACTTTCCCAAAGGAAGAAGTGACCAACAGCTTCAAACATTACGGGGACGTCAAATAGATGGGGATGATTCTGGAGGCCATTAATCTTGGTGAGTAGCAGGTCACTCTTGACCTTGGTAAGAGGGTTGCCAAGAACATAAAAACATGCTGAAAGGGGTGAGTGGGAAGTGAAGAAGTAAGATGTGCAGGAAAAGAGGGGACACGGAGTAGGGAACAAAGGGAGAAAACGTGGAGGGAAAAGCGGTATCGCCAGAGTCGGACAGAATCCTAAGCCATAGCTAGCCCTGATCGGAGCTAAGAGAGAGGACTGACCGGCTTCCTCTACTGCATATTCAACAGGGACCTTCCCACCAGCTTGACAGGGAGTGACGAGAGAAAAGGGCCGCTCCCGCCCTGGCTCCGCCGTGATTAATTCCCGTCTCTCTCAGGGTTTGGCATAAAAGAGGGACTAATCATGGTTTCCCACCATCTGGGCAATTATGGCCTCTCATCAGCTGGCACTAAATGAGGGGTTTGTGACACTTAGTGGCAATCCTGCCTCTATCACATCTGGGCCTTAATCTCTTGAATTAGCCAAATCAAGAGAAATTTGGAGACGTATTATGATTCAAGCGATGGAATAAAGAACCCGCTGGCCAGGCTGCACCCCAAGGCCCTCTCCCTTTGTAACGCTTAATTATCCAAGGCTGAAATCGCTTGGCTGGTTCTGCAGGCAGCTCACGGGGAGACACGGGGGTCTGGGCAGTAGGGTTACAGCAGGAATGTGACCAGCCTGGGTTCATCCTGTGGGGTCTTCGCAGAGCTTCCCGTCTGCGGTTGACCCTGGACCCATGAAAAGGAGTACCGAAAGGGTCTACAGAAAAGGGGTATCTCAGGCTGAGCTGAGGGGATCCCTGCTGGGCAGACAGCCCCCACCCCTCCCTAAATAGGGAAGCAGTCATGTGAGGACTGTGTGACCCTCAATCGCCAGTGTGTCCCTCTGTCCTGGCACCAACCACATAGCATAGGACTCCTCCAGGACCCTCTCTGTCCCGTACACTGTACGCTGGGCAAGGACCCTCTCTGCCTTTTTCACATGAGTGGCCCCTCTGCCCAGCGCCTAGAATAGGGACCGGCACGGAGCCACACTCAAGGACTGTTGGGTGCATGAACGAACAAACCAGGCCATGAAAGACCAAGAGGGCGCAGAGAATATGTTCAGACCACACAACACTCCTCAGAAGGCGTTTCTTTGGGAACCGCCGTGTGTTCATGGGGTAACACCATGTCACGGGCCCGTGCCTTCTGATGGGAAGGTAACTGGTGGGGCCCCTCTCCAGGCCCCCTTTGGATCACAAAGCCCCTGCACGTCTGGTATCTCATGTACATTTGTTTGCAAGCCTCTCTGTGTTGGGCACTCTCCTCAGTGCTCCAGACACACAGCGAACAGAACAAAGATCCCCTCTGTCTGCGGCTTACAGTCTAAGGGGGGAAGACGGACCATAAGGAAGTAGGTTGTAAATCCTTACAAAACCTGAACAAAGTAGGTACTATTATTATCCCTATATTTTTAAAAAGATTTATTTATTTATTTTTAGAGAGGGGAGAGGGAGAGAAACATTAATGTATGGTTGCCTCTTGCACACCTCCAACCAGGGACCTGGCCTGCAACCCAGGCACATGCCCCAACGGGGAATTGAACTGGCAACCCTTTGGTTCTCAGGCCAGCACTCAGTCCACTGAGTCACAGCAGCCAGGGCATATTATCCCTATTTTGTAAATGAGGAAACAGAGAGGAAGAGAAATTAAGGGGTTTGCTCAGTCCCACAGCTGGTAAGCCATAGGCATGGATTCCAATGCAGGCTGTCTGGCCCCAGGGGCCACACACCGCACCTCTACTCTATTCTGCCTCTCCAGTAACAGCCGCACAGGTTCCTGCAAGACTCAGATGAGAGGAAAAGCACTTTATAAACTGCAAAGGACTGGGCATGCGTTGGAGCGATGATGTGGCTGAATAGGACCCGCGGAGGCGATGACTATGGCGGAGCAGCAACCTTCAGTCTCCCGCTCACCCCTGGGCCAGGGCCCCTCTCTCTGATGCCCTTCAGCTCTGGGCTTCTCCCGGATGCTTGTGACATGAGTGGTGGGGGTCTGGGGGAAGTGCAAAGTAATGCATTCAGCCCCCATCCTGATGGCTCAGATGGCCTGCAGAGACACAGGCTGGCATATGACCTTGCTCTTCAACCATGATTTTATTTTGGGTCTTCATCTTCCGGGAACAGAAGTCCTGGTAAATAAATAAAGTCTTAAAAAAGAAAAAGCAACAGCCCTGGCTCCTGTGGCTCAGTGGATTGAACTCCAGCCTGAGAACCAAACCGAAAGGTTGCCAGTTCACAAAGGGTTGCTGGTTCAATTCCCACTCAGGGCACATGCCAGGGTTGCAGGCCAGGTCCCTCTGGTTGGGGGCATGCAAGAGGCAACCACACATTAATGTTTCTCTCTCTCTCTCTCTCCTTCCCTTTCCCTCTCTCTGAAAATAAATAGAAGAAGAAGAAGAAGAAGAAGAAAGAAGAGGAAGAAGAAGAAGAAGAAAAGAGCCGGTAGCAGGCTGATGAGCCCTACATGCCCCCTTCTTCATGCACCAGCATCCACAGGCCGAGGGAGAGATGGGAGAGGAGAGCGCCTGCCGCTTGCCTGCAGCTGGGGGCGGAGGCTGGGGGCGGAGGCTGGGGGCTGGGGAAGCCAGGACTTCCCTTCAGACAGAGCAGATGGCTGCTGCCTGATGAAGGCGTGCTACAGCAACTCACGCACACACACCCACGTGCACGAAACAGGCTCCTGCCTCGGAGAGGGGCTTGTCAGACCTTAGAAAAGGGCACTCTGTCGTTACTGGCTGACTGAATGAGGGCCTCGGGGGAAGGACAAACAACAGACCACATTTGCAAAGCACATGACAGTTCGCAAAGCATTGTCACATGTACGTTAGTTCGTGTCATCCTCCAGGAAAAACGATGAGGGGGTTTCACCAATATCTCAATTATCTCAATGAGAAAATGGAAGCTCAGAAAAGTAATACTAATTTTTCAAGGTCTCACCTCGGATCCAGGGGAAGGAAGGAAGGAAGGAAGGAAGGAAGGAAGGAAGGAAGGAAGGAAGCTGGTGAGCCAGGATGTATAACCATGTGGTCTTCTCCAAATTCCATGCTCTTTCTATGACATACACTGCCACTCTCTCCTCAGGAAGAGTTAAAGAGCGTTTCCTCTGAGGAACTGAAGTTGGAGGCAGTTGTGAGAATGAGACTCTGCAGAAAGTATCCTGAGGGCCGATGTGGCTTTCTTAGCTGATGCCTTCCCAGGAACAGAGTGACCCGTCCTCCAAGCCCACCACGCCCTTGCGCTCACAGCCATCCCAGCCCACACCAGGTTGCTGTGTTGTAACATCTACTGAAACCTTAGAAGATGAGCTCCAAGCCCTGAACCTTATTCATCTCTGCACCCTGCACCTGGCATCACCCATAAATGGAATGAATGAAGGAAAGAATTAGAGAATGAATGAATGAATGAATGAATGATGAATGTGACAGATTCTCTTTTCCCATATTCTCCAAAACAAAACAATAGTAGCCTGACCCCCAAGATTCTGCCCGGTGGTTTGGTAGCAAGGGACTATTCAAGGCCACTTCTGAAAATCCATAATCTCTCTCTCTCTTTCTCTGTGTCTCCACTCACCCTTAACTCTATCTCTCTCTCTCTATCTCTCTCTCTCTATCTCTCTCCCCTTCCCTTAGAAAGCTCACCACTATTTAGGAAGCTAAATATCAACAGGGAAACAATCTCAGCTCCCAGGGTGAAAAAGGGACAAGCCATCCCAGCTGCTCCACCCTGGGCAGCCCTGAAGAGCTAAATTTTCTCCCTCCCCCTGAAGTGCCTACGGAGCACTGCATCCCTCCCCCTCTTGGCTCCCTCACACCTCCCCCTTCCGCCTCCCTGCAGACAGCTCGGTGCTGCCACCCTCCCACCCAGCCCTCTGCTATCAGAGCTCTGAACACCCAAAAAGGAAAAATGATTTATGCTGAGCGAAGACGGAGCCAGGGAGGAAGGGAAGGGCTGTCCGCTGCCAGCTGACGTTCTACAGACTGAGCTCCCTGTGTCTGTGCCAAGGGCGTGGTTGCCAGCAAAATCGGAGAGAGACAGAAGAGGGGGAGAGAGAAAAATGTACTGATTTCTACGGCATATCCTGAGTGCGATCTTAAACTGAACTGAATTGACCTCCTCAAGAGGGAGGATGAGATCGAAGGTCCCTGGAGGATAGAGAACTACAGGAGGTCATGCATTCATTCAACAAACATTTACTGGGCACACTACATGCCAAGCAGCACACTCAGCACCAGGAAAGTAGGCGTGAAAGACAGCATACCTGTCCTGGGAAATCTCACACTGGAGTGGGAGAAACACACAAGTAAACCGGCATCTATACCACAGTGCAGTCAGAGGTAGGGAAGAGACAAGCACTGGACACAATAAGAGGTCAGAGGAGGGGCACCTCACCCAGACACAAAGGGGAAGGTGTAGTCAGAGAGTCTGCCTGGAGGAGGTGACATCCATAATTCTGAGTCGTGAAGAGTGAGGAGGAATTCCATTAGTGAAAATAGGAGGAGAGACATTCTGAGGCAACAGGAATAGCCTGTGCGAAGGCCCGGGGGCTGACAGAGAGAGAGCGTGGCCAGCAAGGCCACGATGTGGAGCAAGGGAGCGAGGAGTGAGGAAGAGGAGCGGTCAGGCTGTGAAAGTCGTTGTAGCCGATGCTAAGAAGTTTGTTATCTTAAAGACATGTGGGCTTTCATCAGAAGGCTTTAAGAGGAGGAGATAACCAATTGGCGTTTTGGAAAAATGAGTCTGACAACCACTTGAGAATCAGATTCCCAGGGTGAAAGATGGGAAAGTAGGAGACCACTGAAGAAGCTAGGGGTGCAACCCAGGGGCAAACGGTGGGGACCTGAGCTTAGGGTGGTTCCCACAGGTAGGAAGAGGAAGACACAGGATTTGTGAGGTGTTTAGGGAGCAGAATCACTGCATGTGGTGACGTGACCACCGTAAGGGGTGGGGAGAGGGGAAGGAGCGGAGGACGATGCCGGGTTCTCACTTTGGGGGCCAATAGGTCAGATGAAAGGCACTATGAATAGAGATGGGGAATCTGGATAGTAGAGAAAGTGTAGACAGGAAAAAAAAAAATGAGTTCAGTGTGGGGTCTCTTGAGCTGAAGGCACCTGCAGTCATTTAGGGGGAAATCTTCAGCAGCGGGGCAGAGGTGAGGTGTGGAACTCAAGAAGAGGCCTGGACTTGGGAGTCAGCGTAGCTGCTGTGGTTAAAACTATGGGCGTGGATGAAATCGCCCAAGAAGAATGAGCACATCTGAGAGTGTGTGCAGTCTGCCTTCCTGCCCAGAGGCACGATGGGCTGAGACAATGGAAGTGAAAGTGCTTGTCCAGACACGTGGGTCTGAATGGCCTCTCATCAAATTGTAGCTGAGCGAACAGGCGGTCGAGGAGGAATTATGAATAATCCTCTAGGGTAATATTTTACTTCCAGATGTGGTCAACCCCATGTCCTTCTCGCTTCCAAAACTTTCTGGCTTGCTGTCTCTTGGTCCCGATCGTGGGCACCCTACCAGGATTCCAGCCTTTCCAGCCCTGGAGTCCTCATCGTCTCGCTGGCTGCATTCGCCAACGGCTTACGCTCTCTCCTTGCCTCCCACACTCTCCCTTGTCTGATATTTTTAAACTGTTTTCTTTTCAGACAGTATTCGTCACCGCCATCAGCTGCCTATTTGAGGTATTTTCATCAAATATTGTACTCGTGTAGTTACACCATAACTGGGCATAGAGGAAAGCAATATCACAAATAATCCAAAAACGACCACTTCAAATGACTTCTAATTGGATTAGGAAGCTGCTTTGGTCCTTGCCTCTAAATGTGGGAATGTTAGATATTCCAAAAGTCAAGTTCAAGCAAAATGACCATATTAGGAGGAATTGATAGAGGAACTTGCTTAGAAACTCCCCAGTTCTTCCATCCCAAGGCCTTCAACACGGCACCCAGCTTTCTGTCCGTCCATCTTTCTATCCATACATCCATCCCACCTATCTTCCAGTTCATCCTTCCTTCCACCCACCCGTCCATCCGTCCATCCATCCATCCATCCTCCGCATCCATCCTTCTGTTCACCCGTTCACCATCCATATATCTAAAAACATCTTTTGAATTCCTGCTCTACGCCAGACACTGCCTTGGGTGTTGAGGGATACGAAAATAAATGAGACATGGAACCAAGAACCTTCCCATCCAAATGGGAAGAAATGCCCAAGATAAAAATGACTCTACCTTACAAATGCTCAAAGAAAAGAATTTGGAAAGAGGATGTAACTCTTTCCAGGGGAATCAGGGAAGGCTTCATAAGAAAGGTTCTTTTTTTTTTTTTTTAGGATAAGCCATTTTATTATGACCGTGCGACCACCCAGGTGTACAGGGGGGTTGGCCACAGTGTAGGACCCAGGGCAAGGGCACTGCCTGGGTGAGCCCAGGCCTCCTCAGAAAGGGAGTCAGGGAGTGACGGGGCCTGGGTGGGAGTCAAGGGTCCAAGCTGGATTCTGACTGCGGCTTCCTCCCTCGGCCTCCTGTGCCTCTTCCAGCTCTGGCATCTGCGCTCTGGCCTGATCATTTTCTTTCTTTCATCCTCACCCAAGGACATGCTTATTGATTTCAGAGAGGCGAGGATGGAGGGCACTGGGCCAGGGATGACCTGGGGCGCCTACCTTTTCAAATACCTGGGAGACTGCGGCTCCCTGAAAACATTGGGCCCCTGCTCACCTGCTCGGCCATGTCCAGGGCCCACCGGGGGTGGCCTGCTCGTCCTGTCTCTAGGGCAAGACCCCTGCAGGTGCCCAGGAGTGGATCAGGGCCCTCGGGCCCTGCAAGTTGAGCTGAGGGAGCCTGTCGGAAATAAGAAAGGTTCTTGAAGTGGGAGAGAGATTGGGAGCTGGACAGGGGTACAGGGCAAAGAGACAAAACTTACCCCCCAGTGAACAGGCTGCTCCTCGGCATGGGGAATCCATCTATGGAACTTCAGACACATCACCTCTCGGGGCCTCAGCATCTTTGTCAATAGATCAAAGGGGGCGTATCCGCGGTTTGTCTATGCTCCATTCAATGTAGGGCAACCGACTGTCCCAGTTCGCCTGGTTTCCGCAGATTTCTCGGGACTCCGGAGTTGCAGTGGTGAAACCGGACAAACCTGGAGAGTTCGTCAGCCTGACTGAACCTCACCGATATCACAGGGAGGCCACAGAGCCAGGAGGCAGGTGGGGAACAACCCAGGAGGTTCGAAGCCCCCACTTCCACTTTGACTTGTTGAAGTGGATCAGTCATGACTTGTTTTACACATTGAACTTCAATGTTAGATTTTGTTTGAAGAAACATTCCCATTACTTTTTTAAAAAGAGTTTGAAAACCATTGGACTAAATGATTTCTAGTGTCCCTATCGTCTTTTTAACTTGAAATTAATATATATGTATATGTACATATATATATGAAAAGCTGATTTTTCTCTCTCTCCATTATTCCGCCTGGTGTTTGGGTTTTTTTTTTTGTTTTGTTTTGTTTTGGTTTTTTTTTTCCTTTAATGAGGTGGAGAGGGGACTAGAAGATATAAATAAGTAGTTTGGCTCAAAAGTCTTCCTTCCTACAGGGCTTCTAAAAGTTCTGAAATAACTGAGCCATGGCAGGTTGGCTCAGCTGGTTGAAGCATCATCTGTAACCCAAAGGTAGTGGCTTCGGTCCCAGATGGGACGTCGACCACTGTGTGTGCAGGAGGCAACCGACTGAAGCTTCTCTCTCGAATCGACGGTTCCCTCTCTCCCTTCCTCTCTCTAAAAAGCAATGAAAAGTGTTCTTGGGTGAGGATAAAAAAATAATAAAATCAATACAATTAATGAGAGCCCTCACCAGTGCGGCTCAGCGGGTTGGGCCTCGTCCCGCAAAGCAGAAGGTCACTGTTTCGATTCCTGGTCAGGGCACATGCCTGGGTCACAGGTTCTATTCCTTGTCGGGGTGTGTACGGAAGCAACCAGTGAATGTTTCTCTCTCACATCAATGTTTCTCTCCCTCTCTTTCTCCCTCTCTTATCCTCTCTCTAAAAATAAATAAATAACATTTTTTTAAAATATAATCAGTGATAAAATGTTAAATTAAATTAAACATAGTTGAGTTTTAAAATCTCCAGCATCCCACCCCACCCGATGTGGCTCAGCTGGTTGGGTGTTGTCTTGTAAACAGGAAGGTCACAGATTCTATTCCTGGTCAGGGCACGCGCCTGGGTTGTGTTCAGTCGCTGGTCGGGGTGCACACAAGAGGCAGACGACTGGTATTTCTCTCTCATATTGATGTTTCTCTCTCCCTCCTTTCCCCTCTTTCTCTCTTTAAAAAAAATCCATAGCATCCCAGACCAGCCTGTTCTGAAATTTTATATCTGGGTGTGAGTTCAGGTGAAAGGGGTACAATTAGCCTAAAAACTCCCTGAGAGGGGACCGAGAGAAGCATTTGGACACAATTGCTCCCCCGCCCCTTCCAGATCCTTCTGGCAGCTCTAAGTGAATCCTGTCATGGGGACAGAAGCCAGCTGCAAATTGCATTCATCAACAAATTACAGCAATTACAAGCCCAGCCCCAGCCTAATGGGGGTAACGCATCCATCAGACAACCCCTCCTCTGATTCAGAGGTGCTAAAGCTTTGGGTCTTCACAGCCACTTTCCTGGTCCCCCAAACCCTACCCTGGCCCTGCCCATCTTCAGCCAATACATCAGGGAGGATGAGTGCTTCCCGGCCTCCCCCAGGGTGCCTCTCTGGGCCATCACTGAGTTCGCCCAGCAATCCTGGCCCAATGCTTGCCCGCCGTTCTTTAAGATGAGTTTCCCCCAGATCTGGTCCTTGAAACAATTGATGTGCTGGCAAGGCAAGGGCTTGTTAAGCTGTGGGCCAGCTCAGCTCCTGCCCACCCGGACCGCAAGGGGCCAAGGTGAGGGTGAGGTTCAGATGAAACCTGTGGGGGCGTAGTAGAAGTGTCACCTCCCAGAAGGCAAGGTATGTAGCCACCCACACCTGTCCACAGTTGCTTCCTCGCTCCCCTCCCTGGAGCAGCAGCTCTGGTTTCAACAATTATGAGGGCGTGTGCGTGGAGGGGAGCGTGAAGGGCATGAGACTGGGCACACTGTGGGAGTTGGGGTGTAAAAGGGCAGCCACACGCCTTCGGAGAATGCACTTGTTCTCTCTCTTGCTTTTTGCTTCAGAGTTCTGGCACCTCTATAAACAGGGCTACGCCAGAGCAGAGGAAGGTTCGGAAATCGGTTCACCCATCCCCCCAGCCTTCTGGCAGAAACAATCATCTCCTCCTCTCCCCCAGCCCCTGTTTGAATTTGGGAGGGGGCTGGGAAAGGAGGCGTCTTTTCAATGATGATGTTTCTAAGGAAGCCAGCCCCAACCGCACCCTTCCCTTCCAGAGAATGTATCCTGTGATGTTTAAGTCAAGCCCTGAGAATGAATTTCTCCAAAACTGTCCTTTCCCCACCAGAAGAGGTGGGAATGGATACACCCAGTAAAGGGGGAAGAGCCAGAGGAGGGGTTCGGGGCAAATGTCCCCTGGACACCAAAGCTTCCTTCCTGGGGGACCAATGGAGCTGGACTGCCCATGGGCAGGGGAAGAGGTCAGCGGGGATGACTCAGTGCCCCCGGCTTCCTGGGGGCTCTGGAAGAAACTCTGCGCTTCATCCAGAGCTTCAGATAAACTCTAGAAAAGAGAGGGATAGACCAATCTCAGGGACCAGTGACAAAGATACAGACAGCAGGAGAAACAAGGCAAGACAAAAGCAGATAAGGGCTGAGGCTGAGGCCGAGGCCAAGGGTGAGAGTAGCAAACCGACTGGATTGCCACACGAAGGCAGCAATCAGGACTCTGGCTTGCCCAGGTCTGCTGGCTCTTGTCTTCTCGGGCTACACCCTGAGATGCCCTCGATGCCCCGCCCAGGTCCCCTGGACTGGCTCTACGTTTTGGTTCCAAGGGCTCCTGGCTGCCCCTTCTCCAGAGACTTGATCAAGCAGCAGCCGATTAGCTGACTGCTGAGGATTTAAAAGACCAGGCTCCCTTGTCTCTGGAGGGATCCCTTCCGGGTTCCATTTTCCATCCAGAGCTGCCCCCCCACCCCCAGGATCACACCAAAATTAGACTCCAGCTGCGAAAGCTCATCTTTGTTCCTCTCCTGCCCCAGCTGGCTCCCCTTCTCTGAGACCGTGCCCTCATAAATCATGCGCCCCTGAATCCCTGGCTCAGAGGCCAGGTCTAGAAGGCCTTGGGTACAGATGGCTTCTGAACTCCAGTGCCTCGATGGCGTGTGTGTCAGTCAGGGAAAGAATGAGAGACTGATCGAATTAATGGTCTGGATGGGAGATAAGCAGGCGGGAGATTTTACAGGAAGATCTCTGTCTTTCCGCCAGTGAACGTGATTCCCCTGGTTCATCCGGTAGGTACATCCTGTCTGCAGACAGGCCACCTGCTTACATAGGTGCAGCCTCAGCGGAAGCAGATGGTCCAGTTTGTGGATTGTGCGGACCCCCATCTGGCCTCCTCGCCCTCAGTGTTGCCTGTCTGACCCCCTCCGGCACCTCTGAGCGGGCGGCAGGGTGGGTTGAGCAGAAGAAGGCAGCAGGGAAGGGCAAGCAGGTGAAACCTCAGTCTGTCTGCACGATTGCTACTATCTCAGCAGTCTTAGGAAAGATCGGAAACTATTGGGTAAAACACGTTAGGAATTTTCTGTGGATTCAAGTTACCTGGACTCCTCCCTCAGACAGTTAACTGTCTGTGTATAGAGTAAAAACACACTGACTGAAGCTAGGGAAATCCCCTGCTAAATAATCAGGTTTGGATCATTGAGAATCACAGTTTGATAAGGTCTTTTGAGACAGTTCAAGATATGCAAAGTCTTCGCCTATTCGGAAAGCTTTTCAGGAAGGAGAGCAGCAGACCTGTCAGGATTTTCACTCCTGCCCCCACCCTCCTCCCAGGCTGCTGCGGTTTGGGCTGTTTCTCTTCTGATTTCAGAACACAGCACCTGCCTCCCATTCCTTTACCCATGATGCTCCTGCCTCCAAAGGTCTGGACCTGAGTTGTCAATAAAAATGGAATAAACCACATGCCATTTTAGAGTTTCTGATAACCACATGTTTTTGACTTAACTCAATGTATTTAAAATTTTTATTTCAACATATTTATATTAAAAAGTTTGAATGAATGATGCCCTGGCCAGGTAGTTCAGGTGATTAGAGTAGCTACACCAAGGCTGCAGGTTCAGTCCCAGTCCGGGCACATACAAGAATCAACCAATGAATGCATGAGTAAGTGGGACAGCAAATCAAATGGCTCTCTGTCTCTCTCCCTCCTCTCTCTCTCAAATCAATTTTTTTAAAAAGTATGAATAAAATATTTCACTTTTTTTTGGTACTAAGTCTTCCAACTCTGTTGTGTATTTCACACAGTATCTCTCAGGTCGTCTCGGCCCCATATTCTCTGCTGTGTCCCTGCATGTGGCTGGTGGCTGCCATACGGGGCTTCACAGGTCAAAATCCTGGGAGTCCCTTCCCAACACCTGCCCACACTGGGCTCCTCTGCAGGGGGGAGGCAGAGAATGGGAATACAGGTTGACTATTCTGGGGGTGACCTTGGGAGGAGCTGAGGAAGGGGAGTGGTAAACAGACTCCAGGGAGCACCCCAGGCAGGGTAATTAACTACTGGGGCAGGAGGAGCGAAGCTGTGTGTTTTAAGCCTCTGATTTAGGTCTTTTCTCCTGAGCAGCAAGTAGGGCCAAGAAAGTACTCCTAAACCCACAGTCCTCCAGCCTCTTGTTAATCAGAATACTTTTTTTTTCCTTTAGAAATATGGGAAAGGAAGGAAAAAGAGAGGGAGAGGAACATCAGTGTGCAACAGATACACCATTCTGGTTGCCTCTCCCACACCCCCAACGGGGGGGGGGCGGGGGACCTGGCCCACAACCCGAGCATGTGCCCTGACTGGGAATTGAACTAGCAACTTTTTAATTCACAGGTCAGCCCGTGATCCACTGAGCCACACCAGCCGGGGCACATACATTTTTTAAACAAACAAACAAACAAACAAAAGTGAACCAGAAAAAATCTGATGTTGTTTACTCAACTCCCTCACTGGGAATGGCTTGGTCAAGGTCACAGAAGGTGGTGGCAGAGCCAAGTCTTGCTTCAGGGGTTACTTTCTGAGGTGCTGCCTGGTCAGATTGGTGGCTCCTCTGTTCCTCTCCCTTCGGACTGGAAGAGTTCCAGAGAGTGAGTAAGCAGTTCTGCCTCCCCTCTCCCTAAGGATGAGAGTCAGCATCTGCAGTGAAAAGCCATGGATAATCTCGTAAAAACAAACACAGTCAAAAGCACAAAACCTCACTTTCAGCAATCTTTAAAACCCAGCTGTCCTTCCTACCCTCCCCCACCAAGCTCTTCAGCAGATCTAATAGAAGAGGGTGGGAGGTGCTCAAGAGATAAGCAGAAACCCTCCCCCTCCCTACCTCCTGCCACCCCTGTCTGGAGGGGCACAGGCCCAGGATTAGGTCAGGAGCTGAATGAACTAATCAGAGGTGGAGCCCTAAACAGCCCCAGTGTTGGAGGTATGTGACATTTCAGGCTTCTGCTTCCCGTTCCAGGAGTTCAGGAGCTATGGCAGTTGGTGCGGGTCCCCTCTAGTCAGTCTGGGGTCGCCGTGGGGGAGGCCAGGGCCCTCCGCTGCCCTCCTCGGGCTCCAGGTCTTGTTCTCCTTGTTCGCTTCACATCATGCACTCCTAGTCTCAGGCTGACTCCCTGCCTGAGCCGAGTTCTGGGGGTTTATTTTAGGAGTTGTTTCGCCCACTCTGCCTGCCTTCTGCAAGAAGACAGTGCTTAGGGAGTCCTCGCCATCTGCCCGCCTCCGCATGAGCCAGGCAGCCCCAGATGGGGCTCAATCCCCAGGCTGGGTAAATCAGCCCGAGCTCATTCCCCAGGCCTGCAAGTCTTCTGCCAAGTTGCTGGTGATTTTACTTCTATTCAAAAAAATGTTTTTTTTTTAATTTTTTAAAAGATTTTATTTATTTATTTTTAGAGAGAAGGGAAGATCAAAGAGAGAGCGAAGCATCAATGTGTGGTCGCCTCTCACATGCCCCCCACTGGGGACCTGGCCCACATGTGCCCTGAATGAGAATCGAACCAGCGACCCTTTAGTTCGCAGGCCAGTGCTCAATCCACTAGCCTCAAATTTTTTTTCTTTAATGTATTGATTTGAAAGAGAGAAACATCGATTTGTTTACGCATTCATTGGTTGCTTCTTGTTTGTTCCCTGACCTGAAATCCAACCACAATCCTGGGGTAGTGGGGCAATGCTCTAACCACTGAGCCACCTGGGCCCAGCTGGTGACTTTATTTCTGACCTCCACAAAAGCAAGAGCAGCATAGTGTCTACCCCACACAACACACCCCTCAGTTTGAAGAGGCCTTGAAATCTGGGGATGCGGAGGCTCAATTACATTTCCCTGCCCACCCAAACCTTCTCCACACAAACACACACTTTGGCACTCTCTACAAAAACTTGGAATAGGTATACCCTTTGACAACAATTTGACTTCTAGGGATTTCTCGTAAAGGATATCTTCCCCCAGTTGTGCGAAGATGCATGTGCAAGTAAGTTCATTACTATGGACACTCTGTGAATTCAATTGATAAATTATGGTGCATTCATACAATGGAGTCTCATGTAGCCATCAAAAAGAATGAGGAAAATCCGTATGTCCTGACATTAAATAATGCCCCAAATATAAATGACAAAAGTGGGCTCTCCCTCCTAGGGGCACACCCTGGCCTTTCCTGTCCCTCCCCTCCACTTCCCCCGGGTGGGTTACCTTTACCCTTCTCTCTCCCAAGCTCCAAGGGCCCCTTCTTTTGCCTCTGTATCTTGTTTCCTGAGCCTGTTTCCTCCACAGCTCCCTTCTTCTACTTCTGTGGCTTTCTAAATAAGCTTTCTTTCATAGTTTGGAAAAAAAATAGAAAAGCAAAACTGTATGGCAATGTCTTATATAATCCCACGTGTGTTATATCTACCTACATTTTGTGAATATGCAAAGAAAAAATATCTGGAGAATAACATATAAAAACCTGTTCAAATGTTGAGCTAGCTCTGAAGTTTACATGATGGGGTTCTCCATTTCCCAAGTTTCTAAACTGCTTTCACAACAAAGATCTATTACTTTGGCAAGCAGGTGGGGGAGGGAGAGAAAAGTAAAAAAGAATTGAAAAAGGAAGGAAGGAAGGAAGGAAGGAAAGCACCTTCTCTGGCTTAGCTGGGAGGAGGTCCCGTAACACCCACCCGTAAACTCCCCAGCCCTGGCCCAGCAGATGGCCTCGGAAATGCTGTGCCGTTACAGAGCGCTCAGCCCTTCCAGCCCCGTGCTGGCCTGGGCCTCCCGGACTGCCCACATGCAGTCCTCCTCCCACTGGCCTCCGTCCAAACCAGCGTGTGCTGGGGAACAGGCTGTCCTGGGCGCTGTCAGGCTTCAGCGGAACTCGGTGCTTCCCAGGCCACAGTGGAGGCATCCATCTCAAGAAAGACTTGGAAAGACACAGGGTCAGTGTGAAAGGAGGGTGGGGACTTCTGGCCAGATTGGAGGCCCGAGCTGTACTGCACTGCAGAGATAAAACTCCCACTCTGCAGGAAGGGGAGTGAGCGAGCGGAAAGTCGGCCCTCACTTTAATCAAGGCCTGGAGGGAGGAAGGGAAAGGGAGGTCGGAGCTCTGAGACGCCGCCGCAGGACTAGCCGCCTGGCTCCTCTCTCCTGTTGTCTGCTCCAGGAGCACAAAGAGAGGGCCTGGGAGGAAGGATCTGGATGTACCGCTAAGGAGCTGTGTGTGCTTGGGCAAGCCACTTTCCCCCTTAAGGACTTCTTTCTTCCTCTTTGCTTTTTCTCTTCCTTAAGTGCAGCAGGAGAGGCCTGGAGGGGGCATGAGAAGGGCACCAACCACCACCATCTTTGCCCTCATGAGAAGTGGGTGGAGAAGGGCAGGGCCCCCAGGGAAGTGTCCTCCGTCTGGATTTTACAGTCCAACTTGTGTGAGGACAGGTGGGGGGAGGACAGCTCAGGAGGGAGCCTCACCTCTGGGCCCACTGGTTTCCTTCAGCTTCACCTCACAGGCAGCCGACCCCTGCCCACCACTCCTGGCCCCCAGAGGCCCTCTGCCCTGAGGGAGGCTCTCCCTCAGCATCCATCTCAGGGTCTCAAAGGAAGACTATTTAATAAAGAAACTAGGGCAAGGGGACTAAAATCCACCCCCAGCACTGACCCCCAGCCCCATCCCAAACCGTTGGCCCCAAAGCTCAACATGCAGAACACATATGCAGACCAAGGTAAGATTATTCTGAAGCTCCCCACCTATGCTAACCAGAATGTGGCTTTCTAATTAGAATTCCCCAGTGCTCCCCTGTCCCCACACCCCCTTACAAGGCAACTGGCTTCTCCATCATGCTCTCACGTGGGCTACTCCCTACCCCCACCAGCTGGTCAGGCCAGAGGGATGTGGGGGAGAGCTGGGACATCCACTGGTCTTCTGTGCACCATGGCCCCCAGGCCTGGAGTCTGCCCCGGGGGGAACAGAACATGTTCCTAATTGGATAGGGAGCGGTTTGGCAGAGCCAGAACCAAGAACCGACGCCTCTGTTCAGTTCCCAGGGAAGCCCCTCTGCTAAGGAGGGGGAAGGACCTGTGGATGCATCCTCCCAAATCCAGAGACCTCAGTCCCCTAGATGACCAGAAATGGAGAACACACGTGCCAGGTCCTCCCCAGCCTATTCTGGGCTGCAGAAGAGGGCTCTGTAGCGAGGACTGGGAGCCATGAGTCACAGGCATGTGTAGAGGGGGGCCGGGCAGCACCTGTCCCCAGCAGAACCAGCCCAGCAGCTCTGTCAAGTAGGCCCCAGCACTCATGCACCCTGGGCACCCTTCCGGACCAATGCACACTCACCCCTGTCCTGGCAGCTGCAGCGGTGGGAGGTGGGGAGGGCAGGTAGCCAATCTGAACTGGCTGACTCAGCATTGAAAGTTGGCTTCTGCCAGCCTGGCTTGGAAGAAGCAAGTCCCTTGGGAAGTGCCCCCCCCACCCCCTGCTGCCCCAGGATAGGGTTGCCAGCACCTCTGCCCCTCCCCAGGTCCTTTCACCTAATTGTGGAGGGAGGACCTGCTCTGGAGATCCCACATCTGCATGAAGGCTGAGTGTGACTGCGGGGCTGGGGGCTGGGAAGAATTGTGTTGGGTTTTTACTCATTACTCCCACGGGTTAGGAGGAGCTGATGGTCATTATCTTAGACACAGCTGGCCCCGATGCTGGTGAGGAGGGGGCGTGGGCCCTCAGGCCCTGGTAACCACTGCTAACACCAGCAGCCTGTGCCCTCCCCCTCCTCTCCCAGAGGCCTGAGCGTGGCTGTCCATCAGTCCTCGCTCCCACCAGGCACAAACAGCTGCTACTACTGCCCCTCTCCTGGGAATACCTACCATTCCCAGAGCTTAGGAGAGTAATGGCTTAGTCACAGGGCCAGGCTGGCTCAATCCAGCCCAGGCTTCCCCGGCACCAGGCTGCCGTTGCTGCCAGTAAGCACAGTCAGCAGGTTGAGCACCTGAGGTGGCTTTAAGCCAGGACGAAATTAGTTTCCATCCTCACAGGAACCCCCCACCTCCAACAAAGGCTGAAAAAAAAAAATCAGACCAATCCAAGTGGAGAATGGGACAGACCGGCTCTTTGAGGACTTACCTAAGGAGGTATCCCCAAGGGCAAAAGCCTAGGAACAGCTCAGACCAGCACATTTTTAAGTCGAATCTGCAAGGACCAGCTTGTATGGTGGCAAGTAAGAGCCATGGATGAGGGGAGGGGAGAAAAGTAGCAGAAAGGAGAACCACCCCCCAAAATGGCAGCCGTTAGGCAATCACTTGGTGAAGCGGTAAGAGAAGTTCAACTCTAATTTTTAGAAGAGGGCTTGCTTGGAAAATTCAACTTCAAGAGAAGTTATTCTTACCACCCGACCCCAAACCCCACGCCCCTGCCCACAGAGAAATGGTGGACTATCCCTGGGGCTAGGTAAGGAGGGAGGAAAATGCCAGACCAAGGTTAGATGTATGGTATCATCAGTCTTTAATAACTTACAGATAAATGCTAAAAAATAGTTAATAATACAGAGGACACACATGGCTTATAAAACGGCTGTGGATCTAAAGATGTGGGGAGAGGTTCTTGGCACTTTCACACAGACACAAAAATAAAGACTATTATGACCGGCAGCCCTAGAAAAGCAGCCTGGGGGGACTCCCCAGTTGTGTGTGTGTGGGGGGGGGGGGTGCAGAGACACTCTCGTTCATGTCAAATGCATTCTCTAAGCCACTTTCCTTTGACCCAAAACACATCTAATCAAAAAGCCAAAGAAAAATAAGAAACAAGGTCGAGGTAGATTTGCAGTTTGTACTGAAGCCTCCTCAATTCTGCAGCCCCCGCATCTCCGGAGGTGAGGATGAGGGAGAGGAGCCGTCTCACATCCCCCTCCCCAATGCCACACCAAAGCAGGACGCCCAGTGTGCTCCTCAGTCCTTCACTTAGATGGACAGGTCCTGCAGCCTGGGGCTGAGCGAGGGGCCGCAGGCTCTGCCTGGCTGTCTAAGGATGCAGACCCCTACTGGTGAGGAGGGGGCGGCCTGGGGTCACCGTCTCTTCTTGCTTCCCCGGGCTGCTTTCCTCCTCTTGAGAATCATCTCGTACAGGCGCTCAAGGCCCGGCTGCAGACCTGCCCCGTCCACAGCGCTGCAGCCCTGCACGTGGGTGAGTGTCGCGGCAGCCAGCTCCCGGACTGCCAGCCTCTTCTCCACCTCGGAGGCGCTCAGCGCCCTGGGCTGATCCTGCTTGTTGGCCAGCACCAACACGGGCACGCCCTGGTTGTCTGACGCCCGGCTGATTCGGTGTAGCTCCACTTTAGCCTCCTCCAGCCGCTCCGCCTCGGCAGCATCCACCACAAACACCAGCCCATCCGTCCGGCGGGTGTAGGAGCGCCACAGTGGTCGCAGCTTCTCCTGCCCACCCACATCCCACACTTGGAAGGTGATGCCACGGGACCCTCCCAGGGGCACCCGGATCTTCTCCGTGTTGAAGCCTTTGGTGGGGACACTCTGGACAAACTCCTTGAACTTGAGTCGGTAAAGGAGGGAGGTCTTTCCAGCTGAGTCCAGCCCGACGACCACCACGTGCAGGGCCTGGAACTGGGGCAAGAAGGAGGTGGTGGGTGCCATCTCTGTCAAGTGGTTCCCCATGGTGAGCTCCCGCTAAGGTGAGGGAGGGTCTTGGGGCTCACGGTAGAGTCACGAAGGTCGCCTTGAGATTGCAGGCTCTGGGGACCACAGCTCGGCTATCTGAACAGGGAAAGTTCATGAGGGGAAAAGGAGAAGAGGTTTAACAAACATGAAATGTGCAACTTCTTGATCCTTTCCTAAATCAGCCACCCATGCTTCCTTGTTAATTTTTTTTTTTTTTTTTTTTTTTTAAGCAGCTGCAGGTGTAACAAAGGCACTCCCCTCTCCCCCAGGTCCTAACAAGGACGGTGAGACCTAGAGCAACCCCCAGTTCAGGGACGCTGAGGTGAGGGTGAGGCCTCGATCGCGCAGACCGTCGGCTTCCAGCGCCTCTTCTTCCACTTGCGGTGCGGTAACAAGACGCCGCGACCCCTATTCCCCAGGCGACAATCCTCGCGGGAAGGGGCAGGTTGGACAGCGCCCCTAAATTAACATTTAGGGTGCAGGCGCTGAGACCGGAGATTGACGACTGCTCCCACACACCCTCCACATCTCCAGGCGGCTGACACGCCCCTCCTTACACTGCGACCCCTTTTTCCACGGCCCAGCCACCCTCCTCCGCCAGCCTTCCTCTCTGATCGCCGACTACAACTCCCCAGGCCCCAGAGCGGGGCCGCCTCAGCCCTTCTTGAACATCCCCTTTACCTCCGCCAGCGGCGTTCTCCTGCGCCCCTCCGGGACAGCCACCCGAAACGCCACGCCAGACTCCGCGACTGCTCGCAGCGCGCAGTCACTGCCGAGCGGTCCCGAGACTCGGCTTAAAAAAAAAAAACCTTCGAGTGACGTCACGCTGCACAGGCCAATCAGCAGCCCCGCGGCGGCGGAGCGGGCGTGGAGATGTGCGCGCTGCAGCCCCGACCTCGCAGAGATGGGCGTCTGCTCCATCTGAGGCCGTTTTAATTGATGTTTTCTACCATATTCCAATATTTGGTATTAAACTCGAGAGTAATCAGGGATAGATAGTGGGAGGGGCAGAAGGAATACGCTTGTGGCAGCGTCGAACGCGGAAAAAGAGTTTAATAATACCTCGTCTCCCTCCCCCGGCAGACTTTTCCACCCACGTGTAAAATTCCTCCGCGAGATTCTCCCCAGGGCTGCTGACAAGTCTTCCCCCTTTATTTTTCCTAACTCTATATTCAAACCTGTGTGAACCTGGAACCCCACGAAACAGTCTAAACCAGTTATCCTTATTGATTCTCACGACAACCCTGGAGGTAGGGATTGGTGTTGCTGGGTTTTATAGGTGAAGAAAGCTCAAAGGGTTCAATGACTGGTCCAAGGTTACCCGTAGGTAGTAAGAGGCTTAACAGCACCTGTCTCAATCCAGTGCCTGGGCTCCTGACCACTGAACAATCTGTCTCGCATCGGTGAAGCTGTAGGGCCAAGCATCCCTTAGCACCGCCCCCCAAAAGACAAACCCTTCAGTCGCTGGTCAGGTGTTGGCCCGCAAATCCCCCAAAGGCCTTCCTTATTCAGATAGATAAAAACAGATTCTTCTTTACTCCACAGGGCGGGCATTTATTGACCGTATCCACAGGGTGTGTTCTGCAGGAGCCAGAGAGAAGACCGGGATACAGAGGGTGTGTGGGGCACAGGGCCTGGCCTCTCCTATACTGTCGTGAGGAGGACAAGGCTGGCCCCTGACAGGTGTGGAAGAAAGGGGTTCTACTAAAAGTAACCTCACAGGGTGGTCTGACCGTAGTAAATTCCAGGTCCTTACTGCAGCTCATGGTGAGCAGCCCACGAATGTAACTTTTCAGTGAAGGGTGTATCTTTCCCTTAAGCAAGCCCTGTCCAATGTTTTCACGGACCTTGGTTAATATACCTTTGAAATAAACTTATCATAACCTGTTAACTATACTGTAATCCAGCAATTTCAACCTTCTTCACCACAGGGCACACATAAACTAATTACTAAAATCCTGTGGCACACCCAAAAATACATTTTGCCCGGATCTGACAGAAAAGTAGGTATAATTTTGATTCATTCACACCTGATGGCTATTGTTGTGTTGGCTTCTGTCATTTTTTTTTTAACTTGGCAATCTAAGGGAAAAGAGGTCAGTGCCCCTGACTACATAATCAGGTGTTGCATGTTTTAAAAATTCTTGTGGTGCACTGATTGTAATCCAATCCCTACCTTGCTTTCTCCCACCCCATGAAATCAATCCTTCTTATTTCCCTGCTTAATTTTAAATGCATAAAAGAAACTGCTAAATCGTCATCCTCTTGAGATTTTTGAGATCTTGCATCCCAGCAACTGTCATCCATTTTGGCTCACATAAATGCATAAAAATTCCCCACAGCTTTGGGTGTTTCGTCAACACGGGGATGCAGGGAGAGTGCAGAACAACAGCACATGTACTGGGCCTTTATAAGTCGTGACTTGTAGGACTTCAGAGAAAGGAGAGAAAGTGTCCAATGAAAGCTTCTGGAAAGGTTTCTACCAGTGAATTAGTCCTGCATAGGATTGGTTAGGAGGGACTCAGGACTGGGAGGCACCTCCCCAGCCATTGCAGGCTGACCCGACCTGGGCATCCCTAAAGAGATGTCCAAGTACAATGGGGCAGTGCGACCCAAGGATGACAGTGATAACAAGGTAAAATTGAAGGAGGAGAGGAAAAGGAAATCATAATTCTAACATCTTCATTTGTGCGAGGAGGCCGGGTTGTTGCATTCATTACGTAACTCAATGTTAACTTGGTGAAGGCTGTCTTTGAGGGGGACTGGAAAAAGGGGAGGAGCAGTCATTGCTAGCGAAGATGGTCTAGCCCTTCCTGCCCACTAGCTCCCCATCTTTTCGGCACCAGCCTGCCTTCCCACTTCCTTCTTCCCCTCCCTGCTACAAAACCAGCCACTTGGTTACCTCCACGATGCTGGAAGCCTCCTTGAGTCCCTCCTTGAGATTAAGACCTTGGAAAATTAGCTGGTTAAACCCCACTTGGGGAGGTGGCTGATGGCTGCAGAGGCTAAGGCGCGGACAGAGGTGGAGCTGAGCACACTGAGTTAGGAGAGGGGAAGATAGAGCAGGCCCAGAGGCAGTGAGCCGCTCCCACAGCGAGTGGGCACTGCCTGGCAGGCTCTGGTCTTAGAACCTTGCATACGTTCCCTTTTTCAATGCACAACTCAACCCAAGAAATAAGTATGGTTGTTCTAAAAGGAAGAAACCAAAGCACAGAAAGGTTAGGTAATTTACTCAAGGTTATTCAGCTAAAAATTGGCCAAACTCAGCTTCGAGCAAATGTTACAATGGCTTTGAAACCAAAAACACGCAGAAACAGAGAACTGAAAACGCGTCTACAGTCCTGTGTTTCTTCAACAGTCCTTGAGATTTCTTTCACATTTCTCCTGTATCTCCTCAGTCTCACACCCAAGAAAGAAACTGTCACCGGAATATCTGATAAAGGATATGAAACTGGCAACCCCACCCCACCCTTCACCTTTTGTGTTTGCCAGCGAAGGTGTCGATGAACAAATGGGAAGCAGGAGGTGGGGCAGGCGAGGGGTGAAGAAAGGGGCCCAGCCTGGCCGGGCAGCACCAGACTATGGACCCACCCCAATCGCATCTCCCTGAAATGGGAACTGCGGTCCCCACCCCCAGCTGCGGCCCCAGGAAGCCTTCCTCCATTAGGGGCCATTTGCTGGCCTGGCACCCTGCTCTGCAGCCCTTTCTCACCAGAAGATCACAGCCCCGGACCTAGTGCGCTGGGGGGGTCACTGTGAAAATATGCAAACAGTTCTTTCTTCCCCTGGGTCAGGGGCTTCTCTCCGTCAGACATTCAAACGTGTGTACGCTGAACATTCATGTGTGGAGTGCCCGCTGCAGGTGAGGCACCACTCTCGGCTCTGAGCGTACAGCCCTGTAGGAGACAGACGAGGACCTGCCCTCATAAAGGGTACATTGCAAGGGGAGTGGGCAGAGACAGCCAATGAACAGAGAAACGAATTTCAGGTGGTGACACCTGGAGCCATCACAGAAAATAGAGCAGACACATGTGCTGAAGAGTGACTGGGGGAAAGGGACTGCTTTAGATTTTGGGGGGACTCAGACAGGCCTCTCCAATAAGTAACATCAGGATGCAGGTTTAAGTGACAAGGCGTCAAGTAAGAATTGTAGACAGGATAGACTGGCTGGGACACCCCTGCTCCCCCTGCGAGCTCCCCCACCTGGATCAGATTCCAGCTGCGCAGTAGTGGCGGCTCTTCCTCAGAGCCGGCTCCCCCGCCACCATGGAGCCTTGGGCCCAGCAGCTGGCTTATCGAAGCTCTGTGGTGCCCAACACCAGGCCTGGGCACTAGGTGGTCAGGAGATCCCGCAGGAATTCATGGATGCGGGCGGGAAGGAGTGAATGTGCCAGGGGTTCCCCAAGGAGGGGACCCAAACACCCGCCCCTGGTTCCTTGGTCTGGGGGTCCTTGAGCCCTTGGGGGTTCACTCGACACTGGATTGAGCATTCTTGGCAAGGTCTAAGAAGTATTGGACACGCAAGCCTTTACTGGGGAGGAGGGAATTCTTGGAGGAGGAAAATTCTTGGAGGCTAGGGGTGGGGAAGACTGTGGAGAGACAGGCCCCCTTTGCAGCCTGTCAGGCTGAAACCCTGGCCATCACGAGTTCTGTCCCTCACTGGTAGACTGGCTGGGAAAAGCCCCTTTCCCCCCAGAGGATCCTGAGTTTCCTCAGCACGTGATGAGGGCCTTAGAGGACCCAGGTCCCTTCCCCAGAATAGTCCAAGCTCCCAAGTAGGGGCGGGGAGGGGAGGGAATGGATGCCGCTCCCCTGGGAAGTGCTGAGGACATCCTTGCCTCTGCAGCACAGAATCCTAAGCAAGTACTTGTCTGGGCGTACCAACGGAAGGAGAGAGGTGGGCTGGGGGAGCGGATTCCAAGCAGCAGCTGTCAGCTTGGGAACCACAAGGACCCATTTTTCAAACCCCAGTTTAGATTCCTCCAGAATAACATGGAGAAAACATAATCTACCTCTCAGAATGAGTGTGTGTGGAGGGCGGGGGGGTGTAGGTACCTTCTCCCCTACCAGGGGTCCTTTCAGAGGCAAACCTTCCAAAACCAAGTCCCAGCGCCCAGCCAAGGGCTGGAAAGCAGCAGACGCTGCCCCCTGGTGGACATACTTGTCACTGCCTGATTCCCGAAGAAAAGTGGAGGAGCAGGAGGTTAAGTTGTAGTGGTTCCTTTGCCTCCTTCTGGAGTCGTCCTGCCAGACAGAGCCGTTCATATATTTTGGGGTTGGGAATGGCAACTCCACTCTTTTCAAGTTTTTTTGTGGCGGTGAAATCATATTTGAAGGAGCACTATTTGAGCAGAAAGTCCAATTTCAATTACATTCCCCATGCTTTTACTGAGGGCCTAATAACAGGCAAGGCCAAGGCAGGAGGAGGCTGCAAGGCAGGGAGGTTACAAAGAGCTCAGTTGCAGCCATGTCGCAGTCTCTGTGCGGAAGGATCCACGTGGGGACAGGTGTCCTGCCTCCATGTGCGCGGGAGCCTGGCCCTCAAGGGTGGCCTTGGCTGAAGGAAGGGACTTGGGTGGTCAGCAAGAAACAGCAACGAGGAGCCCTAAGAGGGAGAAAATGCCTGAGGAGCAATGACGAGGGAGGAGGAACAACCAAGTCAGAGAGAGGCAGAGACCCGAGGCACGGGGAGAGCCTGGCCGGTTATCCCCGCTGATGGGCTGCTCTGGGCACGCACAGCGGGGGCGAGTCTTCAGTGACCTGCACAGTTTCATTCAGTCTCTATTATGTGAGATTTCTCTGCGAAGTCACCAGTGTTGTCTTGCCTACAATGAAAGCGGGTATAGCTTCAAACAGTGGTTCCCAAATTTGTGAGTACATCAGAATCATCCGGAGGACTTCACAAAACACAGGTCTCCGGGCTCCACTTCCGGAAGTTCTTCGTCACAGGTGGAAACTGTGCGTTTCTAACAAGTTCCCAGGTGATACTGATGCTACTGGCCCTGGGCCCACACTATGACCACCGCCGACAGGGAAGGTGCGTTCTAACCCTGACTTTAACATTTCCTGGAGAGCACTTGGGCAAATGACTTTTCTGTATCCCAGCCTCAATCTCTTCCTCTGTAAAGTCTGATGATAATACATATCTCATAGGGCTATTAGGAGAATGAAACAAGGTAAAATAAGTGAAATACTCAGCAAAGGGCTTGGCTTATACAAGTCTTGTATACCTGGTAATAGGATGACAGTAAATTAGCTAATCTCAACCAATAACAAAAAAACATTGGCCCAGGAAGCCAGTTGCGGAATATCTGCCTCAGATCACACACAAAGTGACAGGTACAAGCTGACTGACTGCCCACTGCCATTTCTCTTCCAATGTATGTGATGGAAAGCATCGCTCCTCAATCTATATTATGCACCTAACCCCTTGTGGACCCTATAAAGAGCAGATTCTGGTTCAGTAGGGGTTACAGACTGAACTGTGTCCCACTGAAGTTCCGCAGCCCGCCCAGCTGGGGGATACAAATGAGGTGGGGGCGGAGGGGAGAAAGGATAGGAAAAAGTATATCTCAGTGTAGTTATTACTCAATTTTATCTGTTAACTTAAGATGGATTTGGGCTCCACTAGGTCTCCCATCTTCTCAGTTGGACGCTTCTGGATCAATACACTTTTCTTTACTCCAACCCTCTGACGTTTTGAGTGTTGGCCTTTGGAAGTATTGGACCTTGGCTGGGCAACAACCTCTCCTCTCTGGTGTTCTGCCAAGCGGGCCACATCTGCCCCCTCCCCATCATCCTGCCTGGTTCTGTCCAGTAGCCTCCTAATTGCTGCTTCTCTGAATCAGTCTGACCTGGCATCATGTATTCACTCAAATGTTTACTGAGCAACTACTACATGCCAGGCACTGGGCTAGTACTGATGAGGTCACTGCCCTAAATGACCGCTGATTTCAGCGGGGGAAATAAAGGATTGCTCCCCCAACTCAGAACAAGCCCCTCACGGAAGAGATATGAAGCTCCT
Organism: Anoura caudifer; assembly: GCA_004027475.1. Classification (NCBI taxonomy): domain Eukaryota; kingdom Metazoa; phylum Chordata; class Mammalia; order Chiroptera; family Phyllostomidae; genus Anoura; species Anoura caudifer. Next base: position 426 of record PVKU01003087.1, on the reverse strand, counting down.
CTCCAGCAGAGGGCCAAGTTGCACACTATACAGTCTGGGCATCTCTAGCCACTGCCCTGTGAGTTGCCTAGCAACTTGCCTTTCTTCAGGGAAACTCTCTGCCAAGGGCAGGCCTACCTTGCCGCCCAGCCCTGATGCCCTCCCACCTCAGGTTCAATTGGTCCCTACAGAGGTGATCTTCAGGGATGGTGCGCTCCCACCCCGACACCTCCTGAGGCAGGAAAGGGCACACATGGGCAGACAGACATTGTCCGGCTGGGCAGCGGCTTCCCCAGCAGCCTTGTGAGCAGGGGATGCGGTTTTGTGGCAGCCAGAAGAGGAATGGAGGGGCACGGCAGAGGCCCCCTGCGGACCGGAGAGACAAGGTCACCTTCACCTGTGCGGTCCCGGGACGCACCCAGTGGCAGGCACAGGGCAGTTGCGAAC
>PVKU01003086.1:0-194410 GCA_004027475.1 Anoura caudifer | reverse complement strand
TGGTGGAGGTGGTGGTGAAGGTGGTGGTGGAGGTGGCAGTGTTGGTGGAGGTGGTAGTATTGGTAGAGGTGGCAGTGTTGATGAAGGTAGTGTTGGTGGAGGTGGTGGTGTTGGTGGAGGTGATGGTGGTGGTGGAAGTGATGGTGGAGGTGGTGGAGGTGGTGGAGGTGGTGGAGGTAGTGGAGGTGGTGGTGAAGGTGGCAGTGTTGGTGGAGGTGGTGGTGAGGGTGGTGGTGAAGGTGGCAGTGTTGGTGGAGGTGTTGGTGATGCGAAAACCTATTGCTAATGTGAAGAGATTATAAATGAGTTAGGGTAAATGGAGTTAGAAATCAGATCATGGAGAATCTAGAATAAAAGATCACATCACGGAGAACTGAGAATACCAGGTGAAGACGTCTACCTAGTACACAAGAGATACCATCACACTGCACATTAAGCCACACTCCTGTTTGTATGCAGTCTTTGGCCTATTAAAATGTCTGTCCTTGGAGGCACTGATCATGTAGGACTAATAGGGCAGAACTTTCCATATGGGCTCTTGAACTAATTACTGATGTAAGTTAATAGGGCAAGAATCTACACTGAGGATTGTAGGATGTCTCCAATAAGTAAATCTGAAGAAACCAGGGAGTATTTTGTTAGCCCCTCTTACCCAAACCAAACAATGATTGGATGTATTCACAAATGGCAAAAAAACACTTAGTGTATAAGAAAGCTGCACTCTCTCAGGGGTAGCCTGTCCACTGGAGAGTCTGTAAGTGCTTGTAAGTGTACTTGTTCTCTCTAGTCAGACCCCTGGCAGCTTCTCTTGAACCAAAATAAATGACAGGCTATAGAGTATGAGCTGTACTCCATGCAGAGCGGCCCATAAAGACCTGGGGGAGGGGGTGAGGGTGAGGGCAGAGGCTAAGGGGGCTGGAGAAAGAAATGAAAGGCTAGGTATGATTATACCACCAGGTATCCTTGGTAACCACAAAATGTCCTGTACATTTATGTAGTCTGAGAGTTCAGTGGAACAAATGTGCCCTACTCATTTTAACATCAACAGCCTGGGAATGGGACCACTCTGTGCATCAGTCAAGGTGAGAAGAGAGATTTCTGAGGCCCTTAAATCTCAAGCATCTGGCAAAAAAGAAACACAAAGAGCTGAAGGTAGTGTGTGCACGCACATGTGCATGTGTGGCATGGCAGGTGGTGGTGGTTTGGAGTGTGAAGGCAAAGAAAATTCTCAGAGAGCAGAAGTTCAGAGGGAGATATCATGAAGGTCCCAGAACATTGGGTTTAATTAGTTCTGAAGGAAGCACCCATCAACTCAGTTGGTAGATATCCTACAAGGGAAGGGCCCAACCCAAGTGTCTTCTTACACTCTCTAGACACAGGACATGAAGACACCTGCCATCATCCTCAGTTTGGTAGATTGCAGGGTTCTGGGCGAGAGAGAGAATAATAGACGTTTTATGTCCACCAGTGAGCATATTAGTGTTCTGGTTATTATGGCTCATTCACAGCTAATACTTAAATAGCAGTCACACACACACACACACTCATATATGTATGTATATGTATGAATATACACATGTGTGTATATACACCACACACACACATTCTCATTTAATCCTTGTACAAATTCTGTTATAGGAATTCTTATTATCCTCATTTTAGATAAGAAAACTAAAACACACATAAAAAAACTTTGCAAAGACCACCAGAGTCAGTGTCTGGTAAAACTGGAATTTGAACATAGCTTCAGACCATGGTGGAAAAAAGCACTTGAAACTGCTGTCCATAAACAACATAAAATGTACTTTCACATGCAGATTAGCTCCAGTGTGAGCTCCAGGGGGTGTGAGTGTGCATACCCACAGATACACAACCTCAAAAAAAGCCAGGCAACTCTGCACCAGTAAAGAAACGGACCTCAGACAATAACCCTCTATGACTTTATCATAATGTAAAAAAAGTCATTCATGATCGGAATACTCAATCTAATTTTGGTATTTGGTTTTATAGTTCCTAAAGAACTTTCAATATCAGACTTTACATAGAATGTGGTGGGGCAGCAAACCATGAACAGAAGAGGCAAATGTTTTCTACTTATTATGCAGCTGCTTCTGGTCACTTAAGATGTCTTTCCACCAATCCATAATAGCAACATGATTCTCAGATGTCCCCCCACTCCTCATTCTCAGCACCACTAGCCCATTCCACTTCAGGCTTCTAAAGCCCAGGATGGCATCATCACCTTAGACTTTGATGGCTAAATTTATGAAGGATCCTGGGAGGTTTCATTTTGGAACTCATCTGAAGCCAGAGAAATGTACCAAAGACGACATAGGACACATGGTGCTTAAAAATGATTCTGATGGAATCTGGAGTACGCATGCCTACTGATTCCACTTCTGCAGTGACGCAGCTGACATGCCATTCAGCATGAAGTAACCACTCCCTCGTGCATGCCAGGTTCATGATCTTGCATGTGGTTCAAGGAAAGAGTGTTCGTTGAGGATTATACGCCTCCCAGTAGCTCAGAGAGCATCTTAAAGAGATACCATTCAAACCCAAACAGCAACCTGCATCACTCTGGAAGGCACTGTCATTCTAGGTCAGTGCTCTGCCTACAGACTCTCTGTGGTGAAGAAAGAGTCCTTCTGTGCTGTTCACTACAGTAGCCACTGGTTACATGGGACTACTGAGCATTTGCAATGTGTCCAGCGGGCCTGAGAAGTTGCCTTTTTAATTTAAAAAATTAAATTTTAAATTTCATTTAAATTAATTTAAATAAGCCACATGTGGCTACCATATTAGACAGTGCCACTCTGAATTACCTAGAGCAGCATATTTATTTTACTCCTACCATGAATCATCACGTATCCCTAAATGAATGGGCTTTTCAGAGGATAACACTGAGGATACAGAGTATAAATTACTTCTTCAAAATCAACCCGCCATTCCGCAGCAGAGCCAGAAGTGCAATATAAACCTCCTGATTACTCTGATTCTTCTCCCACTTAAACACATATTTCTGAGATGAGATTTTGATACACATAAATGGATTACTGTGAGGCAAATTGCAACAGTTAACCTCCTGTTCTTCTCTCTAAAATTAATGACTTTGGTAGTGGTGTGTACTTAAGATCTAATGGTTTTAAAAACTAGCAATATCAACAACAACAATAAAAAAAGCCAGTCACCAAGACTGGGTAGACAGACATAGGATAGAATATGAGTTATGACTAACAAATAACAAAACTGGGAACTTGAAGACATAATTTGAGGATGCTACATTAAAAATTATTATTAATAGCACAATCTTTTTGGAGTAATAAAAAAACACCACTAGAATCTTTGCCAACTGACTACTATAATTCCACATCCTACCTCTGTAAAGTCTAAATACTGACTTTGTTTAACTTCACTTATTCTTTGTCCTTCTATACTAAAGCAATTATAGATTGTCATCAAATGCAAAAGTATTTTGGAGTCATGGGAATGAAAAAAAGCCTCATCAAAATAAACTGTTTTAATTTGTTTTACTTGTTCTTTTTTTTATTAACATTTACAACATAGAAATTGTGTTTGTTTTTTCCTCCCCCCACCCAAATCTGTACCCAATAAAAAATGTTTCCAAACTGGGATGCCAAGTTTCCATTCAAATCCCATTTCATTTTATATCCCTGGGTGAACCCTCTTTGAAAAAAAAAAGATTTTCACTGAAGCTTGGATGGGACTTACTGTGTGACACACCCTGTGGCCATCAGAGCCCTCCACGCCTAGGGGCCATTGGGAGGGGCTCTTCCAGGGACTAGGGCCAGCCTCAGCAAGGGCAGTGATTTTTCTCTCTCTGGCTACTGGGGAAAGTTGCTAGGTCCTGAAGACATTTATTCTCACCCATCTCTTCCAGAAAGACTTAAACATTTCACACCTCTTTGCTACATTATCTTAATTATTATCCTGGCTTGCTCCTCTCCCAGCTTACAGATTGGTTGAGGTTCCAAACAGGACTCTGGGAAGGAAGTAATTAAATCATAAAAGGTCCAAGTGAAATCTTTACAGAGAAAGACGGACCATCCAACCTGTGCCCGAGCCTTTGTGCAGGGCTGCTCCCCTCCAGAAAAGTCATTGCAGCTTCAGGTTTACAGTTTTCTGCATACACACACACACACACACACACACACACACATATGTATATATGTATGTATATTTTCATATATATATGAAGGGGGATTTACTTTGGAGGGATTTCACATTGACATAAGAAAGAATTTCCTGTACATATGGTTCCCAATTTTAGACACAATACATTCCTGGAGATTTTATCATAGAGCAGATCACCAGAAGGGAAAGCTGTGATTGTGCCTGCTCCTTTCATTCAACAAACATGTACTGAATGCCCACTACGTCCCAGGCATAATGACAAACTCTACCCCATTCACATGACCTAAATAATGATTCATGCATCAGAATGGGTAAGAACAAAAATAAGTGTTAGAACTGAGCATCAGGATTTTAAAATATATGGTTTATTTCAACCATATATTTATTTTAAATATGCATGTTCAAAAAGAATTTAACTTTTACTTCAAGTACAAGTCACATTCATTGGGATGTTGTGACTAAAATCTGAAAAAGGGGAAAAGAGAACAACAACAAAGACTATGCAGAGGAATTAAGGAGAGAACTGTACCAGAAAACTGAAAAAAAAAAAAAAAAAAAAAGATACTATAGCAGAGCATTAAATTTAGCCTTGAGTTTTCTGGCAGTCAGGACAAAGAAGGACACTTTAGATGAAATGAAAATAATTAATTTCTGTTATAAAAGCCTGGAACTAAATTCTAAGAGGAAATTATCTTGTCCATGTTAAAGAAGACATTGCCACAGTGAAAAACATCTGTAACAACAGTTTCACACACAAAAAAATACAGAAGACACTTTTTCATATAGAAGTTTGTTACACTGATGTCTTACAATGACCAGAGGTTAAAAATATAAAAGAAAAATATGAAGTGTTGGATTGTAACTTGGTAAAGACATTGCGGTGGCCATGCACTCAATAGTTATTCAGATAACACTGAATAAAAAGGATTATTCAAAAACATTGAAAACTAAAATGTGTATCTTCTTTCATTGAACTTTATATCTCAGATTTGCACATTCTGATATGTAAATTGAGCAGATTTAGAAAGTTTAAGTTGGAATAGGATATCATGTGTGTAAGGTGTACTGGGAAGAAGTTAACACAAAAAATGTAATGATTCAAGTTGGCAAACATAAAAGTAGGTTTTAGGGGGAAGACTATTCAATGCGAACTTTTGCAAACTGCTTTCTAAATTTTATACCAATTAGTGCACACAAATTCACAGAGATGAATAAAAAGACACATGTTCACACCTTTTGTTGTTTTAGTGATCACTTCCAAAGTATATTTATGAACATGTAGCTCAAAATAACTTGACATTTTCAACTTGGGTCTGTTCTAGTCTTTACTCAACTGAACACACACGTGCACACACATACACACAAGTTGGCAGGACAGCAAGCCACACCACGGGGGATGGTAAAGGAGTTCTTGGGAGGAAATGTTTTGACCTTTAACACAGAAGCAATGATTTATTTCCAACAGTACTTAATAGGATGACTTTAGAAATGTGCTTACCACACTTCCTTGGGAGAATCTTCTAAAAACAAAACTGAACTATGACACAACAGTGAAAATAACGCCACAGTCTTGTGGAGGATTCACGAGTAGTCCAAGTCACAGACACTATGTAACCTTTTGAAATCTCTAATCTGCTTCAAGTTAGGGCAAAATCTTCCTTTTCAGATAATATGGCCATATATATACATATATGTATATGTATGTATATATATATATTTACAGTTTAAACTCTTTAAGCATTTAAATGGATAATTGGCAGAATTAGTTGCTTAAAAGACAGGTTTGGTCATGCTGCTCAAGTGCTCACAAACCTTCCTGGCGACCGCCAGAGGTGAGTTCACCTTTCAGGACCCTTCATGAATCAGCACTAGATAATCTTCTATCTTTACCCCACTTCTATCCCCTACTTCACCCCTACTTTATGTCACCCTTACTTTATGTTACCCATACTTTAACATTCCTGCCCACTCCCCATGTATTGATTTATTCCACCTCTAATCCTGCCTCAGGTTCTTCAATCTTTCTCCTCCTTTCCACCCAACATCATCTGTCCAGCACGCTATTCGGTCTTTGAGGCCCAGCTCCCACCTCCTCCACTAAGTATTCCCTGATGGTCTTGTTAGAATATATTCTTTTTTTACCCAATTTTATATTTCTATTATAAAATCCTTCAAATTCGGCTTTTATTTTCTACTTAAGTTTTTTCATTCCTGTTACAAAGTCCCAGAGGGCAGAGCATTGCTGCCTGGGTCTCTGTAATCCCTGCAATAGGTATCTGGTGCATAATTTTAAAAATATATTTGGGTTTTTAAGACCAGACCAATCAAATGGAGTCATACAGAAATAACAGCAATGGCAAAAATTCCATAAGTTATACACATACACAAATAACATATGTGCTGCAACTCTTTAGAGATGAGGGAAAACAAGACCTTAAATTATCATCAACTAAATTCTCACAACAATTATCAGGACAATTATCATCATGATAGATTATCTTCTTTTCTTCTTATAACCCAATCTGGGTTGAAAACAGATGCTGATCATAAAAGATTGGGAAGGAAGCTGGCACATACTATGTATTTACAAGAGGCCACATGCCTCACCTTTGTAATCCAATAGTAAAACTACAAGGAACAGATTTATCCCCCACACCCCTCCTTTTTTTCATTTGAAGACACTGAGCCTCAGAAAGGTCAAAAATTTGTCCAGGATCACATTGCTAGAAAACAGTATACACCATGGTCTGTAGGACTACAAGGTCTATATTCTTTCCACCTTACCATGCTGCCACATATATGTTCATAGTTAAGAACTTAGCTGAAGATTAAAAAGAGTGATTCTCATATAACTTTATTTTTTGCAAGGCTTTAGAGGAGCACATACCCAGTTGACATGGAGCTACAAAACCTTGGTAATTGCTTGGACACAAGGGAAGAAATAGCTCAAGAGACTAAACAGCAATAGAAACTATCAGCACTCAGAAGAGTTTGAAAATCATACTTTATAAAAATGAGCATGCATATTTCTATCACCTATTAAATAGTTAGATCACACATGTTGTATGTCATTATTCACAAAAAGCATAAGTAGCTATACTAGAAAAATGAAAAAAAGCATTGATTAGAAGTCATGGAATTTGGCACTAGCTGGTGCAGCTCCGTGGATTGAGAGCCAGCCTGGGAACCAAGGGGTCACTGGTTTGATTCCCAGTCAGGGCACATGCCTGGGCGCATGAGAGGCAACCACACATTGATATTTCTCTCCCTCTCTTTCTCCCTCCCTTCCCCTCTCTCTAGAAATAAATAAATAAAATTGAAGAGAAAAAGAAGCCATGAAATTTGGAATTCAGTGCAGAAAACTATGGACTTGCTCTGGTATCCTGAGCAAGTCATTTCCTTCACTGGGTGGTTGTTTTTGCCCACTGGTTAAATAAAAAGAATTCATTACATGATTTACAATACATTCTTTAGTTGTGACATTCTATAGGCCTGGGACTACTAACCGATAGACCTACAAAATCTCACTGACAATGAAGAGAGACTTGCTTATGTCTGCATGCTGAATATTATGTGGTGGGCATCAACTTATGATCCATGCCACTTGCCTAAAAATATTTATAGCTCATTGAAGATACTAAATTAAGAATCAGAAGGAAGGACAAAAATGTAAATGCTTAGAATAGGTGTGTGAATCAGGTGATTCCCTCCCTGCTTTCCTCTGAAGTGAGCCCAGGCATCTCGCTGTGCTGGAGCATCTGTTTCTTCACTTTTAGTTAGGATGTGGAATTTCAGTTTTGAGACAAACACAGGATCTGGTTTTCCATTTTTGTTCTATGTACAAAGCGAAGTTACAACCTTTTCAAATGCAAGCAGAACTCCTTTCCATCCCGCAGCCCACAAGAATTCTAACAGGGCTGGGTTTTGTTTTGGGGTGGGGAGTAGCAGTAGCAGCAAAAATACTTGTAAAATCAAGAAGGTGTGATATGCTGCAGAAAAGGGAAGAACTGCCAGGAGCAGCCAGGACGGGAAAACCTGGCATCCTAATTGAGACAGCTGCCGAAGAGGCATCCAGTTTGTTATATTCATTTGTGTATCTCTATACTACAGAGATAAGTGCTTTAGCAGCCCCTTTGAAATCTGAAAATGGGTTTCCCATTCATTCAGAGCTGTATGTTGGCTCAAACTAGCTCTCATTCGGGAAGGTCATCCGGCAGGTCATTGCCCATTGTACACTGGAGTCTGCACCCAACTTTGATAAAGCTCTGTGGAAACAGGGAAAGTGCTGCTGGGAGGATCTGTAGAAGTTAAACATCTACTGTAACCCAAGCAGCCTGGTAGCCAGTGGCCAGAACACACAGCATTCTTTCAAACAATTACAAATAATGAAGAGATGACAGAGAATGGACCTACTTCCCCTAAATCTATATGTGGTCTTCTGTATTAGCTTATTTCAAACTTATTTTAAAGCAGTCCTGTCTTTTAAAGGAGCCAAATTTTCCCCCTCAGTTATTTATAAGTGCCCATTTCCCTGCAAGAATAAAAAAGGCAAAGGAAGAGCAGGGTACTGTTTTTCTCTCATTGCTTAGTCTTGAAGGAGAAGAATGGACCAAAAATAGCTCTTCCTCTATCAGTGAAGTGGTTGTTATCAATGTTTTGTAAATAATTCAGATTATTGCAATATCCTGTACCCCATAATGAATACTAAGCACTATGCTAAGTGTTGGTGATTACATAAGATTTTTACAGTATTTAGGAACACGGGATTACTTACTTCATATAACTTGATATTAGCTTCCCAAATACATTCAAGTTCGGTTCATTACCCAGCAAGTAAATACAAAACATTAATTTGCTTGGCACTGATTCCAAATGGCGTAGGATTGCAGAGGAGAAGAGTGAACACGGAAGTAGGTCTCAGGAAAGGTTTCATTACTGTTGATTGTAATACATATGGAATGAAGTACTCATATAAGCTCTGCCTGATTTAGGAGGTGGAACTGGGAAAGCCAGTCAGAAAAACTTCCCAGCAGAAGAGAAAGCAACCTTTGAGTTCCGGCTCAGAGAAAGAGGGGGAAGAGCATGGACTGAGAGGCACCAAGTAGCTACGGAGCATTTTATAGTTTGCCAGTTATAGTTTCTAATTTCATGTCAATTGTCTCATTTGAAGACAAGGTCAAAAGTGGGCAGAAACTTTACTCAGTTTAAAGAAAAAACTCAATAAACTAAAATTATATGGGTGCTATGTATTTTTGTCTTGTAAAATTTATTTTTGGATTCTCTGAACAGAGTGAAAACGACAAGTGCTCCGTTGATGTGAAGACCTTTAGTAATGATGCCTGCAGCCCACCGTTGCACTGAGGCAGAGAAAGCAGCTAGTCTGCCCTGAACAGTTGCTAAAGGAATAGCCCGCATTTTATGACATTATGGTCAGATTAGGAAGAAACAGACTGACCTGTAACAACACCAGGAGAAGACCAGCTGTTTGGAAAATCACAATGATTATCCAAAGTCTTCTTTCAATATATGCATACAACAACAGAAAATTCAAACCAATGCATACGACCAAGAAAACAATTTCTTTGGCAATAAATCCATTGTGGAGTCCTGGCCTAAACATAAAAGCCAATTACTACTTATTTTTCTTCTTTTATTTTTTTAAGTAGTTAGAATCCCATTATTTTGTCTTATGCAGAGACATAATCTTAACCCCAGACTTAAGATTATTTTAACTAACATCAGCCAGAGAGGAAACCAGTCTGTGAAAGTATTTTAAGAGCAAACCTATGCCCTGCTCTACAGTCCTTGAACATCTTGGCTCTCATCACAAAATACTCTTGGGAATAGCTGTGAAGTCTAATTATGTCTATATCACATCAGTGTGTTCATGGCAATACCAGAAAAGTTATCCGGGTGGCCCCAGACTGGCTTGAGTACAGGGGATAGGCTTGAGTTTAGCTCTAAATCTAAATGGCATAATAAAGCTTTGTTATCCATATGGTAGATGTCAGCATGGAGCATTAGGGGCACTAAATTCTAGTCCATTGAAAAAGTATTTATTTAGAGCCTGGATCTTTGTAGATGTTTAACACATGTTGGCTGAGGATAATAATAACTAGTGTTTATTAAGGCTCTTACTATGTGTGAGGCACTGAGTTGGCTGCTTGGCATGTGTTTTCTCATTTAATTATTACAAATATCCAAAGGGAGGCAGATGCATTATCATTGTCCCTGTTTGACAGATGTGAGCACCAGATCTTGGAGAAGGGTGGAATAACTTGCCCAACACTCCACAGCTCTTCCGAGCCCTGCCAATCACCGCTTTGGGGGAGACTGAAACGAGGCAAGGCCCCATTGCCCACAGTGGGTGACAGATGGGTTACATGTTCTTTCTGTCATCTAAGGGCTTACAAAATAGTCTGTATTTAAGTGCATACCTGTTTTTGCATGACAGCAAAAGAGGGGTCAAGAATACACACATGTACAGACAACTCTCATTCAAGCCAGATGAATCTGATACTACAAGGCAGGAAAGAAGAATTTGGGGGACAACACAGAAGAATTCTAATCCCACTTGACCTGGAGGGGGCCATTTAGTTTATTCAAAGGGATTTGGAGTCCAGGTGAGTAGGCAGCTGAATGGAACTTTAATTACTAGAAATGAGTAGAAAAGCTGAACCTTTTAACCCACAGTTATTTCCATGAGTGTGGACTTGAATACTGAGAGGGTATAAAAAGAAAGGGGCAGGGGAGATCATGCACTTACTCCTGGGGTACTAACGATCTTCACCTCCACTTCTGAAGGGAACCAGTGCCATGTAAACGGTACAGGGGAGCTAAGGTTGTTGAATTGCTCCCAAGCTGACTCCTTATCGTGGCTGGTCTTCTCAGTCCTGTCTCAGTGTATGGTTTTGAGCAGCCTTCTCACCTATTCACGGAGAGGGCTAGACCAGATGATCTCTCAACTGAAGGCCCCTTACAATCTCCTAAGGTGACACTGGGGTGAAATGCTCACTATGCAGACTAAATGAGTGTTTTTTGAAACAAATTCCCTTGGTTACCTAATTTATTTAAAATATACTAGATTGTTATGTGTGTATGAAGCCTGGTGGCTCCAAGGGCTAGAGTGTAGCCATCAGGTGGTATCTAGTGTTATATGGCTGGGAGCTTAAACATTCAGGCATAGTTGCTCATTTTTCCATGAACTTGGCAGTCTTCCCTCCTTAATGTACTCCAGGCTAGCCCAGTCTGTGGACACAGTGCTTTGGCTATGGCATTGTATCAGTTACTTTTGAGAGTTGCTCTCATTGATATTAAGTTTTAGCTTTTGAATAGAATAATATTTTAAGTGGTCATAATTCTAGTTAATATAAAATACTTAATTGTCTAGATTCATGGAACTTTGCAAAGTATATTCAAATTTAAATTGACAAGATTCTCTTACATTTTTTTAGAAGTTAATTTTTAAAAGATTTTATTTATTTATGTTCAGAGACAGTGAAAGGGAGGAGAAAAGAGAGGGAAAGAAACATAGATCGGTTGCCTGTCATACGCACCCCAACCAGGGCCTGAACCTGCAACTCCAGCATGTGCCCTGACAGGCAAGCTTTTACTTTGCAGGATGAGGGCCAACCACCTGAGCCACACCAATCAGAGCTAAAAGTTAATTCTTAAAAAAATTTCTTTCATTAATTTCTTGAGGAATAAAATGCCAATGTTGGTTCAAAACAAAACATACAACTAGAAGAGGGCCTAGAACTCTTCCTCACACACAGAATTCAAATGCATTCACAAATGAGTATCAGTTAAGAACCCATGTTCTGGAGGCATTAGTTAAAATTAAATTTTAGCCCTACCCATTAGCCTTTTAACTCACCAGTAACCTACTTTTCTCTTTCACTGTCAAGTAAACAATTGTAATGATGCTGATTTAATAGATCACAGATACAATGAGCTAAGATCAAGTATGCAAAATGCTCAACACAAAAACTGGCACAGAACAAAGCATGCATTGAGTGATCGACTGAAGAACCCAGAAGGACGTGCATGATGGAATAAATGAGTGTTGGCATTACTGCAATTAAATAACCGAGGGATTTGTTAATCTCACTGAAGGCTAATAAACCTGTGCATGTGAGACTATATGTAACTATAATTTTTATTATTCAATTTTTAAATCCACTTCATGAATTTTGTATATATATTGGTGTAGCACAGTTTGTATGCTCTAAACGCGACATCTGTTACCAGGACTGGCTCTAGAAATTGGAGGGAACAATAGAAAACTTCACACTGACTTAAAAGCTGTGTTTTGTACATGATCACCCATTTGAGTCCCCTCTGTGTTTGGGTTCATTCTCCTCTCCTTATCTTGCCCTCACTGATTGGTACTTTAATTTAATGAAAGAATATAAAGGACATTGAGAGGAGTATAAATTTTTCTCTTGATTCAAACCTGTGCCTTGAACATTAGATGTGTGGAGTAAAATTTATCAGATATACATACAATATTGAAATATAAATAGCATCTAGGGTAAAAGGAATATAAAAAATTACTTATGAATAAGGGGAAAATGTCACTCTGAGGTCAGGCCCCTGAATTATTTAATAGTCATATCTATAAAGAACACACTATCCCATCAATGAACATTTTGGAAACTATTTACTTGGTTTTTAAAATATAATCTTAAAGTCTTCAATATGCACAAGAGAAAGAGGAAATAAACACAGATGTGAAAGAAACAAACTGAAATGTGCTTTTTAAGGTCCTCCTAGTCATCTTCACAAATTCCTTCAAAGTTTGCATTTAGGTCTTTTTATGTTCTGATTACATTCCCCATTAAAAACATTGGGCAAAGTCTTCCACTACCACCATTGTGGAATTGAAGGTTTATGCTAACTGCAAGAAATAAGCTTTCAGAATTCTCTGGTTGCATGAAGATTGCTGTTTGCTCACTGGTGGTGCACACACCATTAAAAGGAATAGAGAAGCATTATAATGAAGTATTTGGTAGTTGAAACACACAGAGGAAAAAGAGTACCCATGATTCTCCAGACTTAAATTTATTTCCTGTTGCATATCATCATCTGTCTGAACTATGTTTGGTTTTTGAAAACAAATATTTACAAAAATATTTACAAACATGCTCACCTTTGCCCTTGAAAGGGCTGGGAGGAATGTAAAGGAATAGGAATTCTTTCCTTATTTCCACAGAGATTCACAAAGTACAATACACAAGGTTTGGTGGAGAATAAAGAGATGAGTAAGACAATGTTCAACCACTCAGAGCTTTGAGAATAGCAAGGAGATTTTGATAGTAAATCAGCAGAGTGCAACCCTGGGCAAATCCCTGTATCCCTCTAGGCCTCAGTTTTCTTATCAGCGAGAGTTCTGGACCCAGTTATCCCCAAGGCTCTGCCATTCCTTAGTGAAGACACCTAAGATTATTTCTTCCAAGGTAAAAGACCCAGATATCTTCAGTAAATCCTATAATACCAGGCTGTATGTTTCTTTCCTGACATGATGACTCTAAGCTCTGCGAAATCTCAGAAGAAGATAACTCTAAAGATAAAAACTAATGTAGGATGTTCATGATGATGATGGTAGATAACATTTCTTGAGCACTTAAAATGTTCATGGGGGTACATTATTTATGGGAACACTGGTTGGCCAAACAGTCCATATGACTTTTTCTGTAAAATAAAAGATGCAGTTTTTGTTTTCACCAATAACTATATGATTTGGATATTTTGACTACATTGGCTATCTCCTGCATGGTATAATGTTCATTGTTGTCAATTATTATCTTGATTTGATCACTATCAACTTCAACTGGTCTACCTGACCTTGGAGCATTGTCCAGTGAGAATCTCCAGTATGAAACTTTGAAAATCACTTTGACACATTTGTTCAGTCATAGCACCTTCTCTAAATACTGTCCAAATCTTTTTTTTTTTTTTTTGGTTTTTCAGTAGCATTTTTACCTTTCTTGAAACAATAAAGCATAATATGCTGAAAATGTTATGTATTTTCTTCCATCTTCAATATTAAAATGGCTCCACAAAAATTCAACAATTTTGATAAGTTTTTTTTTTTAAATGCACGCTGATACGACAGGTGTCACAATACAATCTAACAAAAATAGTTCAGATGACGTTAAAGACAAGCACTACTAGAGCCATCTTATGGAAAAAACAACAACAACAAATGAACTATTGGCCAACCCGATATTACAATTATTCACATCTTAGAGAAAGGAAAACTGAGTTTTACAAGCTAGGATGTGCAGAACTGCAATTCAGGACCAAATCTCAGATTCCAGTCTTTAGCTGATGTCTATGCTACTATATTTCAAAATGAAAGAGAATTCACTATTTCAGGCAAACAAAAATTAAGAGGGAATTCATTTCCAGCAGACATACACTGCAAGAAACATTACAGGAAGTTCTTTAGGCAGGAGAAATATACCAGACAGAAACCTGGATATGCACACAGAAAATGTTCTAGAGGAGCCTAAATAAGTAAGTTTTCTTACTTTTAAGTGCTCTAAACTGTTCAAAGTGAAGTCAGCAGTGTGTTTATAGCATATCTACAGGTAAGAAGAATGATGAGCACAAAGGATGGCCAGGAGACAGAGTACACTCCTGCACGGTCCTGACACTGCACATATCGCGACAAAATGGTATTTGAAGGTTGACTCTGGGTAGTTAAAGATGCATATTTCAAACAAAGTGTCAACACTAACATTGAAATTGAGTATATATAATAAACTAATAAAGACAAAATTGTGAAAAATACACAATCTAAAGAAAGGAAGACAAAAGAAAATGGAACACGTAGAAAAAAATTTAAAGCTAACAAGATAATGAATTTTAATTCAACTATATCAATAAGGTACAGTTATAGTCAGGGGATTTAGGACCCCTCTCTCCGTAACTGAGTAAGCAGAAAGAAAAACAGTGAAAACAGACCAAACTGAAATATATTATCAGTGAACTTAACCTAATTGCCACTTACACAACACTCAACAACAGAATACAAATACTTTTGATATGCATGAAACATTCACCAAGATAGACCACATTCTATACCATAAAATAGACCTTTATAAAACTGAAGTAATACAAAATATCTTCACAGATCATAAGAAAATAAACTAGAAGCCATTAATAGAAAGGCATAGGAAAATAATCCAAGTATTTGGAAATTTAACAATATGCTTCTAAATAACCCACGGGTCCAAAGGAAACCACAAGGGAAATTAGAAAATACCTGGAATGAAAATCAAAGTGTAACATATCAAAATTTGTGGGATGCAGCTAAAGTAGGGCTTATTAATTAAATGTTTATATTAGAAAAGACAAAAGACCTCAACTCTATGATTGGAGCTTTAACTTTAAGGAAATAGAGCAAAGCAAATAAAACCCAAGCTCAGAAAGATGAATAAAATAATAGAGTGGAAATCAATAAAATTGAGAGCAGACAAACAATAGAGAAATCTATGGAACCAAAAACTGTTTCTTTTGAGAAAAATTGATAAAGCATATCCAGATTGATCAAGGAAAAAATTAGATGAGTCATAAATTATAAATATAACTGAGAGAAGGGATAAATCCACAGTATCTACAGACATAATATGATAAGGGAATACTGTAAACCACCATTGGATCTACAAATGCAGCCACTTAAATTTTAAATAGAATGGAAAGGAAGATAAAGTGCTTCTCAGATAAGGTCAAGTTAAAGGAGTTCATCATCACCAAGCCCTTATTATATGAAATGTTAAAGGGACTTATCTAAGAGAAAGAAGATAAAAAATAGGACAATAAAAAGACAGCAAACTCACAGATATTAACAACCACACCTAAAACAAAAGCAAACTAAGCAAACAATAGAACAGGGGTAGAAACACAGAAATGGAGATCACATGGTGGGTTAGCAATTGGGGAGTGGGAGGAGGAGAGGGGAGGAAAGGTACAGAGAATAAGTAGCATAGACGGTGGGTAGAAAATAGGGGGAGGGTGAGAATAGTATGGGAAAAGTAGAAGCTAAAGAACTTATGACACATGGACATGAACTAAAGGGGGAGAATGTGGGTGGGAGGGTGTGTGCAGGGTAGAGGGGAATGATGGGGAGAAATGGGACAATTGTAATAGCATAATTAATAAAATATAATTTAAAAAAATAAATAGACCAATTTCTTGAGAGATATAAACTGTTAAAGTTCACTTAAGAATAAATTAAATTTGTAGATTAAAACCCTTCTGACAAAGAAAATTCCAGGTCCAGATGGCTTCACTAGCAAAGTCTGCCAAATATTGAAAGAATAATACCAATTCCCACAAATTTTCCAGGATATAAGAAAGGAAGGAACAGTTATCAATACCTTTTACGAGGCTACCATCACCCTGATGCCAAATCCAAACAAAGACATTCCAAAAAAACTAGAGTTGAACGTAGGGACTAGGGGTCACTGGCCCTCTCCCTTCTCTGTGCAGTTGAAAATCTCTACATAACTTTTTTTTTTGAACATAGAAAAATTTTAATGAATACGGTAGTCAGGATGCAAGTGGAACACCCCTAGGGAAGCACTGTATTTACCTTAGAAGTCTATGGTAGTGTGGACTCAGATAACCAAAGCTGAAGGTAGCCACT
This sequence comes from Anoura caudifer, assembly GCA_004027475.1. NCBI lineage: Eukaryota > Metazoa > Chordata > Mammalia > Chiroptera > Phyllostomidae > Anoura > Anoura caudifer. The sequence continues at coordinate 177,600 of PVKU01003086.1, read as the reverse complement.
TCCCCATTCACTTTTTCCATCAGCTTTCCTATCTTGCCATGTGAAGAATGGAGGCCCATACCTAAGTCAGACCAGCTGAGGACAGCACATCTGCCTGATGGATGAGAATGAGAATTAGTTCCTCCACTCACAAGATTGTTGACCAGGAGGTTATCACCACTGTGATCAAAATAAGTAATGGGGAGCACTAAAGTTATGTGTTGATTGTATGGCTCATTTTTATACTTATTTAACATCATGTAATGCAAATAGATTTTTTAAAAAATATTTATTTATTTTAGAGAGAGAAGAAGGGGGGAGTGAGAGAGAGGGTGAGAGAGAGATCGATTTGTTTTCCCACTTATTTATGCATTCACTGGTTTATTTTAGCATGTACCCTGACTGCTAAGATCAAACCCATATTCAACCTTGGAGTATATGGATGATGCTCTAACTAACTGAGCTATTTGGTCAGGGCCAGAATGATTTTTCAATGAGTATATAGTTGCAGGCAAAGGAAAAAAAACTCACCATAAAACTTGTTGATTTTAGTTATCAATAGTGTTAAGCAAAACTTAAGGCTTAGAGTGTGCTAGAGCACCTTAAAACTGATGGTCATCTTTAAAATTACAGGTTTTTTTCCCGAAATGTGTGTACATGGGGAATTTTTTACTCCATTGCCATGTACGATTGTTCCCTGTGAGATTTTTTTTACCCCATTGCCATGTACGATCGTTCCCTGTGAGATTTTTTTTACCCCATTGCCATGTACGATCGTTCCCTGTGAGATTTTTTTTACCCCATTGCCATGTACGATCGTTCCCTGTGAGATTTTTTTTACCCCATTGCCATGTACGATTGTTCCCTGTGAGATTACTTAGTTACTTGGATTGAAGACTTGCTTAGGAGATTGAAGCTGCTGCCAGGCAACACCACTCACAGTAACTGAAAGAAATTGTTTCTGATTAGAGGATCCTCCTCAAAATGGAAGGGATGGTGAGAAACTGTTCTTGTATATTCAGATTCCTAGCAGAAAATGACTGTGTTTATTTCATACTATTTTTTAATTGCACGTAACTTTTGACTCCCCCAAAACTTCAGTCTCCCTTCAGTATCCACAGGGAGTAGCTTCAGGGCTGTCTCCCATACCCAAAGCCTCTTAGGCACAAGTCCTTATACCAAATGATGAAGAACAATGCATACAGTTGGCTCTCTAAATCTGTGAATTCTCCACTGCAAATTGAAAAGCCTGTTTTCCACCTGCAATTGGTTGAATTGGTAGATGTGAAACCCAGGGATGCAGAGGGCTGACAGTATACTTACTGAAAAAAAATCTGTCTATAAGTGGTCCTGTGAAGTTCAAGCCCATGTTGTTCAAGGGTTAACTGTACATACCTCATGAATCATAGATACAGAAATCCTGAACTACTAGCAAATTAAATATAATAACACATAAAATGATTAGTACACCATGACTGAGGGGGCTTTATCTTGGGAATGCAAGGCTAATACAACACTATATAAATTAATCAATGTCATTCACCATATTAATAGCCTATAGAAGAAACAGATCATATTAATTGATGCAGAAAGTCATTTGAAAAAATTCAATACACTTTCATGATTAAAACCCTCAGAAAACTAGGAGTAGAAAACTAGGACTTCCTCAACTTCATAAAAAGCATCTAAAATGACCCCGCATCTCACATTATACTTTAATGGCACAGTACTTGATACTTTCCCCTAAGTCTGGGAACTAGGCAAGAATATCCATGCTTACTACTTCTGCTCAACATCTCACTGAAGTCCGAAGCAGTACAATAGGACAAGAAACAAAAAAGGCATGGATTTAACAGAAAGAAATGAAACTGTCTCCATTCACAGAGAATATGACTTTTTCCATTAACCACCCCCTTATATTGAAAAACAAAACACAAGGCTTCTGGAATTAATAAACTAGTTTAATAAGGCTACAGGCTAGAAGATAAATATGCAAAAAACTTGTTGGGTTGCTCTATGCATGCTACTTACATATAGTTAATTCCCTTTTCTGTGATTCAGTTCTTCATATGCAAAGTGAAATTTGATTAGACTATTTTTTCCTTGCTTGAAACAATGTGGAAGTTTGAGATTTCTTAGGCTAAATTTAGTTGGTTTAATATTTGATAGTTGAGATTGGGGGAATAAATAATTTGAATTTCCATCATTGATTCTGTAAATTGGAATAAAGAGTTAAACCTCACATAATATAAGTAATATGCTCCTTGAATGGATCCAAAAGGGCCTAGAAGGGTTTTAAACATCAGCGCTCTTTGCTACCGGTCTTCCCGGATGTTATCTGCTACAGCTCCTCAGCTTGCTCCCTTCTGCACGGTTGCTCCAGGCCCTCTGGCTGGCGTTCCTCCAGCACTGAAGGAACGCTCCTTATTCACAGTCTCTAGTACATGACACCTGCCTCGCTGTTTCAACTCAGTGCTCAAAGGTCATCTTCTGGAAAAGTCTACCGCACCCCCATGCAACTGAAATTGCAACCTGCCTGTGTACTGCAGTCTTGCTCCATGTACAGCTTACTCTTCTTTCCACTGTATACATGACTATCAGATATGTTACATGATTTACTTTCATTTAGGTTTATTGTTTGTTATATGTCTTTTCCTGCTAGACTATAAGCACCAGAAGGCAGGAATTTCTGCTGTTTTATTTCAAATACATCCAAAGACCATGGGATATCTGTTGAAAGAATTGAATGAATAATTGAAATGACTGAAGATAAGTAGAATTTTTTTTAAAAAGGAATAAAGGAGATTTTTGAATTTGTAAGAGTAAATGATCTTATAGATATCCACCACTTTCCTACTGAAAAAATCTGTTTTGAATAGTTTTGAACAAATCTGTTATAGTAAGTCTTATTTAATGATTAAACTGGTACAAAAACATAACACTTGTAGATTATTGAAGAAATTAGGTCCTTCCTAAAAGAACAAACATGGAAAGAAGCATTCAAAAGAATGCCTCAGGCTGCTACCTTGGTATTTAGAATTATTACTCATTCTCATTTCAAAGAGAATGAAAGAATGAAAGCCACTGCTACATTTCTTCTTTCAAATCTAAAACAAAAATAATACTGAGAAAAAAATCAAGCCCATTTTAGACAAGACCAGAGCTAAAATATCAATGCTGGTCTACATGATTGGGAATGTGCTAAAAACAATGTGTGTAATTACCATAGTGACTGTTCAAACTAGCAATTCTACTTTTAACATCAGAATAAAGGCAACAGATAGTTGGATTGTTCCTCACATTTTTATAAGGTACTATGCCATTCACAAAAGGTAAGAACATTCATTATCCTACCAGCTCTTCCCTTGTCAGGATGACAAGGCATGCATCAGTACACTCATTGAAAGAAAGAAGAAAGAACTGAGGTTCAAAGATGATAAGAAGATCTCCTCAAGAGTAACCAACAAAGAGTGCTCTGAACTAAAGAGTCACCAGTTCGATTCCCAGTTGAGGCACATGCCTGGGTTGCAGGCCAGGTCCCCATTAGGGGGGCATGTGAGAGGCAACCACACATTGATGTTTCTCTCCTTCTCTTTCTCCCTTCCCCTCTCTAAAAATGAATAAATACAATATTTAAAAAATTAAACATATTAACATATATTAAGAGTATAGTTGATATGATATACATATTTGTAATAAAATAGAAACTTAATATTTCATCTCAGTGTTCTTCCTCCCACAGCAGTGTTGTGGTGACATGTTTTTCTCCCCAGGGACCTTTATTTGATGAAGCCCAAAGCCCAACATGAAATGCACTTGAAAACTGGGCTACATTGTTGAGTCAGAGTGTGTGTGTGTGTGTGTGTGTGTGTGTGTGTGTGTGTGTGTGTGTGGTTGGAGTAAGGAATTGAGGGTAGTAGGAGCCTGGAGAGTCCTGGCCCTCAGTCCACTTCCCCCACCTCCCCTGGCCTTGGCTCAGGGCCTTCTCCAAGGAACCCATGGCTCTCTGCAATGTAGCATCAAAATAACCACTGAGAATGTGTTAAAAATCATATAAAACATGAATAACCCCACCAATGAAATGCACAAAGGATGTAAATAGGCAAGTAGCTACTAAGCACATGAAATGATGTTAAACCCACCAAAATTATAAATATGTAAAAGAAGACAATGGGGTCCTATTTTTAGATAATCTTTTCACAGAAATTTAAAAGATAAACATGTTCAAGGTGAGTGAGAGTAAGAGGAATCTGGTTTCTTACACACCTTTGAGAACAATGAACAGGTACCCCCTCTTGAATGGCTATTTCAGTAGGTATCAAAATGGTAAAGTGCATATACTTTTGATTCAGCAAACTCATTCTAAAAACAGTCTACCCTGCAGAAGTTCTCATATGGCAAAATAGAAACAATGTAAATACCCATCAGTAGAGAAATGCCTACTTAAGGTATGGTCCATGAATACTATGGCATGGATAAACAGACAAAGCTAAACTGATACGTACTGTCATTTTCAGAAAGATGCCAAGCATATACGGTTATGGGAAAAAATAGTGAGATATAGAACAATATGTATACTGCTGTCTGTGTGTACACATATACACATATACATGCTTATATTGCATAAAAATATTCTAGATTCTGAAAGTAGATACACAGAACTGTTTTAATGACCTCCTCTAGGGAGAACAGTTTTTATTTTACATATTTTTGTATAATTTGAATTTTTACTAGAAGATAATTACTTTTAGAATTAAAAATAAGAACTCTGTATTGTAAAGCATGTTGGCTTTTTTATATATAAGTTGCTTAACTGAGGAAACTTAAGCCTAAGTTAAACTTAAACGCAGGAGAGCATTCTGAACCACACTTACACACCATTTTGCTGAGGAAGCCTATAAAATGAAGGTGGAATGCACACTTATGGGAAGTTCAGCACTTACACATTCTGAAGACAGAAAACATTAAGTATTTCTAATGATGGAAAGAAAAAGGATTTCAACAACAATAAAAAAGGAGGTAGTAGCATCAATAAAGAACTTCCTTAACACAGCAAGTCACTGTTAAAAAGATTAATAGAGCGAAGAGGACATGAAAATGGAAAGTGTTGAACATTGAAACTTGGAAGTTCGCAGTGTCCGCATATCATGCTTCACAACTCTTGAGAAAATTATCTCTTAGAAAAACTGGATCAGGATACAAGCCCATAACAAGAGAGGTTTAAATTTTAAGCTGTTTTGTATCTGTTGCAAATATATAAAGGTTAAATGGGTATTAAAAAAACACTGATTCTTTCTGATTAAATTTTTGTCCAGAGATAAAGTGAAAGGTTTGCGATGAAGTAAAGACTATTAATAGGAAAGGCTGTGAGCGTTAAAAATCTGACTGAGTAGGAGCTTTCATTTTTTATTTTTTTTAAGCTAAAGGTGATGTAAAATTGGAAACTTCTCGTGTGCCAGACTGAATGAAAACCTGTTAAAAGGCATTTGACTAATTCTGGATTATTTTTATTATTGAGAAGACTTGGCTTACACTGAAGGGAAAGGAAGCAAAACAACTACACACATGTAGCTGAACTGGCAATTAAATAATTATTCATCACAAACAGTTAATCACCCTTTTAAGTAAGGAGGGCGGGACCCAACTGCAGCTGTATTTTAGGATACTGAGCAAGAAAATTCACCACCAAGTGACAGAGTTCATAAAATCTAAACACATAGAGGCTCCAGAGAGGGGGGAATCTCCCTTCTCTGAGGCATCATTCCCTTATTTTTACTCAGCATCTTCCCAGCTTGGGATTCCCAATTTATTATAAGGGCTTGACCTAAATCAACAAATCTGCTTAATATTAAGGTCTCACTGAGGTGTTCCATGACACCGGGAACTCCATCCTCCCTTTCTCCCACTTGTCTGAGTAATATTTCAAAGCAACTATCTTACACTTTCAGAGGCACGTAACAGAACTGGAGCCTGCCCAGGGCAGGGAGACCAAGAGAAACGTAGGGACAGGGCTGAAAACCTGCACGTCAAGGGAAGATAGAATGAACTTGGGATGTTCACCTTGCAGAGAAGGCAGCTTATTAGATGAAAACAGATTTATCTTTGAATATCTTGGAGACTAAACAGACTTTAATATGTCCCTGGACAGGGCTGGCTTTATGAGTTGCATTGTCTATTAGTGATAATTCAATATGGAGAAAGTATTAAGAAAGCCGGGTCAAGAGTACAGACTTTGAAGTCTGATTGCCTGAGTTCACCTTCCATTTCCCCTTGATATCCCTGCTACCTTGGACAAATCACTAAACTTCTCTAAGTCTTAGGGTTTTGTTTTGTTTTGTTTTGTTTTGTTTTGTTTTGTTTTGTATGAAATAGGATGGATCAGAGTACTCATCTCATGGGATGAAATATGCACATATGTATCACTGAATATTAAAGTGATCATTATTACTGATAGGATATTTTTTGTATTTCAAATAAACATTATGTACCAAACAGATAGAAATGTATGCAGGATATAAAGTACCTTTCCTGATGATCTACTATAAGTAAGGTCCCAGACCAGGAGTTCTAAAATTTTCTCATTTGTTCCTTATCCATGAAATTTCCCCATTCTCCTCGTGAAGAAACTTGTCCAATGTCATGAATAAATGCTTTACCTAAAAAGCTCAATTTAAACATTTCCTCCTGACCTCAAAACCCTTTTTCCCACTGGAATGAGCTCTAGGACACAAATACAAAAATAAGCTACAGGCCCTTCTCTCAAAAGCTGCCCTTTTTAGAGAACATGAGATATATACATATAAATGCGTAAGTACAGAAATAAAGATAATCTATGTTATAAAATGAGCAGAACAGGGAGTGATTATTTCCAAATGATGAGACAAAAGGAAGCCTCAGGGATGAGGTGGTATTGGGGTTTGGACATAAGATGTGGGGAAAGCCAGTGCAATGCATGGCACAGGGAGGCACAGCGGAGGCTCAGAAAGAGCCTGATGGGACTGTGGGGGAAATGCAAAGCAGGTCAGGACAGCTGCTGTGAGAATGTGTGAGACCAGATGAGACTGGATAAACTGGTCACAGGCAAGGCTTTGATCTCCCCAACCCTTCTATATCTAGAAGTCTAGAAGATTCCGTGATTTTAATCTGTAAGAATGAATGTTATTAGGCAGTCTGTACTGGATCAACTGGATTAACTGCAAAATGCCTTACCACAGTTTTAGTCATCATGAATCTCAACTCTCCCGCATGGGATGTATTACTACATATGTACCAATAACACGTGGGACGGAGTCAGCCTGTGTATGAGCAAATGGAGGATAAGCGCTGAATGGTCTGACCATGGTTTTCTAGCAAATCCGTGGCCAAGACAGACTGCATGTCCCATCCGTTCCTGTCTTCCCTAGCTGTGCTCCGTCGTCCAGGCCTACAGTCACGAGTCTGGAGCCCAGTGTTGCGTTTCCAAGGAAATTAGCCCAAGACAGTTCCTATAAGAAGCTCTTCTACTCAGTGAGAAAAAAATAAAATCAATCCATTCATTGTCAGGGCAGAGTCTATGGAGATGGGAGCCTTGATTTTCAATTTTGAAGTTAGTTCAAGTTTCGGAAGGAAAATAGATCATCTCAGTGGGGAGAAAAAGGGATGAAGAATGAGACCTGCTTTGGTCGGAGGAGATGTTTTTAAGATTATGGAGAAGAGAGAATGACAATTGGGTCTGTGGGGGAAGTGCACTGAATAAGGAATCAGAAATCTGTAATCTAGGCCCATTTCTGAAAATAACTGCTGGAAAGTTGCTGATAAGACGGAATTGGCTAGCAGAAGAAAGGCCTAGAAATGTGACTCCAAACCCAATGTGTTTTCCTACTGAACTGTGTAGTAGAAAACGCAGACAGGGCTCACATTGACAACAGGAAAAACCACTGGCTTTTCAGCTTCTATTCTTCATTAAGCCATGGCTCCTTCAAGTTTGTCTTTCCTTTAGCTTGGGAAAACAACAAGGACAGCTGGAAAGATGGAGAATACATGGTGTGTGGCTAAAAACCACAACACTTAGGGAAAAGGTCCCGCCCCTCGCTTACTCATGATGCTGCTTCCCTATCTTCCCTCTTGTCACAGACCTTTTGGGAAAAGCCTGTGATGGATGAATGGGGTGGGAAGTAATGAAATGGCTGGGCTTTCCTTTCCTTTTAGGAGAAAGGCTAACATCCTTAGCATGAGCTAGATCCTTCACGGTCTATCTCTGAAAACCCGTGCTGCCTCATGCTTCTCCCTCAACCTCTAAGCTCTAACCACACGGGCCTTCTTTCAGTTCCCCAAATCAGCAGGCTCCACCATCTGAGACGTCTGAACTCCTACTGGTTCCTCACAGCTCAGTGAATTAGCACTTCCTTGGGAATGCTTTCTCCACCCCTCTGTCTCAGCCAGGCTCCTGTGTTTTAATTCTTTTAAGACAATACTCTTCTTTAAAAACACTGTCCATCTCCCTTAATAGAACACAAACTTCCTGAGAGCAGGCTGCTTGTCTGACCTTGCTCCCCTCCACTGAATGTCCCGTCACTGATGTGTGGTGGGCTCCCGACTGATAACATTTATTGAATAACTGAGAAAACATTTTCTTCTACAAAAAGAAGGTGCATCCCCCTACTGTGGACACAGAGGAGTCAGAGTTTAAATTATCTAGTTGGGGCAAATTGAATCTTGTTATTCATTATTTTAAAGAAGATCAAGGTAGAAAACACACACACACATAAATAAATAAATAAATAAATATATATATATATATATATATATATATATATATATATATATATATACACACACACACATTGTAGAAAAAGTATCTTTTATATACTTTGTTAAGCTAAGTCACCCAAGAAGTTTGATTTGGCAAATTCAGGAAAGTGTACTGATTCACACTGAGCTGTGATGACAGTGACGACAATGACGCTGAGGACGGGATGATTAAAGGATGGCAGAGACTAGCTAGACACCCATAAAAGCACGTCCTCTTCTTTTGGAGTGTAGTCACATCTTTAAGCATTCTCTGAAACTAGAGCCAAGTCCACAGAATATGAGTATCGACGGAAGACAATGGCACATACGCCAGCCTGGCCCATAACCATCTCCTTTCCACCTCGTGAGAGCCTTGATGCTGTTTTCTCTTCTGCCGGACAAAGAGAGTCTAGCACAGGCTCTGAGGAAGGTGGAGCCAGCGGATGAAATAAGCCAAGGCCCCTGATTCCCCAAGTGGAATGCACTTGTCACATATCTGATTAGATTTTGTCAGACAGAAGTAAACTATTGTGTTAAGTCACTGAGATCTGGAGGCGGGGGTGCTGTTTGCTACAGCAGTCAGTAGTAAGTGCCCAAACTATTATATAAGGCAAAACATTAAGAAAATTATATTTATTTTTTTACGTTATCTTTTATGATAACATTTGAGGTGAGAGTGTCATGTTACATTTGATGAATCAAATCTACCATGGCTTTTCTACCTAGTTGATGGCTCCTTTTTTGCAGCAGTTGTAGATTCCCAGGGCTAGACAAGATCTTGGGGCTGTTGCATCCAGCTCCTGGCCAAGGCAGAGGGCTCCTGTCCTTGTAGGTCACCGACAGCCTCAGCCCAAAACCTTCTAAGGGAGAAGGTCAGAGGACCCCTTGAAACAGCTCTTCTCAGCCTATTTCAATTGTTTAAAAAGTTTTCCATCTGTTGACCCCCAAATCTCCTCTATGGCTTTTTCCATGAATTTTCTTCTAACACTAAAAGAAATGAGTTTTAAAAAGGTTACATTCTTCTATTTGCCCTTCCTTGCTTTTGAATGAGTCCTGCTAAATATAAATTGGGAGCAAGATAAGAAAGGTGGGGGACAATCAGAGCCACAGTTAGAGCTATAATTATAGAACATGCCAGAAAGTTTGAGAAAAAAATCTAAATTCACTTGTTACGCAGGTAGAACTTGGGGACTGGGAAATTATATTCCCTAAAAATGAGACATTAAGCGTCAGACTTTTATATGATATTTGATTATTAAATGATTTGAAGTAATATATTGCCAATGTCTGGGCCTTACTTTTAAGATCTTGATTTTATTTTTCTGGAGTGAGAACCTGACCAAAAAATATTTTAAAGAATGTTCTGGTGATTCTAATGTGCAGCCAGAATGGAGAAACCATGAACTGCTTCTCTACCTAGCAACTATTAATGTAATTATCCACATAGGAAAACTATAGGGAATAAAATGTAATATTGCTTATAAAGACATCTGTCTAAAACATCCTCTAAAGGCAAGCTGAATCCATTTGTTTAAGAAACAAAAATTACTTTTCTTGTCACGCATTTCACTTGTTATTATCCTCCTCTGCTGGAGGCTGATGAAGAATCTCGGTGAGAAAGGCAGGGCTGAGGCCCGCTAGAACAGGGACTTATGTCCTGCACAACACCCCAAAGAAAACTGCACCATGATGTCACTTTACTACACAGCAGAAGCCCAAAGCCCCTTTCAGACTTTGGGCTTCTGCTGTGTAGTAAATGGGAACTTCACGAGGGCAGGGACCAGTGGCTGTGTTACAGGTTCTTTTCCAGCATCCACAATACTGGCTGCAGCCCCTAAGGATCCGAGTTCTCCCTAAAGGTTCATTGAAAGAATACTGAAACCAGCTGGATGGGAGATGGGAAATGCTGTGCACTCACCCATATGGGGAAGGGGGAAGCTTCTGAGAGTCCCTGGCTACCCTCTGCTAATTAAGCAGCTCATATGTCCCCATACGAACAGGCTTCAACGGGTTGAGCGGTGGTTACTCTGGCTTCAGAACGTCAGTGAAACGACTGTGTAAAGCCCTCGGCTGGGCCTCCATTTCACTCAGCACAACGGGAAAGGGAGACGTGACTCTGTTATCCGTACAATCTTCCTTCTAGCTTTCCAAATTAAACAACAACAAACAACAACAACACTTCTCTGTGCCTCTGACTGCTGCCTGCCAGTCCTGTGAAGCTAACAGCCACCACAGCTGGGCTCCCTGTGATGTGGGCCAGTGCCCACCAGAGGGACTAGAAGCACACTTGCTTGCTGTCCCCAGCATTGACTTTTCCCCTCTACAGAAACTTCAAGATGCTGCTACTCTATAAAAATCTTCCCCTATGCCAAAAATTTGAGAGAGTTTTAGACTAAATGAGGCCTCTTCCCTATCTCACACTGTCCCAACAGCTGATGCTTGAATGCAGTTGCCTCATGTGTCCAAAGGTCCTATTAGTAGAGTGGGGTGACTGAGCAGAGAAACTCGCTTTGATTTTACTGTATTTCTGACTGCAACACATGCCATGAGTGTGGAAAAGGAGGGACAAATTAATCCAATCTCTTCTCGCTTGCCCTTTGCTATTTCTCCTCTGCCTTAGAGTTGGCTGGGTGGGTTGAAGACTCCTACAAGAAACCTTAAGACTTTTAAATAGTTTCCACAGCCCGTCAGAGAAGGTGGACCTGCCGGAGGAACAGAAGCTCCTCCTCCAAAGAAGGAAAGAGCAGTTCTCAAATTCTGCCAGTGCAAATAGGAATTCTTATCTCAAGACCCAGTGAGAGTTTTCCCAAAACCCTAAACAGAAAGGCAGGACTCATAGCCCTGCTTCTCCTCGGTGGCAGAACTAGCAATGCCTTGCACAATCTGAGATGGAGGCAGTCAGCCTGTGGCAGGAGGGAGGAATCTTTACTATGTGGTGTGCTCCCAAAAGGCGTAAATGTTAAACCCTCCTGATTGGAGATGGACCTAGAAAAGCAATTCCCAAAGTATGAACCGTACCAGGTATTCTGTCCTTTCCCTGTGAAACAAAATCTTTAAGGGTGTTAGATTGGTAACTTCTACCTTGTCCTAAAAACTCCGAGAATAGGATATACAGGATTAGGCTGCACACAGAGCTTGGCTTAGGGAACAGAGCAAAGGGAAGGCCACGGGAAGTGAGCCTGGCATAGAGACAGAAGCAGGGTGCTTGGGCTACACAGATGTCGGGTCAGGTCTGTTTTAGTCAGAGGTCATTCATTCAGTACACACTAACACGACACCCACCATGTGGGAGACACCAGGCTATGGCCGGGGATATACTAGTGCCTTCAACATAACAAAGGGCAGAAACTTTCAAAAAATGGGATCCAGACAAATGAAACCCAAAGCCATACTCGAATGTAATGGGAGCTATGAAGGGAGACACAGAGTGCTGTGTGTGGCATGTAAGAGCAGGACAAACAGTGTGGAGAAGCCGGGGGGGTTGCTCCATGGAGCATGTGCAAAATCAGCTGAGGCCTGAAGGATGGGAAGGCATTGGCCAGCTAAAAGTCCAGCAGAGAGTGTTCTAGGCAGAGAAAGATTATGCATAAAAGGCTGTGGGTAGACCAATCCTGGTGGAACTGGAAAACTGAAAGTAACCCAGTGTGATTACAGCGTGGAATGAAGAGATGAGGCTGCAAAGATCCCAAAGGTCTGTCTTTTCCTCACTACTTAGCTGCAGGAGCTCATGGATTCAGTACATCCATCACCGGCTCAAGGCCAATGACAAAAGGTCACATAAACAGGTCATATTAAAATATGTTAAGAAGTTTTGCTTTTATAGATGGAATAATGAGGGACAGGGTGCACTGGGAAGAAGAACACACTGAATGGTTTTTAAGTAGGAGAGCGACACAATGAGTTTTGAACTTCAGAAAGATGATTCATTCTCCATTCAACCCCATGTTAAAAGGAGAATAATATTTATTATATAAGATCAGAAAGGCATTTTGGCAAGTGCCTGACTGTCGGTGGCAAAGAGGCCTGAGGGACGGACACTCACTTCTCCCAGATGTAGGACCCTGACGTGCAGACTGAGGCCATTGGTGAGAGACGACTGGGGCCCCTCAGGGGCCCTCCCACTCTGAGGTCTGCACTCCATCACTGTGGACAGATCATGAGGGGCAGCAAAGGCCAGCGATTAGTTAGTTACCTGCTACCTGTTAGGTTTGGGGGCTGATGGTGGTAATTCTGACTTACTGAGTGGGGTTATTAAATACTTTAGACTTTGGAAGTCATAGAAATCTAAAGCTGAAGTTTTTTCTTTTCTTTACGGTTTCTCTATTTGGGTCAATTAAGTTGGGCAAAACAGTGAAAAGCACTGTAGGTCACTGGAATAAGAACAACTGTCTATGGTCGATGGTAACTTCAAATATATACATCTACTCATTTAAAAATCAAATTTGCACAGAAAGATATAAAGTGAAAAGTAAAACTCTTCCTCAGAAGTAACTGCCCAAAAGTTACCTATTCCTACAACTTTTCTCTGCCTATGCATGTGTCTCCATGCATGTTTGTGTGTGCAGGGGATGCATGCACATGCATACATACACAGGTAAACACTCATTTTCAAAGTTTACCTTCATGCACACATGAAATCCTTTATGTATTGTCCTGCACCGTGGTTTTTTTCCTTATACTAATTTTTCTTGGGTAGCTTTTATAACACATATAGATTTACATTATTTTTCTAGTAGCCTCCATATTAATGGATGAATAAGCCACATCTTATTTATTTTATCATTTTATTTAACTAGTTTCTTTACACTACTCAAACAATGCCACAGTGCAGATTCTTGAATAGGCATTGCTGTGCCCTTGTGCAATTTATCAAACAGCACATTACTGTTTGAAATTAAATCAGTGTCAAAACAGGTGTACAATTAACTTTTTAAAATATAGTACTAAATTTTGTTTCCAAAGGTTGTGGTAGTTTGTACTCCAATCAAAGGCACATGAGAATGCCACATGCCCCCACCTCCCCGACGTCTGTCCAAACCAGGTGTTACAGCTGCCCGATCAGGGAGAACTGGCATTTTAAACTGCATTTCTTTCAATGAAATGAAGTTGAATATCTTTTCATAGGTTCATTAGCTATTTTCATTGCTTCTTCTAGGAATTCCCAGTTGATGTTCGAACTCTTTTTGTCTAATGGATTGGCATTTAAAAATTAATTTTCATGAGATCTTTGTATGTAATGAGAATTTTGGCTCTACTGTTTATTGTTTGTGTTCATGTGAACAAGTCACCGAGCCTGTTTCGGGATGTGTGAGGAGTAGATGCACGGATGGCTCAGAAAGCACGTTGAAAACTGTGAAGCACTGTACAGACATAAGTCTCATACTTCAAGGAGGTGCTACACTGGAGTGTTTCCAATCACCGCACAGTGGGGCAGGAGAGGTGCTTACTGCTGTGTAACCAAAAGACCCTTTGAAGCGATCCTGGGTAGCTCCTTGTGAATCAAATGGGCAGGCACAGTCAATGACTAGGCAGCCCCCTAGTCACTGGGGTCAAGTGCACCCTGCTTTCATAATTTCCAGTTCGATGTATTTTCCACTAAGCCAGACATGTTATAATAATGGTTAAAAAACAAAACAAAAAAACTCCGACTCACGACGGATGAGGTAACATATTAGGTTGAAATAACAACTGAGGTTGGAGGGACCACAGACTGGGAGGATCAGGAAGGTCCTCCTGCCACGAGCCGGCCAGCAGAGGAGCAGCCACAAACACTGAGAAGGACTCCCAAGACTGGTGATGCAACACTCACAGTCTGCAAGGGCTAGACCCTGATTCATGATGGTCTGTACAGTGCAGCAGAGAGTATGAGAAAGTGAGTGAAAAGAGTACTGGCAAGGTTCAGAGGAAATGACTAAAGGGTTGGAAATCAGGGGCTGTGCAGCGGGGTCATAAAAACTGGGATCATTTATCCAGTACATGAGCATTTACCCCAGAGCCACCCCTTCAGTACTTATGCATATGGCTCTGCAGCCAGTGAGCTCATCTTCGTTCGATTCAGCATAATCCATCAGTCAAGAAACATTTATTGAGTGCTTTCTATGGCACGCAGTGAGGAACAAGATACCATCCTTGCCCTTAGGGAGAGTTTACAGCTAATGGGGTACATGAGAAATAAATAGGTAATTTAAAAGCAATCTTCTAAGTGGTATGATAGGGGAAAAGCAGAAGATCCTATCACAGAACCCTGGGAGGATAGGTGCAAGACTCACACTCACTCTTGAGAGGAAGTGCTGTCTAAATTGAAGCTGGAGGAGGAGAGTTCTTGGCTATGCGATGGTGGTGGATGTGAGCAAGTCTCACATTCCAAGAAGGGAAAGTGTTTGCCCAGCCCCAGAGGTAAGTGACAACCTCCCTATTTTGGAAGCAGGTGTGAATATATGTGTGTACATGGGCACACACATGTGCAAGTGTGGGTAGAGGCTTTTTACATGCCAGTCTGAGGGCAATGTAGTCACTGAAGATGTCCAAGGACTTGCTATATAAATAAAGGTAGATACAAAGGAAGCACAGGATCACATCAGAGTTTGGTGAGTGAACCATAGGAGAAGAGAGAGAGAGAAGGTCAGGGTTCCAGGACAACTCCCATGCCTTTGCTCAGGTGGTGCCATTCACTGTGTGGGAACACGGGCAGGAGAAGGTCTGAAAGGAAGAATTGCAGGCTCTGTTCTGGAAGTGTGGAATTTGTGGGCCAGTGAGCCCATTTATGAAGACCGGCTGGTAAACTGATAGAGACGCAGCCCGAAGCTCAGAGAGAAACCTCAGCTGCAGATCTCGGCCACGGAGTTTCAGCACACAGACGGTATCTGTAGTCACAGGAGTAGACAAAATCATTCTGGAGAGTGTATGCAGAGTGAGACCAGAAGAGGGATTAGGGGAGCGCTCAGAAAAACACAGGGTGTAAGGAATGAAGAGAAAAAAGGAAATCTGTTAAAAAAAAAAAAAACAAAAAAAAAACAGTTGGCGTTAAAGAGGCAGGAGAAAAGCCCAGGAGTGCACAGTGTCACAGAGGCCAAATGAAGACACCATCTCAAGGAGACAGTGTCAACAGCTTTAAATGTTGCAGAGGCCTCAGGAAAGATAAGGGCTGAAAAGCCTGCAGTGCATTTAGCACCAAAGAGGCCAATGGTGGTGTTGGGGAGTGCATGTAAGCGGTGAGGCGAGGACAGAAGCAGGACTGCAGGGAGCAAGTTGTGAGCAGGAGGTGAGAGAGCAGAGAGAACAAAGCTTATGTGTGCCCGCACATGTGTACATGCGCGTACAAGCAGGCACACACATACTTCGATCCAGACAGTTTTATTACATGCATCGATCTCGTGTACACCACCGCAGCCAAGATACAGAAGAGTTTAAGAGGATCCCTCCTGATGCCCTTTAATAACCACATCCACTCCCACCTGTTCTCAGCCCCTGCCCCCTCCCCTCTGCCCTAACCCCGACAAGCACTCATCTGCTCTCCATTTCTATAATGTCATTTCAAGAATGTTATATAAATGGAATGATACAGTACGTAACCTCCTGGGAATGGCTTTTGCCACACAGCATAATTCTTGAGATTCATCCAACTTGTTGTGTGTATTACAAATTCATTCCTTTTTATTGCTGAATATTAGCTAAGGAGAAGAACATACCACAATTTAGTTAGTCACCTGTTGAAGGACATCTGGGTTGCTTCTAATTTGGGGCTATATACAAATATACAAGCTATGAACAGATTTTTGAGTGAATGTGTCTTCATTTCTCTGGGATAAATGCCCAGGAGTCAATCGGTGGGTCAGATGGTAGTTTCAGGTTTAGTTTTTAAAGACACTCTCAAATTGTTTTCCAGTCTAGCTGTACCATTTTACATTTCCTCCATCAAAGTATGATCCAGTTTCTTCATATCATTTCCAGCACTGATATTCAACATCATTAGCCATTAGGGAGATAGAAAATAAAAATATAAAACATCACTATATGTCTATTAGAATGGCTAAAATAATAAACAGTAACAACACCATCAAGGTCTCTATGAGAGACATGTTAGCATATTGATGGTACTTAAAAGCTTGGGAGGAAATGAGAGTGAGTAAAGAGAGAACCCAAGGAAAAAATGTAGCTTAGAAAAAAACCAGAAAGTTTCGGGGTCATGAAAGAGGGCACAAAATAACAAATGTAAGTGAGAATTAGATTAAATAAAAAATCAGAAGGCTGAAGAGCCCAAGAAATTTGGGAGGGAGCTTTGTAGGATGACATGACCATCCCCTGCTGAGATATCAGGTCAAAGGCCACGTGGGCATCACAAGTCGCAGATGCCCTCAGCCAGGGTAGTTGGAGCAGGGGTGGGGTGAGAGGGGCCAGGCAGATGGAAAGACAGAATGTGAGGTGAGGAAATGGAGGCAGCATGTGTAATAAACAACTTTCTAGAGTCTAGCAGGGCAGAGAAGAGAAAACAATAGCTCGAGAGAGCTATGATGTCCACGGGAGGCAAACACAGGTCATGCCAGGGCACAACGCCTGAGAAGCAGCCAGTCAAGAGGGAAAGTGGGGGAAGATGCAGGATGAAGAACAATGGGGCCCTGAGAGGGCGGAGAGATAGGGTCAGCACGCAGGTATATATCAATCAGCATTTGATAATCTGACAAACTTTGCTGCTACTGGAACAGAAGGAACAGAGGGGACAGACACAGATTTGATGGCAGAAGCTGAAGAAATATCTTCTAGTGGCTTCCATTTTTACTATGAAGAATGAGGCAGGCATCCCTTGAGGAGAAGGGAAGGGGTTTGGGGGACAGTCTGAAATCAGGATAGAGCGGATAATGGGGGTAACAGTTAAGAGCAGGGTGCAAGAACAGAGGCCATGAAGGGGGGTCAAGGCTGGTTACAGTTTACAATGATATTAACATGCTTGGCTGCATCTTTTCTCCAGCAACATTCAGCTGCTTTGATGAGCAAAAGGCAAGTGGTTGGGTTTATCCAGATTGCCATATTGCCAGGAGAGGAAAGGAAAGGACTGAGGGGAGGAACTATAATACAAATTCTCATATTTATAGCCTATTTGTCAGAAAAGGTATGATATGATAAGAGACTTCAGGGTGAATCTCAGTAATAAAAGGCAGGCACTGTGACTGGCACTTAACTCACATGAATTCATTTGATCTTCCTGGTAGTTGCACAAGAGTACTGTCAACTCCCTTTTATAGAGGACAAACCCTTGTTTTGGAGGACTGAAGTACCTTGACCTGTCGCAAAGTATAAAGTGGTTCAAATCAGTGTTTCTTTGAGTCAAAGGCTCAGTTCTATGCAATGCCTTGCATCCTTCAGGTACATGGAAATGGAGCCAATTGTCCCATTTCTTGAATGTCATGAGACACAGTTTAGATTTTTGCATGTTGATATTTCCAGATATGAATTTGCAATTACAGGTAAAGCTAAGTACCCTTTCATTGCAAAATGCATCGACTAGTATTACTGTTATTTCCACTTAGGGCACATGAATAACTATGTTACGCCAAGGAGATGGTATATGGCATATGGGCTGTCCATGCAAGCTTACCAGGGGTTCATGTACAGACTTTAGGTCCTTTTTCTGTGTTCTACTTCCAGGCTGGAAGGACTAATGGAGGTCCTTTCTCCACTCCCTTATCCTTGACAAGAGTTCTATCCATCACATCTCTGCTGAGTGGTCACTCTGGTGTCTGTCCATTTCCTTCCCTTGGTGGGATGTTCTTGTTTCCCACAATGCGTCCAATCTGTTTATATATCTCTCAAGTGTCTGCCTTCCCTTTAACGCTGAGAGCTGAGTATGTTCCACAAATGGCACTAGCCACTGTCCCAAAAAGTTTTATTTGATATTCATAAAACCCTTATAAATATTGTTATAGCCATTTTACATAATGAAAAAAAACTGGAAACCTTGTTTGCCTCTCCCAGTGGGTTCTGCCCAATAAATGAATACACACAGGGCCAGTCTAACTGCCCTTTCATCCAAAAGTTACTCAGTGCTGTCATTCTGGGTCCAAGAGGCATGCTTTAAGCACTACGTGAAAAGGGGATTGCTCAACTCCTTTGAAAGTGGAACCCATTGCTTAACAGCTAAAAGTGTCTCCTCCATTACTGGAATTGGCTGCCCAGTCCTGGGATTACTGGAAAGGAATATTTTGACTGAGACATTTAAATAAAATGCAAATTTTGAAGGAGCATTCTGAAAGGGACCATGGGCTCCTCTGGGTAAGGACATAGGCACAGGGAAAAAAATGGTGTGATGAGAAAGTGGGGGAGCACTACTGAGATGGGATGGGTGTGGAGGAATGGTGGTGAGGTCAGGGAGGCAGCGAGGAGGCGGTTTTTTTCTCTAGAAGGGAGAAACAGATAGAAGCCTTGGACTTTTACTGAGAGTCCAGACTGTGCAGAAGCTTGGGTTTTTGTAGGACTGTTTCCAATTGGCTAGAGAACCTCAGAGCCCCAAGTCTGAGCCCTTTCCCTGACTCCATAGACAATTTCACTGGGGAACATCACTCTGTTCACTGAAGCATCATTTCTACTATTTGTGTTCATGGGTTTGGATATAAAACAAGCCTCCTGCTGAGAACCCCTTAGGAGGTCTCACTTGTTGCCTCCATCCTGGCCCTCAGTGACCACTCTTACTCACACGTTATTGCAGATTTATTCAGATGCAGAACCTGCCACGCTCTGAAGAAAAGCTGCTCTAACAGCTCCTGGAAACCCAAAGGATTACTTTCAAATTTACCAGAAGCCCTTGAATTCGAATAACACCTCTGACAAGGGTACAAAAATCAAAGCACTCTCTCCCCGCAAACCATTTACAAATGTGTCCTATTCAGGCAGAAACCAAGGAGGTGACAGGAAACTGAGTTACAGATGCTTTAGTCTAAATGACAGGTTAGAACCACAGTGCCTTGCTTTCAAATCCTCTGACCAGCTCTGTGTTCTTGGGCAACCCCCTAAGCCCTCCAAGCCTTGCTTTCCTCCTATGAAAAGCAAAAACAAACAAAAACAAAAACCCTGAACACCAAACTCAAATTTAGGTTGGAAATGTTTTACAAACTAGAGAGTATTAAAGAGTTATCATTATTATTATTCCCTAATTCAACAATTAATGGACACCACCTATACAAAGACAGGGCTAAGAGCTAAAGGTACAAAGAAATGAGTAAGTTATTTCTGGATGGCAATGAAACATACAGTTTAACATAAGTTAGAAAATGATAAATGTCACAAATCTTGTTTCGCTGCTGCTTACAATAGATTGAAGAGCCAGATCTAATATGCAAACTTACTAGAATTAGGGAATTGTGTTATAAAATTTTTCTTCAACTTTAAAACATGCAACATAACTCAGAATCTTCTTGTTTTTTTGTTTGTTTGTAATTTGTCTTTTAAATGAAGTTCGACATGTTCCATGAGGTCAATTTCTTTATTTAAGGCAATCAAAATGCTAAGCGCTATACCAGAAGAATGACAGCAACACACTGGACAGATCCAGAAGAAAGTGGTCAAGAGGGCAGGAGTCCTGGGTGTCAGAACAGGACAAAGGAGCTATAGCCAGGACAAGGGAAGATTCAGATGGGCTTGAGAGTTTTCTTTAAGTAACTAAAAGGCTTCGAAGTGGAAGATGTATTCGCTGTCTTCTCAGTGGACCTTGCTGAGTAGATATTGTAAGGAAACAGACTTCTGTCCAAAATCAGAAGTGACTTTATAACCTTTAGAGTATTCAACAAAGAGAAAAGCTTCCTTGAAAGCTAGTCAATTTCCTGTCACTAGAACTACGTTACTTAAAAGAATATATTGTTAAATCCATTGTAAAATGATCTTGCAAACCCCATTTGCAATAAGACTCCTTTTGAAGTGAGTAAGCAGCCCTCTGTTTGTTTCTTTTATAAATTGGTCACTTGGCTAACTGGCCTAAAATGAGAGTAGATCTCCATATGCCAAGTCCCACCCATAGACACAGAACGAAAGGGCATACTTGATGAGTGTGAAGGGGCCTTTCATGTGACCAGCGAGCCTCTGCCATCACCAGGTCCCTGCCCTCCAGCCCGCATCTGATCCACATGCCTTCCCGATTCTCTGCTGTCAGTCGTACGAAATGAAATAATTCATTGTCTGTAAAGTCTGCTTCGCAGTCCAGTTTCACTTGCCAAGGGACTGCATCTACAATATACATACACTTTCTCCAACATCCTTATTTCTTGAAGATGTTATCACCGGGTATTTTTTCAGAAGGGGAGGTGGCAAATTACTTCAAACTGCATGAATTTCTATTAAGTGCAATAACATTCTTCAGTTTCTAAAGGGCATCTTTTTTTTTAAAGTTGTCATTTGAATTCAAACTCTTTAGAAAACATGCATAATAATCTTAATGATCCCTTTGAGCAGTTTAAATTCAAATTGTGGAGCATTTGAAATACCATGCTGGCAGCACTTTCCATAAATTGCTCCCAAATTCAATACACCCCTACACACACACACACACACACACACACACACACACTCACGCATTCATACACACAGCAGCACCACACTCAAAAATCTTTAAATTACCGTTTCTTTTTTTCTTGTTCCACTTAAATTGTTATTTGGTTGATAAATTTGTACCAGAGTGTCTACTTATAAATTTCCATACTGTTTGTCAAGAACATAAACTTGTGGTAGGCACACATTGTTTTGTGGTAGGGATCCTGGCTCTGGCTGTGGGGTGAGCCTGTGTTTCAACACACATGTGGGTGTGTATTTTGGTGTTTGGTAAATCAGGTCTGATTTACTCACTTACCTTGCAATTCACTGTGTACACGAGCATTTTTAGGAAGTTTACTCATTTATGCCCCGACGCGCTCTGTATCCTAGCGTCTTCAGGAGACACCAGGGACGGAATCCAAAGGCCACTTTGGCCAGGGCAGGGGTGTCAGACCCATTTCCACTGGGGACCACATCAGCCTCTCAGTTGCCTTCAAAGGGCTGAATGTAATTTTAGGACTGTATACATGTAACTCCTCCTTAACTATTAAGGAGTTGAAATTACATTTGGCCTTTGAAAGTAACTGAAAGGCTGATGTGGCCCTTGGTGAAAACGAGCTTGACAGCCCTGGTCTAGAGGGACTGGCCGCCCGAGACCTATCTACAGCAGAACTGGACTACTTACATTTGGGGAGTTTCATCATTAAAGGAAGCTCTTTTACATACACGAGAGGAAAGAGCTCATTTTCATTTTATGTCTAGTGTCCTTGAAAATTCAAATTTGTTCACAAAGCTTGTCAATAAGAGCTTGGAAACACTGTAAAAAATGACCCAGGTAAAGCAATGCAGAATTTGGGCATTGTGCAGCAGAATTTCAAGCTTGTGTAATTCACAAATTTAATCTCAACTTTGCTCTGAGGAAAAATTTCCCCATGAATTTGAACACGTGGGTGTTCTTGCCGCTGAATTGCACTGAAATCTATCTCTTTCCAAAGGAAAACAGTTGGAAAGTTTCATATCACTTACAACATCTATGAAAGAGTAATGATTAGCCACTTGGGAATAATTAGAAAAATTTTTACTGATTAAAGGCTGTTTTGATGTGTTAACAGGCCTTAATGAAAGTTACAATTCAGAGATTTAAGAAGAGAACAGTCGATACCGCAAACATTGGGCATCAACCAGTCAAAATACAGTATCATTACTGTGTTGAGTATGGATTTAAAAGCTATCTCACAAAGCTTTATTTTTCCTAGTGGTGATTTTTAAAAGGCTAACTGAAATTTGTGAATTAAAGTCTATTATACTCAAGGGACAACAGAAGGCCTCTCCAGTATTCCAGGGATCAGAGGATAAAGCATCAGCATGGTCACCAACAAACACTGACTAAATGCTCTAGGAGCAGGAGGCCTGTGCAAGAGGCTTCACGGGAGGCAGGGAGACACGTGACGTGAGAGCACATAGTGTCTACTTGGAGGCACAGGACTGTGAGATGCTTAGATAATCAGGTACAATATTTGTTCCTCGGTCTTCCATGTCTTGCCCTGTCTAACCCTTAAAGACAGTTCCCACATCCACTCTGCACTTTAATATTCTACATGCTGGTCTGTTTGCAAGCCTATCTCTCTCCAGCGGTGAGCCCCTCAAGGACTGGGGATTGTGCCTCTTCAACCGCATACCCTCAGTGCCCACTACACTATTTGAAATGGACAGGTGCTCAGTAAATACTCACTGGATGGATGAATGACTGAAGACCATTTAGGTGGGCAACTGAAAAGCAGAGGTAAGAGAGCTAAACTCATAGTCAGGAAAGGGATGCCAGAGCCCTGTTTCGGCTTTTCAGCTCTATGGGCTACCTTCTCTGTAGCTCAGTTCTCTCCTGTTTATCTACAGCAACACCTGCCCGGTGGGATTGTTGTGAACATCAAATGAAAAACAACTATAAAAAAGTACTTCGGGCACATGACTTTAAGTATAAGGTATTATTATGCTAAGCAATTGGTACAGGTGGTAAATGCTAAAAAGATATATAATTAACATAGTTGGAAAACAGGTAGATTATTAAGTGAAGTTGCCTGATACCAATCAACGGTAACTTGGAATTGGGATTCATTATCCTTCTCTGAAAAGGCCTAACTTATCATTCGCTTCCATGTGAAGGTAACATAAGTATCATATAACAAAGTGGTTGTTATATGACTTAGGAAATTCACATGATGCTCTTTTACCTGGAAAAATAGCATCTTACTGGGCTTCAGCTTACTCATCTGCAGAAAGAAGGGCCTGGGTTAGAGCATCTCAAGGTCCTTTTCAGATTCAATGGCATCAATATTGACTTCCACTCAACTCCACCAGCAAAAAGGATTTAATTTGTCTAGAGGTAAAGTACTGCTTTTTTTCATAGCTTTTAAATATCCACCTTCTCTGTAAAGAAAGGACAACAATCAGCATGGCTTTTTCTCTGCTTGTTATTTTTTGTGGTCCCCAAACAAAGGAATTTGGCCTTTGTAATAAATTCCATTAAGATGCCAGAGGAAGGTGATGAGTCCAAGACTATCTGTCATGTATGCAAGATAACCTAGGAACCTGATATTTTTAACCTCCTCCATCCCCAAATTTTCTGCAGAATGATACACATATATAAGAATGCTCAATAAATCCTTAGCTACCAGCAGGCTGATGTTTTTTTCTTTTAATCCTAGAAGTTTGTAAAAGAGTTCAGCATGGACAATACATGTTTAGAAATTGGAATTGTTCTTCCTTCTCCTAGCCACCCCTCCCAATTCCTCTGTCAAATCCTGTTTCACTTTCAAGGCCTGGCTCAAATACTGCATCATCACCTGGGAGTTCTCTGAGGATGTTGGTCCCTTCCTCTCCTGGGCCTTTTTCTTAGTGCTCTCACCACTGCCTAATCTCTCTCACAGGCAGATTTTGCCTTGTATTACAATGGTTTGCAATGTGAGGTGCTTCTCATTCATCTAAGGGCTTCATAAGACCATGGGCTGAGTCTCACGCTGCTCTATCTCTTTCATAGACTTGAATTCAGTCCTTTGTACACAGAAGTTACTCACTTAATCACTCTTACATTCAGCAAATGGTTTACTCTCCAGTGAAAAACATTCAAGAGATATAAGTTTAAATGCTCACTTTTCCCTAGGCAATGGAGACAGTAATCACCTCTGTTTCCTGGACCCTCCTCTTTAAGAATTCAGAGATACCCTTGAGCAAAATCTGACAGTGTGTTTCACAAAAACAACCTTCTTCCTTTTATTTTACTTTGAACTTAATTAATTGTAATGCTTAACCTGCCACCTCTTAATTACATTGGCAAGTTGATGAGGCTTATTGATCCGTGCACGAGGAGTTAATTCCAAAAGAGACTTTTGAAAACAAGCACTTTATGGGAGAACACATCGTTATTCCAGCTTTGCTGGAATGACCTGCAGACACTGCCTGGCCAGACTCAAACCAGTCTGGCTTCCTGCCACTTGTGCCAATTTCCTAATGATCTAATAGGAATGCACAACAACCCTCTAAAGAACCAAGTCTTTCTCTTTTCCCTGGTCTTGAAAATGAGGCAAGACCTAGTGGGTAAATGTGTATCCTTAAAGGAAAATGCAGTGGGGCTGGACAATGGTTTTAAACATAAATAGGGCTTTACTGATTATCTAGCAAACTTCTTTAAAAGCCATAGGATGATCCATACACACCTGTTAAATACCTAAATGCATAGCTTCTATACCTAGAACACAGAATATTCTGATCACTGCTTTATTGACTAATGCCAATTATATGTTCACAGACCTATGGCCAAAAGGTGTAATTCATTGCTATGGACTAAATTGTGCTCTCACCTCCCAAATTCATGTCAAAACCCTTACTCCAATGTGATGGTATTTGCAGACAGGGTCTTTGGGAGGCAAATAGGTGCACGTGAGTTTGTGACGGTGGGACCCTTGTGATGGGATTAGTGCTCTCATAAGAGAGATACCAAAGAGCCTGCTATCTCTCTTTCCCCCTGTCATGTGAAGACACAGTGAGAAGGTGACCTCTGCATGTCAGAAAGAGAGCTCTCACGAGAAATCCACCATGTTGATATCTACATTTTAGACTTTCAGACTCCAGAACTATGAGAAATATTTTTTATTGTTTCAGTCACTCAACCTATGGTATTTTGTTATAGCAGCTGGAGCTGACGAACACATCCATTTTTAAAAACAATGTACTACATACCCCCCAGGGTGAGAGGTATTGCTCTGGGTACTACTTTAAGAGATACGTAGCAAGGTCTGTGGGCAAATGGGGAAAAGACACACAAAGAACAACAGAAAAGTGAGCTTGCTCCTAAGGAGCTCCGTAGTCTGTGTACACAAGGGGGACTGTCTGCCAATGTAAGGTGGAGGGACTACTGGGTAATCATAAAGGTGAAAGAGGAAACAAAGGAGTAGATAAAGGCTCTGGGAACTTATAGGAAGGCATGCTTGTCTTCAGTTAGAAGAGTATACTGAGGGTTTCTCAAGAGTGGAAAGTCCTATTAAAACAAAGTCCTATCGGATGACCAGCCATCTGTTTGTTTGAATCTATGTAAGAGAAACGTAGAGGCTAAGGTTTAGTGTGTAAGAGCTCCACATTCTGCTTTAGCACAGCACTAATTCCTCATTTTCCAAAGTCTTTGTTTTTCAAAAGCTTGATTTTATTACTCTATAAAAAGGGATAGTGAGAGTTCTCACTCATCCGTCAGGAGTGGGGAAATAATCAACGCGTGGCATTAGGAGAAAAAAAGACTTATCATATGACCCACCAGTACAGGTCTCTTCCTCTATGGAGACGTTATTGGTGAATTTCTCCTGTTCCACCAAATATCCCTATTCCTTTCCTCCAGTTCTGTCCTCTGAGGCCCTGACACTTTTAGCACTACCATGTGAATAACTATTGTGACTTATAACAAAATTCAAAGTCTTTGCTTAAACTAGATTAAAAATATAAATTTTCACTTTGTTATGTATGAGTTTTTTAAGTTTTATTTTAACTAATGTATCCCAATGGCTTTATTAATATAAATTGCCTGATATATCTTTTATCATTTTAAAGAGTTCATAAAATAAAAATAACTTCTGCGGAAGATATTTACTATCCTTTTGAAAATATATTTGATATAAGTTAAAACCTCACTACATATGTGTGTTTGTGATTTTCAGATTGCTTAAAGAGCTCTTACTGCATCCATTCAATTGTGCATCCCCCCACCCCACAAGTCTTTTCCCTCTCTTGGTATCCTATTTACCCATATTGCAAATATAGAAGACTGAATTATCAAATAATATTTTAGTTGAAAACTAAAGAAATATTTTTGAAGACCTACAATCTACCTTGCTTGTCACCATGATGTGTTCAAAAAGAGCACCACTTCTCTGTGTGATAACACAAACCTCCGCTGGCCTCCCCAGACTCTGCAGGCAGGTAGGCAAAAGATCCAGGAAGCCTATTTTTTTCTTGAAGCCTGGCTGTGGAAGGGAATTACCATGTCCCATTCAAACTCATCAGAACATCAGAGAACTTCTACTCAAACTCCCCAGCAATTTTCATCTGTAAGTCAGATCTGTGTGTTCGACCTTGAATGCTACAGCTTTTAGGATAATTCTACAGCTGGAAGCTAGACAGCTGGCTTCACGTTCACATCATTCCCTTCAATCTTTTATATTTACATCTTAGCAATGACTGCTCTTTGCCTCCTGGAGCCAAAGTCCGTTTGCTTCCTATACACACATAAGAGTCCCAGATTCAAGGTACATCTAAGGGCAAAGAGTCAAAGTCCATCTTAGGGGACACTGGGATCTAGAGAGAAATGGGGTTTTCCTCCAACCTTCCCTGCCTCACTGCCCATAAATATCAAAGCAGCAGAGGCTCACCTATTGTTATAAGAACTATGGAAAATTAAAGATGAATAAAATATGACATCCTCCTATCCCAACCCAAAACACACACTTTCTAAGAGTTTCAAATTAGTAAGAATAACTCAAATTATAATGCTAATTGTAGAGGGTTACATCCTATGAGAGAAGGAGAAACAGAAACTTTGCATATTCAGGAAAGGCCACATCTATTTTGCTGAAGTTCCAGGAAAGCTTTAGGATTGGTTGACGTAGATTTTCAAAAGATGGATATGGTAAGAGGCACAAAAGGTGCACACAGGGAGGCAGCAACCTAGGGCACAGACAGAGATGCCTGAAGGTACCAATGTCCAGGAGAAGAGAGTGCTGTTTGGCCAAGTGTGGTAAAAAGAATGTGCAGGAGAGAGATGGGAAATAAAAGTGAAGTATTTGGAAACTTCTTACACAAGCTGAGTTGGAAGGAGAGATATGTGGATATCAAACCTGAGAGTGCACAAGAAACCTCCCCAAGAATCTTGTGAAAGATGTAAATTTCCTGGCTCCTTGTGCCTAAGTTTTGGGAGTGGCCCAGAATTCCACTTTTTAAATGAGGACTTCAGGACCATTCCAAAGTGGGTGACCTCCTACTGGTTTTGGGGAAAGCAAGCCTCCGGAGTCTCATGAGTTGCTGCTGCCCCTCATACTCCAAGCTCTGAAACCAGTGTGCAGGTAACATTCCGGAGATGGAAACAATGACTAATAACTAACTACCCTTTGGTGATTCAAATCCAGCAAAATTCTCCTTTGCAGATTTTGTATGTATGTCCCTGGGGCATGACCCTGTGCAGCTACTTACTGCTTAAATCCCACGCACTTGGATGTTTTGCTCAGCCCTGTCAGCCTCTTGGAACCCTCATTTAGCCACAAAGGTATGAAATACTACTTTCATTGTATTTGTGGAGAAATTTAAGTTAAAAGACCAGAGGTGAATGCAGAATAGTAGCTGGTCAAGCTGGGAGACAACCAGCTCTAATTTTAAGTTCCATATTCTTTTTAAAAAAGCATCTGCTGCCTCATAGCAGGCACCAAATTGAATATCCTAACTTGTACTCTTCAACTTATTTGCAGGTTTATTTTGAAGATCAATTTTAAAGCACAATCACTGATACTCTCTCTCTCTCTCTCTCTCTCTCACACACACACACACACACACACACACTCCTCTCTGCTGCCCCAAATCTTTGGTCTTCTAATTAGAAATGATGTCAAGGTACAGATGTTTCTTTCTTTTCTGAGGGTACAGAGCAGTTCAGAAGACCCCACTAACTCAGATTCCATGCTGTAGCTGGAAAATTATGATTCCTTTATCCTTAAAGAGATATAAGATAAATATGAAAGAAAATGAAGAACAGACGCCTTCCCTATTTTCTTTCCATCCTTTTATCTCCGAAGTAGGAAGTTTACTGAACCACTGCCAACAATTCACTCAGCCTAATGAAGTGTATAAGTAAAGGATTAAATAATCTTAAACCATTATTCCTGTGGCCTGATGCTGACATTCATCCAAACTCTAGCAAACACTGAGTGGTGAGTTCATGCTTGATTTAAAAATAAACAAACTAGGGCAGTGGGAAGGTTCTAGCATAAAGTTTCAGAGGCATTATTAACCTGGAAATCTGAGACTCTCCATCTTGTTCGGGGTTGCAGCAAACACCGTCCTATTTCTACCCTCTCTAACCAAAGTTTATGAAGTCCAACATTTGCTAAGGATGTTTTTCTGGAGCCTGTAGCCACATATAGTTAAACCTCTTCATGTCAATCCCAAAGAAAGCAGTTTGAAGCTATCATCAAGGTTTATGGTTTCTATTCCTGCCTCTGCCATTAATAAACCATAGAACCTCAGGCTAATCAGTCAGCCTTCTTGGGCTTCAGGTTTTCTCAGCTGTGAATGACATTTCTGAATTTCTCAGGTTCTGCTTAGACCTTAAAAAAATTCTAATTCTGTGACAACAGAAACTAATGTAGTTTGGGATTGGAACTGGAGGAAAAGATTGTGTTTAGCGAGGTCTCGCTCTCGGTTGGTCTGTGCATTCTACTTACAAGTGTGAGTCACCACCTTCACCCAGGGCCACCTTGGAGCCTGCAGGGACGGGGTAAGCAGTAACTAAGATCGTCTGGGGGCTATTTGTGGAAAACGGCGAAATAAAAAACATTAGCCAAGGACAGTGCAGTAGCTATTCTTCCCCCACAGAAAGCCTTGCTGTTGGATAATTATAGGGTGCTAATGTGAATGCCTGTGGAAGTGAAAGGTGCTTTCCAAAGCACATTCAATCCCCAAATCGCTTTGCTCATGAGTTAATCATCCCTGTAAAATTTTATAGCAGTCCTCACTTAGATCACTTACGCTCTTGAAGGTTTACCTAAGTATTTTCTATTTTTTGCTAATTCTGTATAAGGTTTTTTCTCCTGTTACATTTTCTAAACCTAAATTTAAATTTGTATTTTGTCAGCTTACTAAACCTTTGTTATTCTACTATTTTAGACTTTTTTCTTCAGATATTCAACAAGGATAATCATATCAACTGTATATATTTATAAACCTTCATCTTATATCACTGAGTGAAAATTTTCATGAAAAAGTATATGTTTTTTAAAATAAAAAATATACATAAACAGCACTATATATTTTTAGAGATTAGTAGTAAACATATAATCAAATACATAGGTAAAATTTAAATTGTCATAGTGGTTACCCTATACAGAAATTTTGAGAATGACATTAAGGATAAGAACTTAAAGGATTTCATCTGAATTGCTAATGTTTTATTTCTTAAATAATGGATACATGAATTTAATCATGTTATGTTTTATGTTTGGATCTGTGTTAGAAATATTATATAATAAATTACAATGTATGATCAAAGAAGAAGTTTATTATAAAATATGTATATGACTTCTGTCCCCCGATTCCCAGTAGAAAGGCTGGAATGTTAGGAACAATATTAATATAATAGCAGTGACCCTGTGCGTAACTAGGACGACTTAGCAAGAAGGCTGGCCGTCCGTTTGTTTTACCCCATTAAACATATATGTTTCCTTCCATTTTACTTACAGCTTTTTTTGCATTAATGCAATTTTGTAAACAAGAATGTGCAATAAATTTCAAATACCCTGCTGGCTTCTATCTATCAGGTACTAACTAGTTAAAGACAACTATGTAGTTTTTAAAAGTTTGATAAATCATTCCAATTGATTATGTTCAAATTCCTAATATTGTCCTAACATCGCATCATGTAATAGCCTGGGATGTTTCATTATATGATATGCAATTTGCTAACAGTTCATCTAGAATTCCTGCTTTGGTGAAAGGTTAGCATAGTTATTTTTTGTGGCAAACTTAGATCAGACTCTTTTTATGAAATGATTTGGGAAGCTTATTGTTTCTTGGCTAGGCCTTGAACGTTGAAACCGCACAGGAATCAGTTC
Source organism: Anoura caudifer (assembly GCA_004027475.1). NCBI lineage: Eukaryota > Metazoa > Chordata > Mammalia > Chiroptera > Phyllostomidae > Anoura > Anoura caudifer. The sequence continues at coordinate 146,983 of PVKU01003086.1, read as the reverse complement.
TTTAAAATATGAAAAATCTTGTTAATGGAATTTCTTGGTTCTTTCTCAGTTAGTAGCTTTACATTTCATTCATGCTTTGGAGGTTATTAAAGTTTTCTTCTCCTGTATTTTAGATAGGTACAGAAAATACCCTCTTTTATATTAAACTATAAGTGTAATAATTTTAAAATGTCTCACATACCTATGCTAAGAGCTTGTTTTTCATTCCTAATTTTCTCTAATTTCTGTTCTTCTCTTCCTTAACCTCACTGGATGTTTATTTCATTGCTCTTTTCAAAGGATCATTTCCTGTACCTAAAAATTCTATTGTTTTTCAGTTTATCAATAACCACCTTTACTTAACTACTTCCTTTTTATTTAAGCTGATTTTGTTGTCCTTTTCATTTTTTTAGGTTAATATGTTTGCACTCTTTCTTGTTGTAGGTAAGATCCTAACTTCGCTTGGAATTCGACTTGGGCTGCATTTCCTTCTCACAGTCATGCGGTGTTACCATCCTCACTACTTCTAAGAATTCTTTACCCCAAGAGTGTGCTTACTTGTTTATCCTCCTATAGATTTCTTGTCTTACTATACTGCTGTATGCAACTCTGCCAGCCAAAGTAGCGTCTGTCTGTCTACTTTTCCCTTTTAAACTGTGATATGATGTTTTTTCTAAATTGTCTATAGAGATTTAGAAAGAAGATCTTTTTGGTTGTGCAGATCAAATCAATCATATTATTCAACTTCTATAATTGGTTTGTCAAAGACTGCAAGAAATATGTTTTATAAAGAATATGGTTTTACCATTTTCATCTCATACTTCATCAGTATTGTTGTATTATAAATTTCAGTGCAATGATATTTAATAAAGACAAACTCAAGACTATTCTTCAGGAACTGTGACATTTATAATAATACAATGTTCACTGGCCTATTAGATAGTTCTGTCTTGAATTGTACTTTATCTGCTATTAATACTATGGTTAGGAGGTAATATTTTCTTTTGGTCTGAATTTACTACTACATCTTTTCCTATCTCCTCATTTTAACTATTAGTTTTATTAGTTCATTGCTCATCACCATTGTATTTGCCCTGAATTCCCCACCCCTAACCTTTTATTTTGATGAACTTATTTGTCTGCTGGAATATTTGAATCACTTTTTTTCAGAAAGGTGATGTACATTCTTTTTGAATCTCCATGGAATATTTCAAAGTCAAAGTCTGATATACTGTTATGCAATAAAAACAAGTTACTGTACTAATTAGTACAGATGGTATGATTCCATCGTGTGTGTATTAACCACATCTGTAGAGATGTGTGGTTAGAGCTTTCAGCATATACCCATACACAGACACACTGAAATAGAAAAGGCGTATGTGGTAAAGCAGAAACTTTAATACTGAGATGGGAGAGTTATGTATTTTTCTATATATTTTCTAATTTTTCTCTCCTGGGGGTTTAATATTTAACATTAAAAAAATCACTACCATATGAAAGAATATTCTGAGCCTAGTATTTCTCTAAAAATAAGACAAAAGTCACATCTATAAAATTCAGAGTTTGAATTAACTGCAAATATTTTTAACTTGAAAGTATAAAAAATGGTAATAGAAAAAAATTAATTAGGAAAGAGAAACCTAGTAACAACAAATGAGATTTCCAATGAATGCTGGCATATGCGGAGAAGCTGGACTTGAGAATCAAAGGCGGGGTCCAGTCTTGGATCTGACACTCAAGCTCTGTGGGACCGAGGGAGCTGACTTCTTCTAAAATTCTTACTACTGGAAATGAAGGCAATTATAATTGTGCCTATTTTTTAGGGTCATTAGAGGATGGCATGAGATAAAAGAAATGTACTTTGTAAGCATCATGGCATTAAACAAATGTTAGTTGTTATGATTATTTTTAACCCTCTTGCCCCATTAAAAAAGAAAATATTTATGCCTTCAAAGCAGAGGCATTTCAGGGAAAGCCACATGTAAATGCTCAAGAAAAGATAGGGGCTTATTGGTTTTCACCTGTGTAAAATCAGCATTTCAGATTCTGTAATGCAGTGAGGCATAATTCGTGAGCTTATGAACTAAAAGGTTGGAAAAAGAAGACCATAATCACAGGGAGCTGTTGGTATGTGCTTGCTTTTAGGAAGCTGGCCATTAGTTTCTGGGTGGTACTATGAACCCAGCAATACATGCACCTTAGAAGATCTATTCCTAATCTTCCTATAGTCTTTTACTTTGAAAGTATCAGCCCTGGCTGGTGTAGCTCAGTGGATTGAGGGCCAGTCTGTGAACCAAAGGGTTGCTGGTTCTATTCCCAGATCAGGGCACATACCTGGGTTGCAGACCAGGTCTCCAGTAGAGGGTGCGTGAGAGGCAACCACACATTGATGTTTCCCTCCCTCTTCCTCCCTGCCTTCCCCTCTGTCTAAAAATAAATAAAATCTTTAAAAAAGAGAACATATCAAAGCTGCGTGTACAATAATAGATGCTGAAAAGTGTTATACAATGTAAGGGGCTATATAAATGGAAGAGAAAAGTATTTGTAGTTGTTAGCATAATTAAATCTCTTAAAAATATTTGACAAATTTTCAGCTTTCTTAAACCAGTCTTTTCCCCCCCTGGGAGAGTACTAGAGGAGTGATAAAGTAATATAAAGAAGAAAATGCCTTAGCATATGCATATGTGTATATGTGTGTGAGTGTGTGCTGTGAAAGAGAGAGACTCCTTGGAGATGAGAAAGCAGTGGTGCACTATTAAGAAAAGAGAAGGAGAGAAGTTCATGTGAGTTTTTAGGTTTAGTCTGAATTCGCAGTTCATTTCCCAATACCCACAGAAAGCCCTGGCCATAACTTCCTTTAAAACATTTTATTAGAAAGAATTGAGCATAGAAAAGAACAACTTTCCTGAAGACACAGGACACCTACCGCTTAATGGTGGTTGAAAAGTTAGACTGTTTTAACTGTAGCCATTAGTGACATAAAGAAGCAAAAAGCCACTCGCATGTTGGCCACTAATGTGTCAAATTCAGGAGCATCAAAATGTTTAGTCTCCTGTGGAGTTGGCTTCCTATTTCCTGAGGCATTTTAATCACTTGGATCTTAACTCTAATAAAAATGTTTGTACCAACATCCACCACTGGAGAGGTAGGAGTAGGATTTCCTCTCCTCTGAGTAAGAGCCCTGGTTGAGGTGAAGAAACTTGGCTGCCATTCTGTAAACAGAGTTGCTGAGACTCACTGATGTGCAGTGTTTGTAGACCCAGATTCTTGAGTGATGCTAAGAACACAGAAATTCTTCTGTAAATCAGCACTTATGGGTAAACCTGTCTCATTAAGGGCAGAAGGACACATAAGTAGGAGGCTCTGTGGCTGCTCTTCATATTCATACCAATATAAAAATCTTCTTAAGCAAAGCAGAGAAGTCCTCTCATATATGTCTGCATATTGCTTCTATGACATCTATTTATTTTGGCATTTCCATAGAAACACAGCTGTGAATTACCCCAAACTTAAAGTATTTCTAAATTGTATCAGATTATGCCAAGGGAAAAAGCAATGCCAATAATCTCATTAATCAAAGTAAACCCTAATATTAGTAAACAATTTCATGATACACAAAATATCATACTTGTTCATTTTTTCTCTTTGATGACAGGAAAGAAGTTAGTGTCTCCCTTTAATAATGTGTATCCTTGTACTAAGAAATTAAATGACTTACCCAAAGTCACATGAGGAGAGCAAGTACTGGAACCAATATATTCTACTTTTATCAATTTACTTCCCAAGGAAGCTTAGTGTTTTCCATTTTAAGCTGTTCATTTACACAGATCCACAAGAACAATCACAGTGAAGCTTTTCAGAGGTCTATCACCAAAGTAGAAAAGCATCTCATTGATTTTGCTAATAATTACACAAATTCAAACTAAAATAACTATTATATAATATACTTATTAAATTGACTCCAAATAAATATAAACTTTTCAATAGTGAATAGGTTATAGTTTAACATAGTGCTTCATTACTGTGATGGTTCTATAAACTAAAAAATCTTTCTAAACTGTGTAATATAAATAAAAAAATTTATGCTAGTAAAGTAAATAAAAATAAAATGATATGGAAATTTTATTTATAGGCAAGCTATTTACAATTCTGAAAGATAAGAACATACCCAATACCTTTCTAGTGCAAGTGGCTTTAAAATTTAGTGTGTAAATATAATGTAGAACTAAATATATAAAAAAACTAAAAATTACTTAGCTTTAGCCATCGAAAGCTATTTGCATATTTATATGAAGTCAATTGATAGGAAAAAATAAAAGTATGTATAAAATTATTAAAGAGAATTACAATGCTGTACAGCATCAAATTTGTTTAATTATAGCTATGTGTCTTAATGATTAAGGATTTAAGAGACTATAAAAAGTATGACTAATCATTGAAACAAATATGAAGACATTATTGGTCCAGTTTACCTCAAAATTATGTTCCTATTTACCTTAACTATAATTTAAAGTTGGTCAATTTAGGCAAGAATAAATTAAATTTATATTTTACAGAGAAGTCAATAAAATACTATCTCCAATATACTGATTTGGAAATTAAAATAAAAACCCACTGAGTGAAGCCTAGGGCCTGGGTTTTCTCCACTTTGCACAGGATGCCGTCCAGACATCGGTTTCCACCGATGGGACAAGAGGTAATTTGGATGACGTTGCACGCGTCGGTTCTAAGGGTTCTGGCTCCAAGAGAGACACACACAGCTTTCCCAGTCCCCACAAAAGAAAACTCCACCTTCCTAATGTGGCAGCTTATTAGTCTTAGGAAAATTCAGAAGAAATTAAAATGCTAACACATCCATTTGGGGGCTTGAGGGCTGGGCCCAACTCTAAAATCAATACTGAACAAGGGTCTTTGAGTAAAGCTTAACTGAATTCTGATAAGAATTAAATTACATTCTAGAGTCACCATGGATAGAGCTCATTAAAGAAAAATCATGATTAAAGGTTCTTATGAGGGAGAGCATTTGTAAGGATGGTAAGAATTTCCATTATTGGACTTCACCCAGGTCTTCCAAGGGATGTGACCATCTCCCGGATAGCGCTGCTTATCATAATCACAGCACAGTTAACAGGCAACTGAAGCAAACAGCTGCAGCCTGAAGAATTGTGAGCTCCCATGCCCGGAATGGAGATAGAAACCTGAGCCCACGCACTGTGGAAACCCGCAATTTAGCAAGATTAGGCCCTCTTTGGTTTCATTACACACTCAGGAGAGCAAGCAAAGCATCTAAAATGGGAGAGTGCTACATTTGACAGGTTAAAACAATCTCATAAAGTCCCATGAATCTCACTGCACTTGTAAGGTCCTTATATTCAGAAATCCTAAATAGGCCAGAAATCTTGTCAAAATTAATCTCAGGACAGCATTCATTTCAGTACTATTCCTTGAGTTAAAAAAGCATGCTTTATAAGGATATCCTCATTTCTCTTCTTCATTTTCTTAAATTTAGCTGTCTATCTATCCATCCATCCTCACCTGAGGACACGCTCACTGATTTTAGAGAGAGGGAAGGCAAGGAGAGAGAGAGAGGGAGAGAAACATTGATGTGAGAGAGAAACATGGAGCGGTTGCCTGTCACGTGTGTCCCCACCAGAGATGAAACATGCAATCTAGGCATGTGCCCTGACCAGGAATTGAACCTGCGACCTTTCAGTTCACAGGAGGAGGCTCCAACCAACTGGACCACACTGCCAAGGCAGGATTGTCCCATTTAACATTCACAAACCTTTGGAGAAAATACTGTAAGCACCCCACTATAGAGATGAGGCAACTGAGGCTTAGAAAGATTAAATTAAATCTCCCAGGGAGACAAGACATTAAGTGACAGAACCAAATTCAGACCCGTGCTCTTCACATCACATTATGTTGATTCCTCATATTGTTCATATGATTTCTCGTTCATAAAAGATAAAAGAAAAACTGAACGAGGCTGCCACAGGAGCTTCATTAAAGTAGCAAGAATCAACAGGCAGTCCAAAAGGGGATGGGAAATAGACACAGGAGCTACAAAACACAGCAGTCTGCGGTCAGTATAAGGACACACAGCCATACATACTTTCTTCCACAGGCTCTGCTGACCCCACTGCCACAGAGCTCACTGCAACAGTGTAACGATTTCATAGTGATGGTCTGATGTGAATGTCATTGCGAATGACAGTCTGCACAATCTGTTGACAAAGGCTGGGACTTTGTGATTTTCTCTTTCCAACAAAGACTTCAAAGGGTGATATTTGAAATAGTCTTATTTACTACAGAGGTAAGCTTTTGTTCATTAGATTTCCCCTGATACGCAATTGCTCCTTCCAAATCTGTGTTTATGTTCGGGACAAACTAAAACTACATGATGTTTGCAAAAAAAAAAAAAAAAAACCAAAAAACCCCAAAACATTGGACTACAAGTGCCAACAAGTGAATAGAGCCCTGGTTTGGACAGTAATGACAGAAGATAAGAAGTCACTTTCTTCCTCTCTGTCTCTGTGTTCTCACTTCTTAAAGCGAAGAGTTCAGACACAAGATCTTGAAAGTTTTTTTTCCAGCTGTAACATTGCGTGATACTATAATGATGCTATGTATGTGTTTAAGTTGCCTTTGGGCAGAAAAGGGAAATAAAATTGAACTTAAGAAATGCAAAGTATTAAATCCTGCAAGATCTTAACCTTGAAGAACTTTCAGATCTGTGCTAGCGTCTCCAGGGCTGCAATGAGTTAGAGCTGTCAGGTTATCGGAAAATGCCAATGAGGCCAGAAACTTCTGCAACAAACTTGAAACTTGGGGGTCTGAAAAACTATGTATAACTCCCAATGTCTTACAATGAAAGCTTCTTTTATTTTGAAATACCTGTGCACTGAGGGCCAAACCACAGCTCTTTTGTGGGTTTGCAAAAAAGTACTACTTTCTCCACTAACAAGCGTTAAACAGAGTGTTAATATCACACAGAAGGATAAATAAATTTACATTAAAAAACATTTCTGTTTATCCATTAAATTGCTCTGTCATACAATAGCTTAATGCATACATTTAAATAGCGTGGCAAAAAGCTAAGATAATGTGGCTATGAGCGTTTTTTAGGCACCCAGTGACATTATTAAAGTATAGTTGTTGTATTCTTAAAAAGAAAACAATTATTAGCTCAGTCAGCACTCTGTTTAAGGTGTTTACAATACAGGTTTCCCCATTTGCATCATTGAAAACCTTCTGGGCATGATAAGTAAGAAAACTTCTGGATAGAAAAGAGGTGATTGAAAGGACCCAGGAGTTTGAAAACACACTGAAAGTCCAGAAGCCCTGTAACATTCCTCAACAAATACTGCCGACTTCACATACAGGCTGAGACTTGACATGAAGAGGTGTGATGTCGCCACTTGGGAAACCCTCTGATGCTTCAGAGGGGAACGTGCTAGCTTGTACACACATGCTCAAAATCCACAGGGCAATGGTCTTCCCAGCAGACCGCTAATCACCTGGGTAGCTCCATCCCAACACACCTTCCTGACTTCATAGGAACACATGGGAAAAATTAAGCTATGCCAATTGACACACACACATATTTTGAAGTCTGGAGCGAAGTAAAGAGTTGATGGCTACGTGCTATGTGGAATGATTGGCCCTTCGCCAAAGAAAATATCTTTGCCAAGCACCTGAGGACCAAATCTGAACTTACAATGTAGCAGGGCTCACAGTAGGCTTTCTTCTCCACAGCATAGAAGGGCTGCCCTCGGAGCTTGTTGCTGCAGATGATGCATGTGAAACAATCCACGTGGAAGACCTGGTCCATGGCAGTGCATCCTGTGCCTTCCCCAACCACATTTTCCCCACAGCGAGCACAGCGGCCTGAAAGAAAAAAGAGACTGACTGTTAAGAACACACCGAGGAACACTTTTGGTCCTGCTGTAGAAGACAACACGGGGCAGACAGCAGATTTGCAATGTCAGCAGCAGCAGCAGCAATAGGACCACCGCTGTCGCCATCACCACCATGAGCAAGACCACCAAGAGAGTCACCATTACCCCCTGGACAGCCAGCAGATGGGAATTTTACGTGACTCAGTTGAGGAGTGGGCCATCACAGCCCAAGATCCCATAGAAAATGACAGAGCAGAACTCAAGTCTCCTGACATCACAGCCAGGGCCCTGACTTGCTCTCACGAGGACATCTAAGGAAGATGGCTCAGCACCGTAGGAGTAGAGGGCCTTGTCTGTGAAAGCCTTTCTCCTTTTTTGGAGAGTCTACATGTCCAGTTAGACTATGAGGGAACAGGGTCCAAACTCAAACTTGAACTCCTTTGACAAAAGCCCTGGTCATGAAACATTTACATCCAGCTCTCTGCGACAGGCAGGTTAAAAGGCCGTCCCTTTTATTTCCAGACAGCTCTGACTGCTAGGAAGTTCTCTCTCACACCAAGCTGGATTGCTTCCTCACTCTACCTGCTACCCAGTAGCTCTAATTCTGTCTTCCAGGGAGTCATGGAACAGCTCTCCTCTCTCATACTCGGCAATCTTTAAATCACTGCAGTTCAGTTGGTGTTGCCTCCGTGTCTGTTCTTAGTCAGAACATCCTTCCACCCTGTAACAGTTCCATATACTGCAGGGTTTGAGTCCCTCAAGGACCTGGGTTCTACAAACTTTCAGGATTCTTAGATTGATTTGTGGGGCATCCAGACTACAGACGGATATCAGGTTTTCCTTTAAAAAAATCCCATGAAGTTTTAAATAACAATAAAACAGAATTTAAGAAAAATTTATGCCAGCGAGAGGCACTGTGCTGGTTGTAATCTGTATCTATGGGTGGCTCTGTCATGGGGATGTTGAGTCAGAGATCAGATACACATCAAGTTTCCCTTTATTTCTACTACGTAACTACAGGTCACTGGGAATGGCAGCAAGAATCAGTAGGCTTTCCCAAATAAACTAGAGCAAACCCAGTGCTCCATCTGTGTCAGGCATTTTCTAGGTGCTTTTTATATATTAACTCATTTCATATTCACAACAACCTATGTGATAGGTACTGTTATTATTCCTGTTTTACAGATGAGGAAACTGAGTCACAGGAATGGTTAACTAACTTCAAACTCAAACTGTCTTGTTTCAGCATCTCTAGGCTTAAACACTATACAGTCTTGCTTCTGCCTGGAGCTGGGCATCAGGATTGAACGCAGACCTGAAGTTATGGAGAAATTTCTCATGGAAGACTGCTATCAGCCCTCCATCACATTGGATTGACAACCATTCCACACCTAAAAATAGGAGGGCTAAACGTTTCAACTTGGAAGAAAAGAGGCAAATATATTTCCAATCCTCTGTAGTTGTACTTGGCCCTGAAAAGTATGTCTTTATATTCTGTTGCAGGATTTGAGTGTCTTTACAGTATACCATCGTCACCACCCTAAGGACTAAGAAATATCAAGTGTTAGAAAAAGAGCCATTTCCACTACAACTGATATATCATGAAGTACCTATGTTCTTGACATTTGATCAAAACAGTGCGGCTTAATTTGCAAATGCTTATCCAAGAGTTTATTGCACCTGTTTTTATTATAAGATGTATAACCTTAGAAAGGTATGTTTAACATTTTGGATGTTCATTGTTTTTAGTAACCAAAATAGGTTATTTCATATGGCATTGTTTTTGTGATTGTTTAGAAATAACAACAATAACAACAACAACACTTAATCAGTTCACTAGAAAGTTCACTGGGCTATGTTTGAACATGATGTGAAAAGTCCGAGAGCTTCATGGTACTATGTAACAACACTTCATTACAAAAAACATGCTGGGGATTACAGGCAATCCACGCAGTCTAATTTCTAAAGAGTCCTCACCATACTCAGTACTTAAACTTTTCTTTTTCAACTGCTTGGGTGGAATCATCACACTCATCCCAGCATAAACAGATTCATTTTCTATATATATGAGCCTGTTCATTAAAATTTACATGTGTAATATTAATGTGAAGCAGTATTTATGTTATTATCTTTACTACTATTTTTCCACTTTCTACAAGTCATATTCAAGTCACTGATCTCTTTTGCTTGGTATGAATAAATAATGCAATAAAATAGTAATAATAAAAAATGTGGGTTTAAGAACAACAGAAAAAATCATACAAACTGCATGGCAATACTCCGAGCTGAATGGCCCTGTTACTACTGCACATTGAGTAAACACCACTCTACAGAGGTGACGTGGTACATGTGAAATTTTTAAGAATGTGATGATTATTAAGAGTAGTAAGCTGGATTCCTGAGAAGATTATATTTCAAATTCAATAAATTTTAAATTTATTAAGTCCAGGTCAACAAAATTATTTTTAATTATTACTCTTTCCCTTTCTAGATGCCATGATGGATTCCTTGATAGTCCATCAGGGACTACCAGTGACCTGTCCACAGTCTGGGGAAAAAATAGCTTCGACCAGTGTTACCGATTGTTGGTCATGCCAGCCTACGAAGCCCACAGAGGTAGCAATTATGACCCAGACAACAGCTGCCCAAAGTGTAAGATCTGGAATCCAAGGGTCTGAGCCTACATGGCAGCAGGAGAGTTTGAGAACATGGGGGAGATTTCAATCACTGAAGAGATGGAAAGGTCAGAGTAGGGCCCTAAAGGTCAAGATGAAAAAATAAGCCTTGAATTCACATTCTATTTAATACGTTCCCAGGTATCTATTCTTTGCCCAGCACTATATTTGGCTTCCGTGTGACACACATAAATGATCAGACAAATCAGTACCTTGTACAGTCATTATGAGACCACAATCACATGAGAAAGTGTCACATGACAAAATGCATTGGAAGTGTGGAAGGAAAATCACATCTGAGAAGGCTCCAGCAAGTTTCTGTGGAGAAAGACGCATTTGAGTGCAACCTTAAAGGATGGAATTTGGACAGATGGGGATGGAAGAGAAAACAAACAAACAAACAAACAAACAAAACTCATTTTTCTATGGCTTACTGAATCCAAAAACACTGCAGTGATTTGGTGCTGGCACAGCAAGATTTTGTCTTCTCAGCCATGAAAGCAGATAAATTATATTCATAAGGAACAATCTTCCTTTATATTTTGGAGAATATTCTTCCAGAGTGGGTCAGACTAAGACGCTGGACCCAGACATGACCAGCTCTTCTGCCTCCTGTATTTTTCCTATTCTTGGGAGAAGTCAGGGACACTGGGCTTGAGGGCAGTCTGGCACCTTTAAAATCACAAGCACAGAAAAAGAGCGAAGAACAAAAATTAAAAATAGCCCTGCACATCAACAGGACAGTAAAGGTGCCCGAATGTTCTCTTTTTTACATTAACAAAAACTTACAAATGATACGCCTTTTAGGTAGGCATTCAGAATGGAAAAAAAATTACTCAAGCATGGTGCATCCTTGCCCTTACAGGAGCTTACACTCCACTCCATTGAGAGCATACTACATTCTTAATGCTCTCCTTTTAGACAAGTATCTCAGCACTTTCAAATGAAGTAAACAAGCGGAATTGTATAGACTTGCAGGCATCGAAGCATGAGGAAACATAGTTGATTAGAGGCCAGTAGAAATCTCAGGGTCAAGTTCAAATGCAAGGCTGAGATGAGGAGGTTGTTGGCAAGGCTTAGCACAGTCACTTAAAAAATGCAAGGACAGAGGATCATACAACCAGGGGAGAACTTTGTCACTGAATTCAGATACCTGAGCAACAACATCAAACAAGCTAGTTTATATATTATTGCTTGTTATATATGTTGCTCTTTGTCAGCTGTGGAGACACTCGTGAATCTTTCTCACCCCTTCCTCCCCCTTTTCCTCTCAACTATAGCAGCCTCTGCAAGGCCTCTGAAATACTTCCTTCCTACTACATGCCTGCTACCTACATTGGGCTTCATTATCTTTCATCGGCCCTTGCAATGGCTTCCTGATTGTTCCACTATCTCCGATTTACTTCCTCTTACAAATGGAAAGGCTTTATGGAAGTCTTAGTACTTGAGCAAGCCTGGACAGTTACACAGTTTTTGAACGAGTCATTTTTACCAATGGCATCATAGTGGGTGACATTACAGGCCAATCAACACGTTGAGCCAGGGAGGTGGAGCAGTGGGATACAAGTTTTAAAATTTAATGGTTCTAGCTTTCTCTTTTCATAATGTGAACCTCTATATTTCCTTTATAATGTGAAAATAAAACATTATTTAAAAAGATTTTTCCTGGAATCAGTATACCAATAGGCCATAGACTCTCTGTTGCAAACAACGTTTATTTTGGAGGTGGGACTAAAAATGTCCATAGCCATTCGGAGAGCTGGCGCCATGGTGATCAGCGGCGACACACTCCCAAACCTGTACGTTATTCAATATCAAAAGTAAAAGCGGAAATGTATGCAGCAATCAAGCCAGGTCACATTTGTCTTCATGTCCTTCTTGCTACTTGACTTATAATGAAAATTTCAGGCACAAGCAAAATAAATAACCTATCTTTAAATATTGTAAAGAATTGAAACTTTACATGTCAATTGTATGATATATCAGCTTTCTCACTGGACACCTTCTAAAATATTCTGAACGAATACCTGTTCCAAAAGCTGAGTCACTAAGTTTATAACAGGGTAATGAAATGATGGTAAAGTGTACCTAGAGACAAAGCTTGCCCCAATTTATTGTGTGGGTGTGTGTATATACATACATATGTATGGTATGTATACGTGTATATACATATGGTCTGTCCAGAATGTATCCAGCCATGTAATACAAAAAAATAGAGGTATTTATTGAAGAAGATACAAAATACAAGAAACATTGTACAAAGCACAATGACATCGCAGTCCCCTTCAAAGTAGGCACCTTGGGACCTCACATAGTTCTCCCAATCGCCATCAGCTGCCCTGTCGTATTTTCCTGAATTTCACTGACATTCTGAAATCTCTTCCTTTTCAAAGATGATTTTAATTTTGGGGAAAGCCAGAAGTCACGGGGTACCAAATCTTGGTTGTAGGGGGGCTGAGTCACCTGGATCCTTGATCTTTGTTGACTGCAGCCCATACACATCCAACATTCCCAGGTGTTCTGCTTGTTGCAGGTCTTCCAGAAGGTAGACTACTTTCAACAAATTCTCAACCATCTTTGAAGCATTTGTGCCACACTTTTATTTACACTGCACTCATTGCATCATCCCTGAAAGCCTCCTGAATCATCCAAATAGTTCCCACAGAGGAATGTTCAAGCTTAATGCAAAATTTGATGCAGATTCACTGTTCTAATCACTTAGTCATTTTGAATGCTCATGCAAACCTTTCTCATTATATTATCAATAGTTGGACTTTTTCCAGACAGACCTTGTATATAGCAACTGGAGTTATTGTCCTAAAGTACAGCCTCCATTAAGCTGATTCAGAAATTATTTTCCATTGAAGGTCCAAAAATATACTAGAGCAGGTTTGCATTCTTTCTGTGACAGGTTCATATAACATTCACTGAAGGTTCTAGTCTGGTGGCATTTTCTAATCACCAGAGCTTTTATTTTATGGAAACCTGCAGCATCAATGCATGTGATGAGGTTTTTAAACTGCTTAAGTTCTGGGACAGTGATTCTCAATCTCGCCTGTATGTTGGAATGATCTGGAAAACTATTTTAAAAAAAGTTACTGATCTCCAGGTCCCTGATCCAGAGATTCTGAAATTGTTGGTCTGAATGAGATGTTCTAGGATGGAATTTTTAAAGCTTACAGATGATTCTACTCTTCCGCCAAGTTGAGCCACTTTCTAAGGGTGCCTATTTCTGTACCGCTTGTCAGGAAAACAGCTGACAAGTATCGCCCAAACAGGTTTCATCTGCATGCAAAACAGTTCTGAGGCAGACGGGTAACAATGGGTTGGCTGGAAAAAAAACAAATTCTGTGGCATTATAACATATGTTGCTTTTCACCAACAAGAGTACTCTCCCTTATGTCTTAGTCTGAAGAGCTTTCAATGCCTTTCCACCCATTGATAACTACATGAACAGAATCTGCTAAGTTTTCTCAGAAACTGTTTTGCCAGCACCAAGCCAGAGAAAGCAGTTCCCTTAATCAGAAGCTCTCCTATGGAACAGACTTCTTTTGTGTCACAAATGGCCATAGACAATATGGAATCTATAGAGAATGTCAACTGACAGCCATTTAAGTAAAGGTGTGGTGTTGCAAATTACATCATGCATCAAATTTAGTCATTATTATTTTCTTGGACTCTGTCTTTAAATAATGTAGCAATATTTAGCCTCTCATGGTCAGTCCTACTGAGCTTTGCGACTACTTGACTCCTTATCAGGTTTTAAAAGCTGGACACAAGGACATATCCACTTCTGTCACTCTGCTTGTATATACGAGGGGAGACCACCCCAAAACCGGAATTTACTTATAAAAAATTGTGTATTTATTCTCATGTGTTTAAACCTCAGTTACCTTCAAAGTATTCTCCATTTGATGCAGTATACCCATCAAGATGTTTTTTTCTACTGCTCAAAACAGTTTTTGAACTTGTCGATACTGATGCCTTTTCGTGCTCCTGCTGTTTTTTGTTTCACCTCTTCCACATCAGTAAATCGTTTCCCTTTGAGCACATTTTTCATCCGAGGAAACAAAGAAAAAGTTGCTTGGAGCAAGATTGGGTGAATAAGGAGACTGGGGAATGAGGGTCGGGCCGTATTTTTTTTGTCAAAAACTGCTGAACACTCTCGTCAAGGTGTGGGCATGTAGGCTCATAAATCACATCATCAAATGGGCAAATATGTTGAAAGAGTCTTCAAAAAAATTCACTGAAGCTGAACATGGCCTCTCACAACAAAAGTCAGCTGGTACACTGATACAGATGGGTTCTGAGAACACTCACCTAGCGGGGCAAGCCTGTAGCACAAGCGGCCCACCCTCCAGATGATAATTCCATTTTTTGGGGGGTCCATCCTCATATATACCTGCATTATATTGTACTACTTCACTATGCTATTGCTTAGGTGGTCCTCACAGAAATGCTTGCAGAGTCAATGGGCACATGTATAGCAGGGAGAAGGAGGGGGTGGATAGCTATTCCCCTCTCTTCTCTTTCCTATACAGCACACACACACACACACAGCTACCATACTAGAAGCAATGGCAGACATGAGAAACACGGAGAATGAGAATTTACCGTCTTTTGTTCATTGACAAATGAGAGACAAAAGTAAAAATCATTTAAAGTACAAAATAAGAAATATTTTAAGTACAAAATAAAAAATTGAGCTAGGGTAACATCAGAACAAGAAAAAAAAAAAACCCAGATTATTAGAGAGAACAGTTCAAGAATGGGTGGACAAAGGCCTGGGCAACAAACCAGATGTGAAGGAGTGAAGGCTGAGTGACCTGTTGGTAAAAGGAAGTCATCATGAGGTGGTTCACTTATAGATATGTATTTACTTAGGTTGGACCTTCAGGTAAGGAGGTAAATTGGAAGGGGAGTCCCACCTCGGGCTGCAAAAGAAGCAGGCTTCACTGACTTAAATATACTGCCCTGTGAAGTGTTGCAAATACATAAAAGAAAACCACTGCTTTGTTTTCTGTGCCAGGCAGTGCCCTACACACTCCACAAGCATTCTTCCATTTAGCCCCCTCAACTCTTATGTACTCTTATTTGATAGATAAGAAACATGAAGTTAACTGACTTGGCCAAAGTCTCTAAGGTAGAATGAAGTGAAGCTGGGATTAGAACCAGGTCAGACTTCTAAAGCCCATCTTCTTAATCAGCACGCATTTTCCTATGAATATATTTATTATTCAATCATTACTCTGATGCTTTTAGCATTGTCTAGGAGAGGGGCCCGTTCCCACTTCCAGGCGAAGAAGAAGAGCCAGTTCAGCACCTGTGGCAAACACAAGGCCTGCGGGCCAAATCCAGCCCTCCACCTTGTTTCTACCCAGCAGCAGTGCCAAACTCTTGCTTAACAGTTAAAGAGTAGTTGCATTTATACAGTCCTAAAATTATATTCGGCCCTTTGTTGGCAACTGCGAGGCTGATGTGGCCCCTGATGAAACTGAGTTTGACACCTCTGCAGTACAGTATCACTTCTCCCCCCACCTCCCACCCCCCAAGTCTCAGGAGCACTCAGTGAACATCAGGATCTGCTTACAAGGAGAAATCATTACAGTGAGGGTCCTTCAGAGAAGACCTTGAGGTGTTGAACCTCAAACTCTGACTTCCCACTAGGAAAGCTTTTAAAAAATACTAATAGCTATGTTCCACTTGCAGTGATTCCAATTTATTTGGGTTGGGTGGAGCTCTGAAGTGGTGATGTTAACATGCAGTAGGTTTGAGAACAATTGCTCTAAAGGGAACTGTGTGTTTATGTGTTCCAAAAAGCAGAATTTTCCCTGGGGTATTCTTACAAAGCAATGATGGCTAGGAGCAGAAGCCCTGGCCCTATGAGCTACCTTCTAGCAAACTGCACTAGGAAAACCCATGGACCATGGAACCCTTGTTCCAACCTTCACTAAACAAATTAACACACACACACACAGTGGCCAGGACAATAATTTTCTGACAACTTCCATTCTCAGGAAAAGCAGCACAAACCAACCCGTAAAACAGACAACAACAAATGCAAAACAAAAAACAACATTGCTTTATGTAATGTTGGATTTGGATAATGATACCCTTTAACTAAGTTATATATAACACAGTGTAAAGGCAATCAGACAGAACTGTGGGTATTAACTCATTAGTTATGGCAGCCTGAACAAGTTCCCTAAATTTCTGAACCTGAGGACCCTTGTTTTCAAAACAAGCAACTAAATAGATCCCCTTGAGGGACAGGTGGTCTTAATGCGTCATTTATCCAGCCATTCTGTCAACCCTTCAACAAACAGACTGAATCTCTATTCTGTGCAAAGTGCCCTGTACAACAGTCACCCTTTCTCAGCTTCTGTAATAAGGAGAGGTGACAATGACTGCTTTGAAGTTCAATGAAGGTAACGGCTACAAAGTGCCTACTACAGGCCCTACTTCTTTCTCTCTCCTACTGCAGCAGGTGCAGGACAACTTCAAAAGGAAGAGCTCGTTACCACTAGGACCAGAGGGCGCACTCTAGACCCTTCTCTAGAGATGACAGTCAATGTGGGATCCTAGGGGCAGCCGCGTCTGTAAGACGGTGATGTAAAATTTATATTTACCAATATGGCACTCATAGAATTTAGTGCTGGAAATTCAATCGCAAACCTGAAAAACTCTGTGGATGCCACTGAGATGATAATTACAGATGATAATTATCAATATTTATCCAGCACATATTATTAGCCAAGCATTAAGTATTTGAATGTATTATTTCATGTAATCTTCCTAACAACCCCGTGAAGTAGGTCCTATTATTATCTCTACTGTAGTTGAAGAAACATCAGTCTCGAGAAATTAAGTAACTCTCGCCCCAAGGCCACAGAGTTAAATACTAAAGCTGGAATCGGGGCCCAGACAGTCTGGCTCTCCAGCCCTGCCCTCTAACCTGCTTATTGCTTTAGAACTCCAAAATTCCCCAAAACTCCTGTCTGGCAGGAAGCTTGTGCAAACCTTCCAACACCCCTGACAGGAATAGCAGTATCTGTTTTGGCTAAAGCAAGGTTTCTCTTCAAATTCATTTTTACCCACGGACATTTTCTAATTCCCATTCTTAATTTTTACCTCTTCTTTTAGATTTAAAATTTATTTCATGATTGCTCTGCTGACAGAAAAAAAATCAATGCCTACATGTACAGTTAGGACTGCTGCTGCTGCAGTGACTGCTTTTGACTTTTGATGCGAATCTCGTGTGTGGTGTCTCATACGGGATTTCATGTTTCCCTCAAGCTCCACTCAAAGATGAAACAATCTTTACATTTGTGTAGATGCTTTCAGTGTAGTTTAGTTTTGTTTTTGGTGGGAAATTTGCAAATGTGTTCTGGTTATTTTAGAGCAAACCTAATACTGAGGTAACTCCAGAGGGTGTTTCTAAAGCCACTGAATTTTAGTGTCTCACAGTAGCCATGATCTCCCTATGATGTTAACAAACACGCCTCACATTTACACAGTGCTTTGCAAAGTTAAATGCACACTCTCACCTGACACCACCGAAAGGAGAAAAACAAAAGTCATAACTAACAACATAACTTCTATTAAATTTTGGATACAAGTTCACTTAAAACATCATTTCTATGTTCTCATCTGAATCTTACAATAACTAAAAGCTAGATAAGATAATTATCCTCTTTTGACAAATGAGTTAACCTAGGAATAACCTGTGGATGACTTGGGAGGTAGGTAGCAGAGCTGGAATTCAAGCTCAGTTCACCTGGCCCCAGGTCTAGTGGTCTCTGACCTGTGTGCCTGGTGCTGGACCAAGACATGGCTGACATTCTCAACTGACAGCACATCCCACAGAAGCTAATTAGTCGTACTTGGTTTTTGGTTTTCTACTTCATGCCAAAATACCTATTACACATTGTTAGAAGTATTTAAAAAGTCTTAGCATGTAAGAGCATGTGGAAAACAGCATCCAGCCCAACTTCCTTTACAGATACAAAAACAAAGGCTCAGAGAGAGGCAGCACCTTGGTTAAGATCTTACAGCAAGCGAGAGCAGAGATGAAGCCTGGATTCAAGACTTCAGGCTCTCAGTCTGGTGCTCTTCCAGTGGCACAAAACCATCTCCCCGGTGTGTCACCTGAAAGAGTCATTTCTTCCCACTAGTAGGCGCTGTTGCTTGAGCATGAGGAATTTCTCCTTCCACCTAAAGTGAAATTTCATTGTAAATGGGGTATTCTGTGGGACACTGCAGTTCACAAGAATGACTCCCATGTGATTCCAGAACAAAATTATCTCCATTACCTTCAGGACCAGCACAACCATTCGATCTCAGTCTGAAACACCCAGCATGTGCTGCATTTGCACATTGTGTATTCTGAAAATCGCAGGAATGGCCACAGAATGTGGGGTGAATGGTTTTGCAAAGGTTATCTCAGGGCCAGAGAAGGCTGGGCTCTGGTACCTGTTTGTCCAAAGCTGGTCTGAACTTACTTGTTTTGTACTATGGAGTTACAGATACTATTTTCCTGATAAAAGGTTTCTGACTTTGCTATTTTTTTAAAATAATAAAAGCCACTTGAGTGGAGTAAGCAGTAAATTTGTAGTTAAAAGAACTGGGTTTCAATCCTAGCTCTATCATATACATGACCTTTGACTTTGGGCAAGCTACTTAATCCATCTAAGCCAGTTCTAGGTATCTCAATAATAATCCCAGCCCCAAGAGGACTCAAGGTGTTAGTGGGATAATAAAATTACATATATATGTAATTGTAAATGTCAATAAAATGCAAGAAATTACTTCAATATATATCATTGTCAATACATTTTATGCTGTGTATTGTTATAAATCACATGCACAATAGAGCAAAAGGTACTTATGTATCTGGTGCTTCCACCCAGAGATCACATTCTAAGCAACGCCTAAGCAAAATCCACAAAGTGGAATGCAGTACTGAAGGTGAGTAGATAGATTTTGAGGACCTAAACTTCTTGAAAATACTGGCAGTGCCTTTATCTCCTCAGGGGAGTAGGTAGTTGGATATCATCAATATTTGACACATGATGCTACATCACACCTCAGAGGGAGACCCAGGCACGGAGCCTTAGAGATCAGGCCATCCCCACCCTTTAGTGTCTGTAAAATCCTCCTTGCTAAACTGCAGTCTGCATAGATTCCATTTCTGGCACTTGCATAGCAACACTGAGCTCTCTGAGTGCTGAAGTGACGTCTTGGGAACAGTTATTAATACACGTATGTGTGCACACAGTATGTGAAAATAGGCAAGATTGAAAGCGATTAGTGTATTACTTTTAGGCAATACTTCCCACTGGGAGTATGCTCCTGGAAAATTTTCTTTCTCTCTCAAGAAGCTTACGCAGTCATCTGCTATCACTTACCAGCATGTTTGGGATAAAAATGGTGTCAATTTTAAGGAAACACACTTCTCAATTTTCTTTGTTAACATCTGAATAAAACATGAGAAGCTTCCTACTTTTCCCTTCTCCCCTTTCATTCAGAGAATAAGTCCCTTTACAATCTTGCTTTGTGTGGAGAAGAAATAAATAGTCCTCCTTGTTTGCCACGTCCAAATTAGTAGAATTCACTGGGTTTGAAAGTAGAAAAATTTAATTCTGTTCTAGTAAGCTCCACTAGCTACCATTATTTCTGAGGTGCAGCCCAATGTTTTGTAATAAGAACACAACTAGAAATCATATTTCTACCTTCCCAGAGCTTATAGCCCTGTGTGATCATAACAGAGCAACAAAGGCAGGCACCAGGATGTTCTACAGGTAGGATTTGGTTGGGACTGAAGGAACACTTTCTGGACCATATAAAAGAGTGTAGGAAAATGAAGCATTTCTTTAAGAAGCCATGTACCCAGGCTGGACATATACTTTCTATCTCCTTCTATTAAAATGAATACACTGAATTGTGTTTTTCTAAGCACCTTCAATCTTTCATTCTAAGGTAAGTTTTATAAGATGAAGAGGCAACTTGAAGTTAGATAAAGCCTGCTTGAGGGTAAGGAGAATCTGCTCCATGGTGATCTTTGGACAGCCCTTCAAGACCCAATTCTTTGAAACGCTATAAAAGTTAAGAAATAAAAGCTACAAGAAGACCAGGCAATAAGCATGTTCTATTTATGTCAGCAAAGTATTTCTGGGAGATTCCTCTTGTACTAATGTAGTTTCCATTTTTAGATTACCATATTTAGTAAACACATTTAATTTTTACAGTATGACTAATACCTGAGCGCCTAACAACTTGTGAGACAAGTTAAAGGCTCTCCCTTCCTCAGGCTTACAGGGAGCTCCCAGAAACCATGTAAATCCACAGAAATTGCACAAAAACAGATAAGGTCAGTAATGGGTTCTTGCATCAGCTCCTGCTACGTGCTTATTTGTAGTTCTGTCTTGGGCAAGAGATAGCACATAGAGGGATGCAAAGTTGAAGGTCTTTAACAAAAATTTGGACTGTAAACACAGCTTGGCATTATCAGCATTCTGTTAAGTTCAAAGAAGGGATCGTTACAACAAATACAGCTTGCTTTATTTCTGAAACAAAACTGTGCGCATATTTGTGGCCATACTACTAATTAACCTGTAGACTGTTCCTTTCATCTATTCAGTGTTTTTCTGCTCCCTGTTCCAACATGTTGGGGTTATTTTTTCCCATCTGGAACATAATCAAACTATTCTCTTACAGGTACCAGAGAGTAAAACTGTACAAATGGTGAAGAGATGACAAGAGACTGACTTGTACAAAAAGATTAAAGGAGCAATCTGTGTCCATAAAATGAGGCTGAAGGATGACTAAGGAGTGCCAAGATGATGGTCTATAAATATTTGCAAGGTGTAAATGCCAGGGAATAATTTAGCTTGATGCAGGTGGTACAACTGGGAGCTCTGGTGTATATTCAACAAAAGGGAAGATCGCTATTAAAGACAAATCTTTAAATGTGTATGATGTTATTCATGGCATAAAACAAAATGGGAACAGAAGGGTAGTTGAGAAAGCAATAGAATGAGAGCCAGAAGTCATGGATTTAGGGGTTGGCTTTACAATAGATAGATGTGTGGCCTTGGCAAGGCCATTTAACCAGCATGAGCCTCAGATCCCACTTTTGTAAATTGAGTGTGAACCAGAATTAAACTGTAAGAGTTCTGAGTATTCAGCTATATTGTATTCTCAGAATAAGAGCAGTGGAGGGGAGTGGTGATTGACGAGAGCCCCTTTATCTATCAGTTTCATTTTTGTACCATTAATTTCCTCAGAATAATTTTTCAGGAACTTACTGTCTTAGAAAAGCTTGCACAAGAAATTTACCATCTTTAAAAGTTTGAAAAAGGTATTAGAGATTGAGTTTAGACCCATTCCTATTAAAAAGACTCCTGAGAAGGCAGAAGACATTTAAGTTATGCTTTTACAAAATGTTTATTGAGTACATACTATGGGCCAACATGGCAGATAGAGCAGTAAGTCAGATTTGCCCTTTGGAACTCACATTTCAAATACAATGCTAACTATAGAATTGCCAAATTCTATAATAAGCTCACAAATGAATAGAGGAATAATGCTAGTAATCCCCTGTAAGATTAAAAATAACTACATTTAACATTTACCGAGAGCACCAAACTACCCATCTTTAAGGCTCATGATAAACAATGTAGAAGATCCATATTCAAACAGATATTGAATGCTTACTGTATGTCAGACAGTGTGTGTCAAAGTAGGAACCCCAGTTTATGGCCAGCGGCTCCTCAGTCGCCTATCTGTGCACACCCAACCGATGCCACTGTGAGCCCAGCCGGGCCCCGCCCTGACCTGCTACCACAGCGAGCCTCACTGGACCCCAAACCTACTCATACTGTTCAAACGTGTTATTGTGATTATGCTATTTAAAGAACTATTATGTAAATTAATAAAAAAGAGCAAAACTGTTTTAATTTTAAAAAATAATACATAAGTAGAATGCTTTGGGAAAGTTCCATAAATACACTCCACATAGAAAAAAAAAGTAAGTTGTACAATTAGGTATGGATAAGTACCTTTAAAATATTAGGGGAAAAAAGTTTAAAAATCACAAAGAGTTCTGCATTCACCTTATTTTCCAGATATCCTGAAGGCCTTACTCTCCTTTAAAGAAACCCATACTGGAAATGGCAGAGGTCCCATCATCACATGCAGTGTAACTCAAGTCAGACACAAGGCCATCAGCCCTTACTCAAATGTGCCTTGGCCATTTTTTGTAAGTGGTAAAATATGCATTTTGTTGTTTATTTATAAATAAACTTTATTAAGGTATAATTATGTGTAATTAATTAACCCATTTTAAGTGTGAATTTTGATAAACTAAGAAACTACCACCGTGATCAAATTCTACAATGCCCCTTCACTATCTCTGCACCCCACCCCCAAATTCCCTTATGTCCCTTTAGAGTCAAATCTTGGAGAGCATCATGCTAAGTGAAATAAGCCAGGTGGTGAAAGACAAATACCATATGATCTCACCAATAAGTGGAACCTAACCAACAAAACAAACAAGCAAGCAAAATATAATCAGAGACACTGAAATAAAGAACAAACTGACAGTAACCAGAGGTGCGGTGGGAGGGGATAACAGGGGAAAAGGGGGAAGGGTTTTCAGGAACATCTATAAAGGACATAGGGATAAAACCAAGGGGGAGTGGGGTCAGGGGTAGGGGGAGATGGGGATAACTGTACTTCAACAACAATGAAAAAAGGTGGGAAAAAAAAGAAAAAAAAAAAAAAACAAACTTTCCCCTAGCCTTAGAAATCCATTCTTTTCTGTCAACTGTAGATTAAATTTGCCTTTTCTAAGATTCTATAAGATGTAATTATACAGTACATAGTATATTTTTGGGATTGGGAGACTAGTCTGGCTCCTCTTATTCAGCAAAATATTTGTGAGGGTTTCCAATGTTGCTGTACTTACTAGCAGTTCATTTCCTTATTGTTGATGGGTAGTATTCCATTGTAAAAGCTTGTAAGACAGTAAGCTTTTATACCATAGTGAGGATTCTGACATTAATTTGTAAGTATCAGACATTAGAGGGGAATGAAATCATTCCATTATTTTTTCTATAGGTGCTCCAATGTTTATTATATATTAATAAACCAGATATCTTTCATGTAGCTAGACATATTCTGTACAGTTTCTCCCAGTTGAGTCTGTGAGCATGGTGTCAGTGTTTTGGAATACCCTCCTTCTACTTTTTCATCTGTCTTATTAATCACAGACATCCCAAAAGGTGGGCTAGAATAAAGAAATATCTAAAAAAACAAGAGCACAGTTTGTCCTTTCACTTGCTGATGGACATTTGAGTTGTTTCCAGTTTTTGGCTATTGCAAATAAAACCACTATGGACTTTTGGGTATAAATCTTAGTGTGAAAAATGTGTTCATTTCCCTTGGGTCAATATATGAGAGGAGAAATGCTGAGTCAAATAATAAATACATGTTTTACTTTTGAAGACCCTACCAAACTCTTTTTCCAAAGTGGCTGTACAATTAACTTTACATTTTTACCAGCAGTGTATGAAGATTTCATTTGAACCTTCCTCTAGTTAACAGTAGGTAATGCTATTCTTCTAAATCTTAGCCATTGCAATCAATGTGTAGAAGTGCCTCATGGAGTTTTAACTTGTATTTCTCTTAAAATTAAAGATTTAGAGTATTTTTCATTTGCTTACTGGTTACTTGTGTATTTTATTTCATGAAGTGTCCATTCAATATTTTGCCATTTTTAAACTGAATTGTTTGCCCTCTTTTTGTGTTCTAAAAGTTCTCTTTGTATTCTGGACACAAGTCCTTTGTCAGATACACATATATTATACTTTTTTCTCCCAGTATATGTCATTTAATTTTTTAAATGGTGTCTTTTTGAAAAGTTTTAAAACTTTTATGTGATCTAATTTATCATTTTTTATTTTTTATTTCCTTTTTTAGTCTTCCTTAGGAAATATTCACTTCTGCCAATGTTGTGAGAATTTTCCAGGAAAAATTTTAGTTTAGCTTTTATGTTTATATCTATGATCCAAATACATGCAAGACCTTTATAATGAGAACTGTAAAACATAATTGAGACAAATTAAATGAGATCTAAATAAAAGGAGAGACACACCATGTTCATGAGTTGAAAGACAACATGTTGAGTTGTCATTTCTCCCCAATTTGATTTATTAAATGTCTTCTTGGTATAAATTGCCAAAGTGATGGTAAGATTTACATGGGAAGGCAAAAAAATACAAAACATTCCAAACAATATTGAAAAGAAGAAAAAAGTTGAAGGACTTACATTACCTGATATCAAGATTTACTCTAAAGCTACTGTAATTAAGACAGTGAGGGAGTGGTACAAGGGTAGACATAAAGAGAAAAATATTAAAATTAAATTATGTAATTTTTTTCTCTCTCTCAATCGGGATTCCCCAATTCCAAGTCCATTCTGATTAGTTCATTGGGCCCAAATGCATTAAAGAAGGTTCTATTTGGGCATAAAATTTTGATATAAAATTTCAAGGCTTTAGTTTTAATAATATGTTCAAGAAAACACTATCCTACCTTTACTCATTTTGTCTATTACAATATTAAAAACTAGTGGTTTTTTATGGTGCATACCAGTAAAACATACTAATGCCTTTTTATTCATTTTCTCCTCCAGAAGGGCATTTGTATATATTGCATCAAATAAATTGATATTTTGTCTGAAATTTGTTTGCTAAAATCTGTAATTGTGCATGGTCATGGAAACTAGGAAGATGCAGAGGATAAGCTGAGAGATTATACATTTTACCAAGAGATCAGAATTAGTACCTACTTTTTGATGTTCAACAAATAAGAAAACCCACACACTTTTTTTCCCCATTGGTGGGGGAAAGATGATAATCATTTCGCAACTCACAAGAATCACATTTAAAAGTGTTTTGTTACGATGAAGTCATCCCCCATGGATCACCACAGAAAGATACAAATATTACAACCTGCTGAGTACATCAGCTAAGTTTAACTGAGCAATCACAATCTGCCAAAAAAATAAAAAAATAAAAGACTTTGAAATGGTTCTTACCATGAGAATTCAGGCTTCTATTTCATTTTTTAGCATTTATTGTGCCTGAAATATTTAAAGTAAGTTATGATGTCCTAAAGTATAAAGCACTCCTTAAAAAGGAGTGTTCTTCACTAATAAGTAAGAGTAATTTTTCTAACTGTGGACCAAAATATTTATAATAGATTAATATGAAAAGATTGAGACACATTAAATATAATTTATCTTTATTAAAATTGATGTCAGACATTGAGCTTAGGCAGGTATCTTAATAGAAATCACAAGTGTAGCAAAGCAGAAAACATTACATTTTTCTTGCAGACCTAAACTGAAAGAGTATAATCTGAAGTCACAGGTTGATCCTTTTACTCATTGTTATTATCATGAGCGAATTAAACTGCAGAGCCCATGAGGCAACACAGTCCCAATTGCAAAAACAGCATTTAGTGAACTATAGCAACAGAGTGATTGGCTTGATGATGCCTTTGTTAATGTCCACATTAGCTCCATATGGACAACTTGGATAAAATTGCCTTACAGAGTCTGTCAGTACATATGTGGATACATTTTGGGCTTGGGTCAACATGAATACAGCTGCTAATTTTTGTGGACATTCTGCCTGAGAAGCAAAGGCACATTTTTTAATAACATTTTTATATCAACAAACTTAAGCCAATAATGGACTTTGAAAGATCGTCATTAATCATTTACTTTCATGAAATGTGGGATACAGAAGACCTAAGAAGAAACTTTCAGATATGATTGTACAAAAGGGCACTGCTGTATTACTATCAAGCAGGCATAGGGATTACTCCAAATTCTGGCCTTTTAGCAAGAGGTAAAGATAGGATGACTACCACTCAAAGGGCTATTGCAAATTCTGGTCTTTAGCAGCCTCACAGATAACACTGTTACATCCAGGCAGAATAGTTTATCTGGTTTATAGGATATTTTCTGACTCTAAAATAACTAACCTCCATCTTTAGTTAGGAAGTAGCCCATTCTCCTGGATGATAACCAATTTTCAAGAACTTCTAGATTTATCTTAATAGCTCCCCCTCCCAAGTTTCCCCAGAATTTCATCTCCTATGGAATTATGCATTGACATACCATTTAAGATTTAAAGCCCCCCATTATAGGACTATGAAATTGTGTGTGTGTTTGTGTGTGTGTGTATATATGTATATATATAAAATGTATGTGTGTGTGTATGTATATCCTAAGAACCAGCACAGATCCTCTAGTATTAAGGGAATTACATGAGTTTCCTTTATGACGTCTATTTCTCAAGCACTTCATGTTTTCCAATCTCTTTGTCTTTGTTTATGTTATTCCCCCCTTCTTCGTGCCCTGCATCCTATTTTCACCAATCATAATCTTACATTACTATCCAATGTCTATCTCAAACGCTGCCTTCTCCAACAAGCCTGATAAGAAATCAGTCCTTTTCTTACCTGCCCTGTCTCCCTTCCTTCCTCCCTTCCTTCCTTCCCTTCCTCACTCTTACTAATGAATACTGAAATGTTTCCCCTTCTGTGAATTCTTTGGCCCATTTTTCTATCAAGTTCTTCATGGAGCCTGCCTTTATACCTTCAAAATATGCATAATGTCTTCCCTTTTCAAATTATTGTAGAGATTTTTTAACTCTTTTTAGTGAAACGTATGAATTCATTTCATGCTGCGTAGGCATTTATATACTTGCCTCATCGCCCCTGCAAGGCCTTGAGGAACTTTTATGGCAAAAACTGTGCTCACTTTTTGTGTGCTCCATGTGGATCCCAAATAATGCCAGGTATCTGGCATTACATGCAGTGGCAAGCCATCATTTTTTTGAAACAACTTTTCAAAACTTAGAGCATCAATCTTCACAAGAAAAGTCTGATATTTATGCTGGCTAATATTATCATAGTAAGAGTTGAAAGGTACATCACTAATTGGTCTATAGGAATTATGTCTTGCTGATGTCGAATGAAGGAATAAAATGAATGTAACTTTTACAACAGAAGTCGAATATACATGATCGGCATTCCAATTAAACATTCAAAATTGGGTTAGGGGACACCAGAAAGCTTGGTGCAGCAACTAAGAAAGTATCTTTGTGGTTAAAAGCAGCCTGCATCCTATTAGGTGACCATTTAGAAATTGTGATTCTTGTATCCCTATATAAGTATTAGCACAGTAAAATAAACAGCTTTAAACTTACCACTAGGGTAGAAGAAAGTTGCCCAGATGGCCTAAGCCATATTACTGTATTAAAAAGAACAGTTAGAAGCCTGATTTCTGAAGTGATTCTCTGACTCATCCTTGGTTGAGTCACCTAAACTACCTGGACCTAAGTCTTCTCACTGTACAACATGGACATAACTATACCTACTTAATCAGAGTGGCTGTGGGAATTATATAAATTAGTGCATAAGAAGAATTTAGATAGCACCTAGCATATCAATAAATGCCACTTTTATGGTTATTGTTCTTGTATTTTTTTTACACAATCAACATAGGAAAATCTAATATTATTTTGCTTTTGTTTCATCCCTTGGTCACAACCCACCTTCTTTCCAAAGGTAAACATTACCCTAAATCATTGTTTAGCTTCACATATTTTGAATCTCATATAATTAATGTCACATCAATTTTCACTTAACTTTGTGTTTGTAAGATTACTTCAAGGTGATTTTTTCAGTGCCAATAGTATGTATCACAAAAATTGTGGCTATTGTTCTGGCCAAAGATCTGCAGGTTTACTATAGATCTTTATCATTTGGAAATAACACTGCTGAGAACTTGTTTGCTATACAATTTTATTTTCTTATAACAACAGAACAAGATAGTGGACTAAGAACACAACAGCATTCCAAGACTCAGTTGAAATACAAGTACACAAGTACCAAAAACAGCAAACAGTAGGGAGGGGAAGAGAAAGAGACTGTATATGCAGGAGGGAGGTTACAACAGACAAAACATTTCACTTTATGTATGGAATGAAAAAAGCAAATGAGAACAGGTTGAATGTGCGGAACAGGCCACATCTTAGAATTAGGTAGGTAGGGGCTGAGAGAGAGGTAAAGGGAAGGTTAATCTGTAGATCATTCAAACAGAACAGATTTTTCTCAAGGGGTTCCTACTGACTACAATTTCAGTTGGAATCACAGGGTTGGAAAAGGTGGATAAAGCCTTCCTCAGCCCCGTACCTAGAAGGCACTACCACATTTCCTGAGGCTATGAAACATTTCAAAAGTCCATGATGGGGACATGCAGCAACAAACCTGAGCCAAAACTGGCAAAAATCACTCTTGGTGCTGAAGTGGTATGTGGCTGTAAGACCAAAAACACTGTTGAATATTTGCTTCCCCATTCAAAGGTGAGGCCAAGTGGGAAGGGGACAAATGACATCAGTAATTTCTCACATCTCTTCCAGAAAAGTAAAAAAAAAAAAAAAAAAGGTGATTAACAGGGAGGAGTTCTGGAATTCAACTACCTGAAATTTAATCCAGGCTGCTTACCTGTCTATTAGGGTTGGCAGACTTATGAGTACAGTCGGAAGAGCTCTTTTGTAAAACATTGGCTCATAAAATCTTTGAGCCAGAAAAGATGATTTCACAAGTCTCTTTGGATTCTAGAATCCTGGTTCCCAACTCTCAATCCAGGGATCTCTTCACTCTTTTTAAGTATTTCATGATTATGAAAATAGCACATGTTCATCGTGGATAACTTGAAAATTAAGGAAAAGTTTGGAAAAAATAATAATCATATAATGATTACTGAAAAAGTCTATACTTTAAACAGTTTTCTTAAAGACTTCCTATGTATATTTTTACATAATTTTGATCACACTGAAGGTACAAGTTTAACCTTTCTCTCACAGAAGAGCACTTTCATAAATACAATAAATTCTTAATGTTTTATAGTATTTTAATAATGTCTAATCATTTGAGAGCTATAATATTTTATAACACAAGTACTTGTATTTGGTCACTTAGACCATGTAATTGTCATTATAAATTATTTCTCAGTGAACATTTTTTGCAAATGGATGTTCGAATTTCTATTTTGTTATAATATACCTCTTTATATATGCATCTATCTGTCTGTTTTTCTATCAGATTGAGAAAGATGATGTATTGAAAGTTCTTACAGAACATTTCCAAATAATTTTCAAGAAGGGTGGGACCAATTTACAGTACCACTAGCTGCAAAAAAGCGTAAGTTCTTTTTCTAAATCTTTGCTAATTCCATAGACAAAAATAAATTAGACTTCAGTTGTTTTAACTTCCATTCACTCTTAGTAAGAATAGCATTCAAGTTAGTTATCCATTTGTATTTACTTGTTTAAGAAATGGTAACATCCATTATCTTTCCCTAATGGGATTTCTGCAATTGCACAATTTTTTTTCTTATCATATTTACCATACTTATTGCAACTATTTATCATATTCATTGAAAATATAATTCCCATTTATTTCTTTCTTAATTTTATCTTTAACATTTATATACTTACATCTAAAATTTTTGTTGTGAAATCTATTGATAATTTTTTTTATGATTTGTTCCTTCTTTCTCTATAAGCACAAAGAAAATCTTTCCTCAATACTAGATCAGATCAAAATTTATATTTTACCCCAGGTTTTTAAAAAGTAGTTAGTTTTTAAAGATTCGTCCTTTAACCCATCTGGATTGCGTAGACAGTGTGAGTTAAGGAACTATATCTCTTTTTTGTTTTCTGAAAGCACTACTCTTTTGATAAGACATAACCATTCCTTTTAAAGTAGTAGAAAATTCCAGGAGAGGTTTATGGCAGGTTCTGCCTCCTCTCCTAATTAGAGAAGTAATTCCCATTTGGCTCATCCAAACCACCATTTCCATGCAGGGCTACCCTAAATCATAATCCCTCTAACTCTGCCAGGATAGTGAAGTGAATCAGTTGCCTATCTCATGTTTACTCTTGTTCTCTGGGCATTTTGACACCTGTGTAGACACACAATGATTTTCCAACTGTTGGTTTGTAACTCCAGTCCTTACATCTGACATATCATTCTGAAAACATTTTGGGGCATTTCTTTTTCTCCCTGACTTTAAAATTGTTTAGTACATTACAATAGTGTGGGGAGCAGGACCAACAAAATGGCATTGGTCTGGTCAATATAAAATAAAGTATATAAAACAAAATGGAGTCACTCATGTCAACTAAGATGGCTGCTGGCCAGCTGTGACAGTTTGGTTCAAGAAGGAAACTACCTAAGTCAGGCCAGGCACCCTGCCAAATGCCTGCCAGGGTGGCATATCCAAGATACCAGCATATAGATGTGTCTGCAGAGAGGGCACACCTACCAATAGAGTGCTTGGGGCTCTTGGCCCTGAGCCACAGCTCAATCACGTGGCAAGAATTTGGGTATAACTGAGGTCGACTTCAGAGCCACCACCGAGACAGCTAATCTTCCACCACAAGCTGCTGTTCCACACTACCGTGGGTCACGTGTTGCCAGAGGCCCTGCCCAACTGAACTTGAACTTCCACACCATCTGAGGCATCACTCCTATCGGACTGAGACACCTGCTTGCTGACACCGTTTCCTGGGCCTAGGACTGAGACTCTGGGACTCGGGTTTGTTAATCCCCCATTGACTGTTGTGTGTTAACTGTGTGTGATATTATAGAGGACAGGATATTAATGCAATGTTAGTGTTCTATCTCCTGTGAATCTGTACTTAATAAAAGCTGAGTTTGAGCAATAGCTCTTGCGGCTCTCTGCCTCATGCCTTGTCACTGCTGAGTGTAGATTCAGCTGGGCAATCTACTTCCCTTGATTTGACGGTGCCCTCTGTGTTCGCACAACCTCGGGAGATATGCCCATAGAGATCGTACTGAGGGTACTCGCGTCAAAGAGAAATTGGATCACAATAAAAGTGATTTAATTTGGTTAATTCATTTAAGCATTTTGTCTTGTACCTAAAGTACATTTATTGTTGATATGCTTTGGACAACTCCACTGAAAAATTAATCAGGCCATTTAATTGCCTGAAACAAACACAGAATAACCTCTGAAGAACAAGATTAGAAAAGTCAAGGTTATTGGGTCAGGGCATGATGATTTGGCTTAACCAAAAGAATCAGGCTCAACAGCATATTTAAATTTCTATGTATAAATCAGATGAGCTATCTTTGAAAAAAAAATTCTGCTTATAATCACAGATTTGAGCTACATATGCATAAAACTTTCAAGGATGGCAGAACTAATGGCTTTGTCCACATGTGAAAGATGACATTCTTGAATTCAGGGCATAGGGTGACACGGAGTAGCTCCAATTTCAAGAAGGGCTAAATATCTTCAGGCCCTTGACCATATGCTCCCCAAACCTATCAGTGATCCTCCTGGACTCTTTTCGAACTCAGCAAATGCATCCTTTCCATTGAAGTCATTGGGATGGATAACAGTCTTCACAGGTCATCTAATCCGTGCACCTGCCTTTAGGCAGGGCTGGTCATAAAACCACCCCAGACAGATGCTTCTTTGCTGTTCTCAAAATTCCCCGAGGAAGGAGGTTCCACAGGCTGCCACAATAATCCACTCCCATGTTTCCCAGTCACCCCTAGGACACTGAATCCTAAGCATTTAGTTAATAGCAGGTGGCAATGAGACAACTCTTTTTCTCTCCCTGAGGAATTGGAAATTGGCCAAATTAGCCATGGGGCAATTGCCAAAGTGTACAGGAACCCTGATGCTGCTCTGAGCTTTATAAATATCAAGTTAAGTGGAGGTATTTAGTGTTCCCAGCTGACAAAATACCAAATTCAGTAATGAGCTGGGTAAATTTTATAATGCTCAGTCAGGAATTTATATGTCAGTAATAAAGTTCAATGCTTATTTCTATTTTAAAAAATTGAAAAAAATTAAAACCTTGGAAATAAATGTTTAATAATTCTTGGATGAAAAACAACTGAATAATAAAGTATTTATAATAAATTTTAAAGACATATCAAAATCCTTGGGATATGATGAAGCCAAAGAGAGATTTATAATCTAAATGTTTTCATTATTTATAAAAATAGCAAAAATAAACTAATATATACATTAAGCTACTACAAAAATGAATAATTAAATAAACTGAAACAAAGTAGGAAGTAGAAATTAGTAAAGATAAACAGTAATAGTGATAAGTTAAAAAACAATCAAATTCTACACACACACATAAACACACAAGAAAACTCTTAGGAAAGTTTAGCTAAAGGAAAAACAGGAAAAGTAGACAAAATGAAAAGAGAGAAAAATGTAGACAAAGATATTCAAAAATTGTAAGTGAATAATATGCCTACATCATGTTAACATAGTTAAAACTCTTGATAAACTGAGTGATTTTCCAGCAAAATATATAAACTACCAAATGGATTCCAACAGAAATAAAATAAATAGATACGTAAATACACTTCAGTATAGCCAAATAATCACAAAGAATTTTATAAGGTTTTTATATGTAAATGTAGGGGCTAGTCTTTATTTAATTTTTTTTATTGCTATTCTGTTATACCAATTTTCCCCCCTTTGCCCTCCTCTGCCCAGCCCGTGCCCTGTTCCCACAGCCAATCCCCACACTGTTGTCCATGTCCGTGGGTCATCCATACACATTCTTTAACTAGTCCCTTGCCCTTCTTTTCACGATTATTCCCCTGCCCCCTCCCTTCTCTGGTCTGTCTGCTGCCAGTCTGTTCCATGCTTCCATGTTTCTGGTTCTATTTTGCTCATTAGTTCATTTTGTTCATTAGATTCCTCTTTACAGTGAGATCACATGGTATTTGTCTTTCACAGACTGACTTATTTCACCTAGCATAATATTCGCCAGTTCTATCCTTACTTTTGCAAAAGGTAGGAGTTCCTTCTTTCTTTCTGCTGTGTAGTATTCCATTGTGTAAATGTACCACAGTTTTTTATCCACTCATTTACTGATGGGCACTTAGGCTGTTTCCAGCACTTGGCTATTTTAAATATCGCTGTTATGAACATAGGGGTGACAAAGTTCTTTGGAAATGCTGTTTTGAGATTCTTAGTGTATATTCCCAGCAGTAGAACTGCTGGGTCAAAGGCAGTTCTATTTTTAATTTTTAAATATTCCATAGTGTTTTCCATAGTGGCTGCATCAGTCTGCATTTCCAACAGTGCACTAGGCTTCCCTTTTCTCTACATCTTCGTCAACACTTGTTTGTTGATTTGTTTATCATGGCCATTCTGACTGGTGTGAGGTGATGCCTCATTGTGTTTTTATTTTGCATCTCTCTGATGGCTAGGGATGCTGAGCATCTTTTCATACATCTATGGGGTATTTTTCCATTACCATGTAAGCCCCTTTATATCCTCCTACCCCTGTAATCACCACACTTTTGTCCATGTCCTTGAGTCCTTTTTCCAAATTTATAAGTTTGTTAAAGATTTATTAATAAAAAAGATATGTGGCTTTAAACCCAGCTCACCCTAATGCTTAAGGAAGACATAATTTCTAAATAAGTCAAACTATTCCAGACCTTATAAAAAATAAGACTTCAAACTGGAAGGGTAGCCTATACTTAACCCCAAAACATGATATTCTGCCAAAAGTATGGACCAATCCTGATTTATGAATTTAGGCATAAGGATTCTCAATAACTAACATTAACAGCTGGAAGCTATCAGATTATTAACTAGTATATGCTATAAAGTTTTATAGGTTTCATATCAATAATGTAAGGATTAATCCTCATTAGTAATTCTACAAACATAACTCATTTACACAAACAAATAAAAGAAAAATATAACTTTAATATTGAGTAAATCTACAAATTAATACAATTTAATGGCAATTTCTAATTAAAAATTCAAGTAAGAGAGAAATAGAATGAAATCTCCTATAAGAAAAAAGTATTTGGCTGACATTGCTAGTAAAGATTATATGAAAATATGAAATACTAAAGGCACTGCTACAAAAAGAAGAAGACATGTCTGATATCTCTTTCATTCAATAATATATTTTTAAATGTAGGAAAGCCATAAGAAAATTAGATAACTAGTATAAATACTGGGAAAGAAAAGACAAAATTAGTAAATAATAGTGCATGCTTGAAAGAGCCCAAGTAACTGCAGCAAAAGGGTTATAGAACTAATAACATAAATCAGTAAGTTGTCTAGCAAAGTCAAGAGCTTCCTTATACACAAGCAATAACTACTTAGAAATAAAAACAAACAAAAATATGGCACGGTAGCAAAAAGTGATTAATCTTGAAATAAAGTTATTGAGAAACGGATTATAATTTACATAAAAATTATTTAAATGTATTGAAAGGCACAAAACACAATTTAAAATTTAAAAATTGAGTTTAGTACAGATTTATGGGGAAACATGCAAACAGTAAATTATTTTTTAGAAGTATTGCAGAATTCCTCAGTTTTCTACAGAGGTTTTGTATCTTAATGGTAGCATATTACCATGCATATCTGTACACACTCACACATTTTTGGTGAAGGAAGACAAAATTCCTAAGACAGGTTGAGAACTCCTTTCTATGGACATAGTTACACCGCAGCACAGAAACACAGGACTGTTCCCTTTAGACAACTCCTATACACAATCACGTGAGACTTGGATTAGAATTAGGACTGTCGTCAAGGTAAGCATCTGCAAAGTAACAGAGTTCAGATCATCTGTAGCCATAACTATGGCCGAAGGAGCTCAATGACAGCCAGTTCTAACTCTTTTTCACCTAGTTTCACTTTTACTTGGGATTTGCCCACTTTGCCACCCATGACCGAGGTACTGGCAGGTCCAGCTTTTCTCTCTGGGCCAACTAAGAGACAATGCATTACCTCTAATAGGAGATAATAGAATGAAGAGGAGCAGAAAGAATAAGTTTTTCTGCTCCAATAGCCCAAAATGCATTTTCACTGACATTCAGTTTGATCCCAGTACCATAGAAGATACAAATTTTACCTTCATTTTATGATGAAGAAATATGAATCAGATAACTTAGAAATGTTTATCTTTTCTCTTTTCAGTGGGATACTCTTTTATGATCCATACCAGTTAATCTGTCATAATCAGCATTAATATTGCAAGTTACAGTGTGCATGGGGGACACCGAAAAAAACCATAATAGTCTTCTGGAGGGTGGGCCCCTTGTAGTACAGGCTTCACCTGCTAGGTGAGTGTCCTAAGAACCCATCTGTGTCAGTGTACCAGCTGGTGTTGTTGTGAGAAGCTACATTTGGCTTCAGTTAATTTTTTTAAAGATTCCTTCAATGCATTTGCACATTTTGTGATGGGTGAATTATGAGTGCACCTACTTCCCGCACCACACTGAACATTCAGCAGTTTTTCACCCCAAATGGCATGATCCCTGTGCCCCACCCTTCCTATTCTCCTGCTCTTGCCACAAGCAACTTTTTTTTTTTGCCTCCCCACATGAAAAAAGTTCTCAAAGGGAAACATTTTGCAAATGTCGAAGGGGTAAAACAAACAAAAAATGGCAGAAGTACTAAAGGCATTAAAATCGATGAGTTCAAAAACTGTTTTGAGCAGAGGAAAAAAAGTCTCCATTAGGTGTATTGCATCCAATAGTTTGAAGATGATTGAAGTTTAAACATGTAAGAATAAATACATACTTTTTATTATAAACAAAGCCCTTTTGGGGGGGGTCCCCCCTCGTACACTGTGGTTCCTAGAAAAGGGGATTTTTGAAATGTAAATGCAAGTGTATCCCTAGGACCACCAGAACACATCCCTCCTATCCAGACCTTAAAACAACTTTTCTCATTTCTGAATTGTGTCTGACTTGGTTCTCGCTGTTGGAAATTAATGTTCCACTTGGGAGCCTGTTGTCTAATTCAGAAAAACCTGTGCTTTTATGAACACATCCTTCGCCCTAGTAAGAGCCACAAGGTTCCTTAATTCCCCTTCACGTTTTCCACAGATTTTGCTACTACAACAAATTCTGGAACTCCTGTATTAATTATTTTCAGAAAACGAACTTTCATGATACTGATTGGCAAGGGGTTAGGAATGTAAAACCTTTCTTCCTGACCTCTTCTCTTCACCCATATACTCTTTAACACATGTATTTCCCCCTCATCTTTCTTCCCTCACTCTCCTTTCTTCCACTACTTTTCTGTAAATAAAAAGAAGGAAACAAAGAGACACAGGGAGAAAGGAATGATAAAATGATGGATACAATGAATGAAGAAGAGAAAAAAAGAAAGAAATGAAGGAGCCTGTATGCATTAAGTAAAGGACTGGACAAGGACAACCTATGGTGAGAGAAACCAAAGCTGGGTTTCTAATAATTTATGAGCTTAGATGTTCCATCAAAAGGATCAAGCTTTCTTGGAAATCAACAAATTTGTTCTAGATACTCCAGGATCTTCCTGTGGTTGTTAAGTTGAAATGACCTTTCCCACAGTGGAGCTTTCAGCACCATTAAAGTTTTAGGCAAATCTGAGGTTTCCTTTACTCCAAGGGTCAAACCAACAGGAAAAGTTGCCTCGCTATCAATCAGGCTTTCGGAGCGCACCTCCATGTGTGTCCCAAGGACCAGCCTGCTGTTGTTATTTTTAGAGAGCCATTGAAAATTTACCAGAAGGGCATTGTGGTAGGCAGCAAAATGATTTCCCGACTACCACATCCTAATTTCTGGAGCCTGGAAATATGTATATGAAAAAAAGGGCCTTTTCTGATGTGTCTAAATTAAGACTTTTGAGATAGGGTTATTATCTAAGATTACCCAGTTGGGCCCAATCCAATCACTTGGGTGGTTAAAATCAGAGAACATTCCCCAGATGTAATCAGAGGGAGACTTGACTAATGAGCAATGGTCACCGATGCTATGCTGTAAGCTTTGAAGTTGAAAGGAGGGAGCCACAGGTTAAAAGTGTGGGCAGTGTCTACAAGATGGAAAAGGAAATAAATTGGATTCCTTCTTGGTCCATTCAAAATGACCTGCAGCCCTGCTAACACCTTGATTTTAGCCCTCTGAGGCCTATGTTCAATTTCTGACCTACAGAACTATAAAATTATGAATTTGTGTTGTTTCAAGCGACTACTGTATTTTTAGGACTATAAGACGCACCTAGGTTTTAGAGCAGAAAAATAGGGAAAAAAATTTGAAGGAAAAATGTGGTAAAATATTTAATTACCTGTGACCCCTCTCCACCACTGCTCCCCCCCACAGCAAGCCAGGTAAGCTACATTCAGACTATAAGATGCACCCCTCATTTCCCTCCCAAATTTGGGGGGAGTGCATCTTATAGTCTGAAAATACAGTAAGTTTTTGGTGATTTGTTACAGCTGCAATGGAAAACTAATATAGGTACCATACAATCATATTGACATAATCTTTTATAGCTGAAAAATACCCTCATAGCATATCAAACCAGTTTGAGAATGAAGAAGAAGGGAAGAAAAGCTTTAAGGTGTTCTCATTTTTTTGCCCACCCATGTCCTTCCCTTCTTCCCCTTTGAAAAAGGATTTGAAGTAGGGTTACATATGATAAATCCAATCATACTTCCTTACCAAATTCCCCCAATACGCTTTTCTTACTGCTTCTACATTTATAAGTAAGTATCAATATATTTGTTACCTTGGAAATTCACCCAGTTCATAACTACTATACACCTTGCAAATAAATGATGCAAAAAGGGAAGTAAGTTTTCCAAGTATTAGCCTGGGCACTGCCTGTTGGTAGTTTTGCCTTAAACTCCTGTTTTCCTCTGAATGTCATTTTCTTTATTTAAAAAAAATGACAGAATTAGGAAATGACCCAATGGTAATTTCCACTCTAGACACATATAAATTCTTAAGTAGGTATTAAGAGCTTGAAAAGTTTTCTCCTTGATGGTGGGACCAGCATAAACTATGCATATATACAATGATTTTCTGAGGAACTAATCTTTAAATTTCTATGCTAGCTTTTAAAATGTGATGGTCTTCCTTCAATTAAAACAGGTGGATTATTCATATAATAGCATTCAGTAGTAGGATTGCTGATGTGCAAAAATTAAAATACACATACAAAAAAACACACCAGAAAGTTACTTGACTTAACTTGAATTTCTGCATACCTAGGCATTTCCTGTTTTGAACGATGATAAAAATGACAGCAATACCTTTTTTCTCACCTCATAAGTTTCTCAAATCTGTTCTCATGAAATTTCCAGTTCCATTATCCTCTGTGAAGTGGCTTTATAAAATTATCTAGGACTAGGATATTAGTGATGTTATATGACAATAAAAGTGGTTACCCCTTCTATTTTTTTATAAGTCCCTAATCTGAGGCTACCCTCTGTTTAATGATAGTCACCAATTTATCATTTTGCACAGAAACAAATACCCCTTCTATGACCTCTCACCAGAGCTTTCGTCACTGAACCCCAGGCTCTCCAGTCTCCCACGTGCCACCACATTTGCTTCAACTCAAGTTTGCTTCTGTCCAAGAGAACTTCTTTATGAAGTCAGCAACATCTTACAAGTTTTCAAATTCACCATGTTCTCCTACCTCTATTCTTTTGCTCATGATATTTCTTCTCTATGTAACATCTGCCCCCTTCTTCTCTACTTGGAAAAATTCTCTTCCTCCTTGAAGACTTCACTCAGATATTGCCCCTTAAAATTCTCCCTCACCTCAGGGCCCCAAATATTCTTTCTCATAGTCATATGTACAATGCTACTTTATAACATTTATCACATGGTAAAAGAATTATTATGTACTTTTCAATCATTAACCTTTAGTAGTCTATGAGTTTCTTGGGAATAGAGACCTCTGAATTTAATTATTTATAGCACATTTTTTCCCGGAAAGGATTTATAGCAACTCTTAATTCATCCCACCTAGATCAGTGATGGAAATACAGTAGGCTGTCAATAAATATTTACTTACCAACAGAACCAAATAACCTTGTAATGTACTGTGTCATTACTAGACATACTGACTCACTAAAAGAGAGATCACAGAAAATTTAGGAGATAATTCTCCTGCTGAGTTTCGCCATCTCTGCTATTTGTTATCAAAGAAACAGAAATTGAAAACTGACAAAAAAAAAGCTATGCAACCCACAGATCTACTATTACGAAAATGTGTATCCCATGTTGATGAGCTGTGACTTCACTAGGACCAAGTGAATATGTGCAGAACAGCATAATGTAATGAACTTATCGCCTCTTCACCAACTGACTTGTTACGGGATTTCAGGCAAATCAATCACTCCCCCTGGAAACTCCCTGTTTTTTTGCCTTCTGTTCTTCTAGAACCACACAGTGCATTCCGCGAAGGCAATTTTGAGAAATAAACAAGAAAATTGCCTAACACTGAAAGTCAGAAGATGCAGGTTCTACATGTATACAGGTATGTCGTAAATGAGGTGTGATCTTGGGGAAGTTATTGCTACTCTCTGGTTCTCAGTTTTCATAAAAATTAATTACTAATTCTCAAACTTTCCGACACCCTCAACCACCACTTAGCACCTGGGGATTATGGCACATTCCATCAGCTAAATTTTCTCATATTGATAGCATTTTCTCAGTGGAGGTGGGTCTGGGTTGTGTCAGAATCACAGTCTAGGTATAAACAAGGTAGGTGTACAGGGTATGTAGGTACAGTGATAAAGCTCCCTTCTATGATTCTTAGTATTCTAGGTGAGAAACAGGAAATTCCCTCTATGTCCCTCCAGCTCCAAAAAACTCATGATTTTATAATTCGATGACTGAGTGTGAGGAATGGCACAGAAAGGGTAACAGTAAAAATGAGGACTAATGGCTAATACAGTTACTAGTTGAGAATAGTTTCTTCACTAAAAACAGACATACATGCTCAGAAAACATGACTTAGACTTGATTTATGAGAATCTAGGCTTTGCCTTTTACTGTATTATCTATGTGACCTTCAGCAAGGTCCTGGACTGCCTTTGGACTGAATTTTCTCATCCACAAAATGCAGACAAGAATGCCTCCCCGCAGTGGGGGTTTGGTGTGATCAGCTGTGCAAAGCATTCAGTGTGGCGCTGGGCATGGAGTCAGCGCTCAGTAAATGGCTGTCAACAATTGTGAGGTCAAACTAAATAAAATGTACTTAAATGAGTAAGACATGGCCCCCATCTTTAAAGTTTAGGGTTCCTCTGCCGATTTAGAATCTCACATAACTCAGCTCAAGATTGGACTCTCAAAAACTTGTGAGAATGAAATGAATATCAAAGTTCTGTTAATGTGTTTTATATTTACTCAATAATTCCTGAAGAACTATTTAATATTTTAGCATCTTAATTGGAAATTCCAGAAGATCTTATGTGTGGCCATCACCAGCGATGGGTTTCAGGGTTCTATGTAAACACACAAAGCCCAAAGAACCTGCATCTTCTGAAATCTAACTGTATCAGGCACTGTTGTAAGTAATTTATGTGTATTACTATTAACTTATTTAAAACTCAAAAATACGATCATAAATGCTGTTGTAATCATCTCTATTTTTCAAAGGAGGTTACTAGTACAAAAAGGAGTGAAACGTGCTCAAGATCACTGTGGCAAAGCGGAAATTCAAACCCAGGAATCAGGTCCCGGATCCCCAACTTCGGGCCTTTCTGGTATGATGGGTAATAACAAGATCCCTAAATGGACTGCAAGAAAATATGAATTCTAGACCTATCTGAGTAAACTTAAATACATTACTTCCTTGCTAGTTCCAAGGTTTCTGTCTAAACTGAGGGATCTGAGTTAAATCTAAGCTTCCTCAGCATTAAGAATACCAGAATTATTATCCTGGTTCAAATATTGATTATTTCTCTCCTAGGATTTCCTAACTCAAACCACCCTGCAATTTGAAGGACAAAGATTAGTGTCAGGAGCCTCCATCCCCCCCCCCCCCCCCGCTTTTGAGATTTACTTTTTAGCTGCTTTTTTCCCCCTGGCATGTGTTATGTTGGCAACACAAGTCACTGTGTATACATCTATGTGTTTGCAAATGTTTATGCTGTTATTGCTGTTTATTTCCTTTGTTTGGAAGAAAAATAATTTGTAAAACAAACACAAATGGAAAGGAAACAAAATTAGGCAGACCAGATCCCATTAACAACAGGAAGCCCACAGATGCATTTGTCATCTTATCTGAAGTGCTATTTCTACCCCACCACCGGCGAAGCACTCACTAGCTCTTCTTCTGCTTCATTTTCTCTGTAGGACATACCACCATCTGACATACTATATATTTGACTTATTTATCTGTTCTCTCTCCTAGGAGAATGGAAGCCATTAAATAAAAGAAGCTTTTTGTCTCCCTTTTTCAAGGCTGTTGTGCCAATGTCAATAACAGTGCCTGCGCACAGTAGGCGCTCAAAAGGCATTGATGAAGGGAATTGAATTGCTTCCTGATATGGAGGATGGCACGTCACTATTAAACTTCTTCTGGTTTCTCACCTCACTTAATATCATTATCCACCTAAGACAGAAGCCCAGAAATGCATTTAAACTCATCCCTTCTACTCTTGCCTGAAATGTCACAACATAATTGCCTTGGTTAAGGCTCTATTAGCTCCCCTTAAACTAATGCAAATGATACCCCAACTGACTTTCAGTCTCCTGAATTCTCTCCTATTTAACATCCAGCCCCCCAACAGTACCTAGAGTGAGTGATCTTTAATCAATACCTATCAGATCATGCTGTTCCCTTGTCTAAATCCTTCACGGATCTTCAGGGCCTTCAAAACAGGCTCTAGACTTTTCAGTAGGAAACCAAAAACCCTTTTGAACTGACCACTGATCATCCTTTTCTCTAGAGCATATTGCACATTTTGCAGTTCCCTCTTTGATCTCTTTGTACCCACTGAATTGTTTGTCTGAAATGCCCTTAAATTCACATGGTACCTGGAAAATTCCATTAGCTTTCAGCCCCAACATCAGTTATATTTGAAAACCTTTCCCCAATTTGCCAATTGTGGAACCAACCCTTAACTTCTTTCTTCCCCTACTACTTTTCACCTAACTCCAGTAGTACATTTGTCATATTGAAATTGAGATATTTGTAAACACTGGCTCTATTTGGTA
The DNA here is from genome assembly GCA_004027475.1 of Anoura caudifer. Lineage (NCBI taxonomy): Eukaryota > Metazoa > Chordata > Mammalia > Chiroptera > Phyllostomidae > Anoura > Anoura caudifer. Next base: position 104,310 of record PVKU01003086.1, on the reverse strand, counting down.
GACTGATGTTTAATGGCAATGTCTAATGCAGTGCTTGGTACATAGCAGGCCTTTAATAACTATTGAATAAATAAGTGGAGCAAACAAATACATACATATTTTAATCTAGAGATCCTTATCCTCATTTAAAACATGTTTATGAGTAAAATTGGATTCTAAACATGTCCTAACAAACACAAAATTTAGAATTTTTCTAGTCTTACCAAGAGAAATCTTGTGGCCTATCTCTTGACTTCACAAGTGACTGCAATGCTGAGGCCATTCCTTCCACAGGTATCTTCTTCTGTGATCCACGAATCCACCTTGGGCCTAAAGTCTCAGTGAGAATGCTGCCATTACCTACAAAGTTGGGATGGCCACTGGATGCACACCCCTGAGTTGTATTTCCTTGATCTGCCAGAAGAGAACCGGAAGCAGTAGTATCCCCACGTGCCTGGGACCAGAGGCATAGAGCATGAGAGATTCCAGGAGCGTAGCATGTGGGGTAGGCTGTTCCCAGGATTGCTTTAGAAGCACAAGAAAAGTTTTTTTTTTAAATCAGGGTGTCACAACAGCTATCTGAAGACACCACATATCCAAAATTAGGAGTGGGAACGAAGTCAAAGGAGCAGTTAATCAGTGTCTGGCTTCCTGAACCACCTTAGTGAAATAAAATGCCAAAATTCACAGATACATTGACACTCCTGCTGATGGCCTAAAATAGCATCAACTTCCGACTTGGCGAGCCAATTGCTAGCTATTGCATTTAACTCTTCTGTCTGATGACATGTCATAGGGTGACCTTATTTTCAAGATGAGTTCCCTTCTCCCTCTCTCATTTCCACTTTGGCACTGAGACTGGACTTTGCTTTCTCCAAGGCTCATTAGACTAGAAGATGCCACTGTGGATGGATTTATGAAAATGAAAAGTAACTATTTCCATGTGTGAAAGAAGGCAGCACTAGATTGGGATGAAGCACTGGGAAAAAGGAATTTCTGGATATAGATATGCTAAAATCCCAAGAAACAGATTTTAAATTGAAGAGGAAACAGGAATAGAGATGCATCTTAAGTGCTGTTAACAAAAGGAGTATTGTATTCAGCCCTTTTCTTATATCACCTAGAGTAAGTGGCTCAGCTGGGCACCATTACCCTTTAGGGAAGCCAAGAGAACGTTCCTGTAGACATCTGGTGTAATGCAAACGGAATGATGGATTTCTACCAGATACCTGGTCAATGATGGGACCCTTCTATCTGAGAAAATAAAATCATATTTTAAAAAGAGAAGCAGGGGAGAAAGAGAATGGGATTTGGCAGAAAAGTCAGATGATGAGCACAGGCTCCCTGGGTCGAGTCTCCCGCCAGACCTAGTTAGCAGACCGGCAAGCTGCAATCACAGGCCCTGTGTATGTCAGGCTTTGGGTTCAGATGGCACCTGAAATAATTACTAGACTCTGGGAAAATTATTTGACTTTTCTTTGCTTAAATTCTTCATCTGTAAAAGAACAGTGCCAACTTCATGAGATTACAGTCAAGAAATATGAGTAACACATATCAAAGTTGTAACATATGCTGTGTGTTCCATATATGTGAATCTAAAAAAAAACATTAGTGGAAATAGTTAGGAGCAAGTCCGACTAGATAACCTCTACTGCAAGGGGAAGTCCTGGTGGAGTGTCACAGACAGACCTAAGACCTCTTGTAGTTCCATCTCTTCATTTGGGGAAGAGCAAGATGAGAAAGATGTGGCCTTCCTTCTCAATTGACCTTACAATAAAGTAGGAGGTATAGACATATAGACACACATATTTATATTATATAGTACATATACATATGTATATACCTATATACACATATGTAACATATGTGTGTATATGCACATATGACTATAGGTAAAAAATTAAAACCATGCAAGTCATGAATAAAATATTATAATAACAAAAATTAGAAAGAATCAATTCTGACTTAATTGGAGACCATGTTCTAGGGCAGGCTATAGTTCTTTCTGTTTGTACAAAATTCTTTTTTTTTTAAAGGTACACCTGCAAGTGAAGCAGATTATACATCATCTGGATCCTGGACCCCAGCAGGACAACATCTTCATTTTTATCATTCACGTGAATAGCCCGAATAAGTTCAATTAAAGGAAGCAGAAGTTTACCCAGCCAGGGTTCTGATGCTTTGCTATCTCCCTGCTCCTTCCTGCCTGACAAATGGCACAGGAATCAGATGTAGTCCCAGATAATTCTGCCTTCGATTGGTTTCTATAGAGGTCACAGGTACATGTCTGAATAATTTGGGCAACAATTGCTTGATGGGTCCCAAACTTTGCATTGGAATTTTTAATCAAGGTGAAAAGAAAGACAATTCAGCAGACTACAGAGAGAAAAAATTAACCAGGTTTTCTACTACCTACAATTTTCTGCCTAGTAGTGATGTGTTCTTTGTTCTGCTGAGAAACCCTCTATGCTGATGCTGCGGACGCTGGCAGTGAAGCTGTGTGGTGGTTGGCTGTCTTTAATTTTTTTCTTCACTTTTCAGATGAGAAAGTAGGTTATGATTCATTTTGTACAATCTGAGTCAAAATTCATTTTTGTCTTTTTTTTCAATTAGTTCTCCTGCATTCCACATGAAAAAGCAAGAGTAGTTTGCTCAGCAAATGAGAACACTGTGGTATGTCTTTGTGTGCTGCTTTCTCACACAGAATGACTGAAAAACATTTTTTTGTATTAGCTAATTATATTCCAATAATAAGAAAACATAAAAGAAAGTTAATTCAAACAGAAGCAAACACTAACATTAAAAATTCAGAGGAGTTGGTTGTTATAAACTATAAATGACGTAAATCAAAAAAGATGCTGCTCTAGGGAGTGATACTAACATCTCTTACATTTTTGATCTATTACAGTTTAGAATGCATTTTAACTGCTATTTACTTAAAATTGATCCTCACAATAAACACATGTAATAAATAGGGAAGGTAATGTCCTTTTTAAATAGGTTAAATAACAGAGATTTGGGAAGTTTAAGAGGTTATATATAATTGCTAGAAGAACAGGTAACATAATCCAGAAAACCTAAATTAAGACTTTTGTTTCGTCTCTTAATCTGTCCTTGGATAAAATGATTTCTTTGGTGAAATGCTCCCATTTTAAAACTGGTAAAAGAATGTTTTTAAATAATGTATCAGATGTTCTAAAGCATATTGCAAATGACAACTGTCACAGATGCTACACAAAAAAGATACGAGACTTAGACTTGGATTTCCTGACTCCAAGTCCAGTGCTCTTTCGCTATGCTATGTAACAAAAGATGGACTATTCATTTTATGGTGGTGCTGTATTATCTACATTGAAGACCACTGTCACATTAATGTTTTCCAATATTAATATCACTAGACATGCCAAGTACCAGTAGCAAACATTACTGACCCAGGTAAATCCTTAAGCAGTGGTGCTAAGGTATCCAAATGAGGACACAATATTCCTTATATTCTGCAAACCTATTTTATTTTTATTAACTGACACTTAAAGCTACTTTACATGCTGTGAACCTCCTCATAAATGTTAAGAAATGAAAAACAGTACTGAGCAGAGTATAAAATGGTTTAGAAAACACAATTCTTGAGTTTCTTTTTCAATTTTTCTGTGGAACTCTGAAACAAGTACTATTGTAATTCTACATGGGGCAGCTATTTTCCTACCCACTGACATTTTAATGGTGTATAGAGGATAACATATAAAAAGTATTTGAGGTAAATAAATTAAGAGGCCAGAGGATCCAAGTAGATCATTAAGTCTAATCTCCTAAGATGAGAGATGAGGTCCATGGAAAAAAGGCTAGCCTAAGATGTCACAGCAAGTCAATAGGACAGGGTCAGGCCCAGAATATGGCTTCTAAATGGCCTCTGAATGAATGCTTGATGCTGGGCTCTTTCCTCTACCACCCTGCCTCATGATAATGTCATAACTCCGGGTGTAAATAATGTTTATTTCAATGGGTAGCTTTGAAGATATCATTTCACTAAGGTGTTCATCAATTTGTCTTTGTTGAATTACATCCACATTCCTCAATATTTTGAATATTAGAGGGTTCATGGAGGAGGACTTTTTAAAGATTTTGTTTTTATTTATTTTTCGAGAGAGGGGAGGGGAGGGAGAAAGAGGAGAGAAATATCAATGTGTGGTTGCCTCTCAAGTGCCCCCTACTGGGGACCTGGCCCACAACTCAGGCATGAGCCCTGACTGGGAATCAAACTGGCAACCCTTTGGTTTGTAGGCCACACTCAATCCACTGAGCCACACCAGCCAGGGCAGGATTTTTTAAATTTAAATGGTATTTAGTTTAATGTTTTTTTAGGGAAAAAAAGCAACAAGTACTTCAGCCTATAAAATCAAATTATGGATATCACTGACATGGATGAAGATAAAGTAGGTTAAAATTGATTTAAACAAAAATGTTAGGCAAACTATAGTATAGATAGTTTACATATAGGATGAAATTATGAAGGTGCTCTCCAATGACCAGAAAATGGGAAGCTCTCAAACAAGAACATTTCAAAGTGCCCCTTTAACTTTGCCATGATCCTAAAGCTGAATAGGAGAGAGAGAGAGAGAGAGAAAGAGAGAGGCAGCAGAAGTTAATAAATGTTTCCCATTACCTCCTGCCAGTTACTGCATGACCTTTGTCTCCTTCTACAAGTTACGCTTACACAGTGTTCCTGTTCTTTCTTGTTGAATTTTGACAACTGATCCCACTTCCAGACAGAAGTGGAGCTGAGTCTAGTGCTCAGATATTGAAGGCTTGATAGAGAACCAAATGAGGACAGAGGTCGGAGCTGTGCAGTGCTCTAAGGAATCTGGGAGAATGTAATGCAACATGACTGACATCAGAGTCACACTTAGGAAGGGGATCAGGATGAGGCTGTTAATTTGGACCTGCTTCTGGGACTTCTCGGTTTATTGGCATTGTATGTATTAAGCTTGTTTTTGTTTAAGAGCACTCAACTGTCTTTGCTGAAAATTCAAACCTTCGGTAGCCCATTGCCAACTGGTCTCTACTCTCCAGCAACAGTGTCCCTTCATGTGGACTCCTCTGGCATTGTATGTCACACACGTTAGCGGGTAATAGTGGCAAAAGCCCCTGAACCTGGATAAAAAACAAAGTCTTTTCCAATGCCAGTCATGAAATCTATTTTTCCTTTAAAATCCTCGGTTCCAGAGAATTTAACAAATGCTTTCTCTCCTAGGCCATGATGTTAGCTCATTTCTATCATCTCCCATAGTGTACATTACAATGATTGGTGTATAGTAGGCACTCGATAAATATTTGTAGACAAATGAATCCATCCAATTAAAAATACAACAGATGCCTACCAAGTAGAACTCCACAGATGTTCAAACAATGGCTTTGCTGACAGTCAATTAACTATGCCTTCTGACAATTCTAATGTCACTTCAAAGTCTGGAAGGAGATGATTAGTTGAGTGTTTTAGAGAAAGGTATGGGGAAAGTGATGGTGGGGGTGAAAAAGGTGGTTTGGAAGGGAAAGGGAGTTGAGGTCACGGTTATCGGGATTTGTATATTTAAGATCAGAAAATGCATAATTAGCACTTGTAGGCTCAGGCCACAGTTCTCACTGCATCTCAGTGCACAACCATAGATAATCTATGAACTGAGATTTCTGTTTGGCATACACTGTGTGTGCCCCTACCCACTCTCTTTCTTCTGGAACATTAAATTTGCTTTCGCATTTGTTAGGCAACGCAATTTTGGTTATAAATTAGGAATCTCTTTTCTACTTTTCCTTTCATCTTTGATAAAGAGAATGGTGATCCCAATGTAACTGAATGAGTGGGTGTCTGCTATTTGTACTAAGACACTACAAAACATCAGTTCTGGGTGGATTTTCGCATCCTTGCAGGCGCCTAGTGATCTTTCAGAACTGGTTGCTATGGAAAACACATTTAACCAGGGAGAAAGGATGTTTCTTTCAATGTGATTCTCTGCCCATCTGACCTGATTAGATTAGACCAGAAGAAAATTGAGAAGGTAAGAGATGGTACTAGGAACCAATAAATACAAAGGAAGTCCAGAGTGGGGAAAGGTGGGATCTAGAACTTTAAAAGGAAAATTTTAATCAGGTAACTCATCCATTGACTAATTTCAAGCCTTAATTTTTACAGTAAGCACATGCAAAAGAGATCAAGTCCAAAGGTGTCAATCTAATTTTGACTGAAGTTCCATGAATGTATCAAGCATGTTTTTACTCTATACATTTTCCAGTACCTTTAAGTGATTAAACAAAGAAATGAGAAAGTTTGACTTATAATTCATGGCTCTATCACTAACTGGTTTGTGAACCTAGGAATCTTACTCATTTTCACATCTCTAAAAATGAGATTTTCCTAGATAGTCTCTCAGACTCACTCCAAATCTTAACACTTTATGATTCCATAAAATGCTACATAAATATTTTAAGTCAATGAAATATTTTCCCTGTGTGGTTGACTGCTGTATATCACATCATTACCCAGAGAATATGGAATGTGTGCTCATAGTTTCACTTATAGTTTCATTAATTAATTAAACAAATATTAAACCTCTCCTATAAGCCAGGTGTTGTTCTAGGGCCAAAGACATAACAGTGAACTAAACAAAATTATTGCCTTCAATCAGACTTACATCCTAGTGGGGAAGACATGGAATAAATATTACAAGTTAGTAGTTGGATAAAAATAAAAGACACTGGGAATCTCTTCAGTTATTTTGTATTTGAAAAATAAAAGAACTCAAGGCAGTATGTACATGTAGGTCCTAAGAAGCTATTGATTTTATTCTTTACCCAAGTTTGAATAAGGTATATCCAGGTCTGGGTTCACCAAAATAGCTGGCCCTCACTCACTTTCTCACCTTTGTGACCTTGAACGAGTCATTTGGACTTCAGTTTCCTGAAAATGAAAGGTTGTTCTCGATAGTTTCTATGATTAAGTCTTCTTTATGGTTTTATAAATCTAGGTTACCAAATCAATGCTTAAAAGCACACTATATAGGCAAATTAATTAAAAATTAACATGTGCTAAGGTAGAACACATTAAAATGCTTAAGATTATTTATTTAGTGTTGTAAACATATATTTTCTTGAGCACACACTTTACCAGAAATCACTACCACAAAAGGAAATATATCTAATATGTCTCATTAACTAGAAAACATTCTATTCCCACGACCCACAGATACCTTAAACAGAGAGCTTGAGATAGACAAAACCAAGAAATCCATTTTTTTCCCAAATCAATACAACCTTTTTTCTAAACCACTTCTTTCTAATTTTTCTTCTAGTGTGGTTTTGGGGTTTTTAATTAATTAGGTCATTTTTCTGTGGAAAAAACAAAAGATCCTTAAGGCCTCAGGGTCCATCTGTACTAAAGGAAGCTGCTGCACTTGGAGTCATTTCCCAGTTTGTAACTGATAGGAGCAGTCTGAAAGCCATTTTCTTGATACACAACAACAACAACAACAACAACAACAACACAAATCACCTAGCACCTCTCAGTTGAGACCCTCAACAACAATAACAATAACACAAATTACCTAGCACCTCTCAGTTGAGACCCTCTAAGCACTTTTCAAAGCAATCACTTTGTTCCTAGTGCTGATAAAAAAAACCTTCAGAGCAGACATGTTGACCAATCTTATAGTCCATGATCCATCCAGCAAGATGGTGCTAAGAGAGTGTGATGGGGTGGAAAGAGAATAGGATCTAGAGTCAGTAGACCTGAGCCCCAGGGCAATTCTACTGTTTAGGGGATCTATGTTTTGTTGGGGTGGTGGTGGCCCTGGAGAGTGGGGAGTCTCTTAATCACTCAGAATCTTAGTCTTCATATACCACATGGAAATAAATATACTGTGTATTTTGCAGGCTTGCTGTCTAGCTCAAATGATGTAATAAGTACAAAAGCTTCATATAAATGCTAATTATAATCACGTAAGAATAATAATAATTTTGGAATAGAACTGAAGATTAGATGCTAGAGGCAGATTATCAGGCAAGTTTTGTGGCCTAAGTCACTGAATAACAACTGGGCAGAACTTCAGAAACTGAATCTCATTGACCGTGGGATGCCTGGATAACCACCTTCCCCATCAAGGAGTCATTAGACTTTGGCCTAGAGTCTTCCACAAACTTGCTTCTGTCTGTTAAAAAAAGTTAACTCCTTACACTGAATGGGAATTTGCCAGCTTCCCCTCACTTGCCTTTGGTGCTAACTTTGGGTGTACCATTCATTGCTTTTCCACATGTAGCTCTCCAGTAGTGATCAGGGTCCCAGGTTTCCTTTCACCTGTACCTTCAACTGCACCTCAAATAGTTGTTTTCAGTTTCCTTTAGCCTCTTAGTCTAAGTCCTCTAGACCTCACTTATTGATTGGTATTTCTATAAAGAAATTATCATCTCTATAGTTTGGGGCACCCTGCTTCTTATTCACAAACATTCACTGGATCTCTGTTTTGCTCTCAATTGAGAAGATACATCGCACCAAATATAGTGAGTTGATTTTATCAATAAAGTAATCATAGCACATACCATTCCATGCCTTTCTTCTTTTGAGGCTTACCATATGCCAGGCCCCTGATGTCTTACATCTTCCACTTCTATCCAATTGTCCTTTGAGGCAATAAAGCCTAATTTCTCCTAGAACAATCTTCTGCATATATGCAAATGTTCTCAATATACCTCACTAACAATACTCAGAAACAAACAAAACAATTCTTAGATAAATGCCAAGTTCTGTGAAGAGAATTTACCTAGTACTTTCTGAAGGCATAAGAATTCTTCAAATAGCTCACTGAACAATTTTAGGACTCACACACTTCAGTTTTCTTTTTAAAAAGGGAATAAGACAACACATTGTAAACAATGCCAAGATAATTACAGCTTTCTGCTTAAAAATATGCTAGTAGATATTTTCATTCCATCCTCAGATGTATTACAATATCTACTCCCAGAGATACGGTTTTCTAATAGTGCTGTTTTTAGTCTTAGGATCTGAATAACCAGAACACCATTATTTTGGAGCAAATCATGTCATGGTCACAGACATAGACATGCGGAATCTCTCACATACAAACATGTTTTCTCTTTCAAAATGTAGGAAAGCACAAAATTTAAAGGCTGTAGTCTAGGTGTATCAATCAACATGGAAAAACCTTCGTTAAATACAAAGAGATGTGTTGAGAATATCTATGTAACAAATTCACTTTAGTTTACATTTCTCCTTCAAAACAGTCTAAAAACATAAACTCCAATGCTGGCAACTAGCCCTGTAAGCTCCTCAATTTTCTAGACATGATATTTTTCTCCCACATTCATTTTGATAGCTAATTTAAAAATTCCTTCTCCTATCTTATGTTCTGAGATGTACCCTAACTTATAATGATTTATAGTTCCCCATCCCTTGTTCTTTCTGTGACTTACCCCTGGAGCTACGAGTGTCCTCTTGTATTAACACACTTTTCTAGCTGTTCAGGGAAACAGGCTGCTCCGGGATGCGAGCACTTGAACGGAAGGCAAGCAGTCTTGCTGCAAATGATGTGGCCTAAAGACTGGCTGCCTGGTTAATTGGATTACATGAGAATTTTTCTCCTACCTGCACCCTTCTTTTATGTTTACTTTCTTCCTCTTACAGGGCAGTGTTTTGAGGCCTACTCAAGGACCCTATTACCAATGGGAAACTGCTACAGCCACAACTTAGCAAAAGTAAATGGGAAATGTTCACAGCACGAGAGACTTTATCTTCCCTCCAAAGACACAGGACTTCCCTAGGTGCTGTATTAGGACCCATTCTTTGTGGCATTTACCAAAGTCTGTAATGGAACTCCAAATTTTTTATGAAGATAGAAGAGGGAGACCATGGAAACACTAAAACTTGTACCTTTTCAGAAGAAATTATTTAAACAAATACCCATCCAAGACTCAGTTAAAGTTTCCTGCTTGTAATATTGTATCAAGAGCTGACTAAAAAAACAGTGATTCGCCTTCTCCCAAGGTCAACAGTGGGGCTACAGCTGGCTGACACGGTGCACAAGGAGCTATCAGGTGTGCTACCTCCCTAAAGTGTACACCGGGCCATGGTAAAAAGCCCATGCCTAGGGTCACATCAGTTAATTCGGGAATTATAAGTGGCTAAACTATAATGCCAGTGACATTGATGTCCAAGCTACAAAACTTATGCCCTGGGCACAGACGGTCATGACTTGGGGAGGGAAAGGACAACCTGAGGCAAGGACAGCCAACTACTGACCAGCTGCAAGAAAAACACATGCCTTCCACAGTGGTCAAAAATCAGAGGGGACTTGAGGTTAAAAAAATAGTAAGTCCGAATCCTGAAACTTATCAGCTCTGTGCCCATGACAATGCACTGAGCCTCTCTGAATCTCTGTTACCTCATGTGAAAAAGCACCACCAGATCTGTCAGTCAGACCATGGCGGTGAAAAGGCTTTTAAACTTGTAGAGCTTTAGGTAAATATCAGCTTTTGTCATCATCACCATAATAGTTATCATGTCACCAACAATAGCACGGTTATGTGGCCTGTAGAGAATAGAAGAAAAAAAATACACAGGAAAGGGAAATTTCAAAGACCCACTGTACTTATTAAAACAGTCAGGTTTAGAAAGTACGTGAACATGTCTTTCTCTACTTCTACAACCCAAGATAGCAGTCTAGATAATTCATTTGTGACAGATGTCAATACACTTTTGGGGAAAATAGGGTATCCCATGAAGCTAAGTACTAGTAGCATCTCTAGCTGTTGTAATGGGAAGTTTTTTTCCTGCCCACCCCCAAAATCTCTCTCTGTCTCATATCTATCTAGACAGTTTTAAAGTTATTTCAGACATCATACATTTTACCCTAAAGCCTTGTATAAGTTGCTTCTAAAAATGATATTATTGTCTTTGCTAATCACAATGTCATTACCATAGTCAAGAAATTGGCACAGATGTACAATATTATCTAGCATATAATTCATATTCAAATTTCTCTAACCTTGACTCAAATACTTTATAGTTTTTTTTTTTTTTAAATCCAGAATCCAATAAAAACTCATGGCTTGCACTTGAATGACATGTTACTTTAATTTCCTTTAATATAGCACAGTCTCTTCTAACACTGGCTTTTTTCAAGAAGGTAGGACAACTGTCTTGCAGAATGTTATATCATCTGGATTTGTCTATTTCCTAATGCTTGGATAGGTAGGCTGTGTACTTCCTACTATCTTATATCAACTGGCATATGTCAATTTGTCCCATTATTGGTAATGTAAACTTCATTATTCGAATTCAGAAGGTTCCCTCCAGACCTCTAGTTGGTAAAGGAACCTCTTTCGTGCTTAAATGATCAGTAAGGTGATTTTTTGAGATCCCTCCTTATACTTTTAAGCATACCATAATAATAGCTATTTAATTATAAAGAAAAACTCTTAAAAGTTATGAGAATATGCATAAAGAAAATAAACAACCAAACAAAAACCCAAAAATAGATTCACGAATCATTTCACTTAAGTTAAAAAAGGGGAGACTTCACAGAAACAAAGCCACATGACTATAGAGGAACCTACTGCATTTATGCCATTCATTTATACTTCGTTCCCTTCCTCTCCCAGGTGCAGCCTGTAATTTAGTAGATCTTTGACAAGCAAGCACTTAATGACTTTCAGCAAATCGGCTATAGCGTCAATGAAAATTTTAGCATTAAACAGGCAGTGATGGAAAAAGAGAGTAGGTGAAGGGGTGAGGTGGAGCTGGGGATGATATGCATGAACTTTAAGTTCCTTTACGGTATAGCCTCTGCATCTACATGTCCCTAACACCCAGGACAGTGGCACATAGGGACAATGTTCTTCAGAAATGTTTGATGTTTAGAGTGTAGCAATAAATGATAGTTCTTTTAGAGGTAGAGCTGACATTCAAACCCAGGCATTCTGGCTTTGGAACCCACATTCTTAACCACTACCGATGGAACAGTTTCCATAGCATTTGATCTCAATGTGCAAAGGCTCATTATGTGAGATAAAATCTCTAGCCTTTAGTCAGGCATTAAAAGTCCTCTCCACAGTAAAGAGGTTGCTCAGAAAATTAAAAAAAAAACCAAAACTTAAAAAAACTACCTCATGATGTAGCAATTTCACTTCTGAGTAGGTATATATTGCACAAAATCCAAAGCATAAATTCAAAATGATATATGTACCTCTGTGTTCACTGCAGTGTTGTTTAAAATAACCAAGATATGGAAGCAATCCAAGTGCCCATCAATAGAAAAGTGAATAAAGATGACATGGTATAGATATACAATGCAGTATTACTTGGCCATAAACTATGAAACCTTACCATTTGCAACAACATGGATAAGCCTAGAGGGTTTTATGCTAAGTGAAATAAGTCAGATAGAGAAAGACAAATACCATAGAATTTCACTTACATATGGAATCCAAAGACCAAAATAAACAAACAAAATAGTAATAGAGGCAAAAATACAGAGAACAAACTGAGGGTTGCCAGATGGGAGTTCGGGGGTGCTAAAAAAAGGTTAAGGGATTAGCAGTACAAATTTGTAGTTACAAAACAGTCATGGAAATGTAAAGTATAGCACAGGGAATACAGTCACTAATAATGTAATAATTATATATGGTACCAGGTAGGTATTACAATTATAGGAGGGGATCACTTTGTAAATTATATAATTGTCTAAACACTATGCTATACACCTGAAACTACTATAAAATAATATTGAATGACCACTGTAATTAAAAATAAAACAACAGCAATATAAAAGTCCTCTCCATATTGCTCCCAACCTACTTCTTCAATCTTATTTCCCAATATTTGTTTCTTCAAACATAGGTGATTCTCTCCAATGGTTTTATTCCCTATATAATAAAAATTCCCCTCTTCAGAAACAACATCATTTCCATAATATTGTCCTACTTACAAATTTCTATTAGCATAATTTTAAAGACTTGACTCAAAGGCTGACTACCATAAACACTTCCCCATTCTTGCCTTGGGATGTCTGTTCTCTTTTTCCAAAATTCTCAAACAAGGTTTGGCTGAACTTTAAGTCACTTGTCACTTTCTATGTCGAGTTATGATTAAACAGCATAACTCTGTACACACCCCCATTAAATTATAAACATCTTTAAAGTTAAGTCTCATGTTTGCCTATTTTCATAAGCCCCCATGACCTAGAAGAGTAACCTGTATGCAATAGGTACTTAATGTTTGTATTCCACATAAAATACACTTTCCTTGAATAATTCTCACCTCAACTCATATTTTGTTCGTTCTATCTACTTAGAAGAGAATGTCCTTCTGTTACTCCCCATCTGTCCAAAGCTGATCTTCTCCATAAAACCTTTCTAAATACCCATCCCAAACCTTTGCAGGTGCTGGGTATGTTTATAACTTGAGTTGTGGTGATGGTAATAGGAACGTATACACATGTCCAAACCCACCAAATTTTATACATTAATTATGTGCAGTTTTTTTATAAACCTCAAAAAAAAAAAAACTGGGGAAAAATCTTTTAGAAGAAAAAAATGTGTAGACCTGGAGTCTGCATTCTCATTCAGTTCTGAGATGAATTAGCTGTTAACATGGGCAGATTACTTAACATTTCTGTGCCTCAATTTCTTAATCCGGAAATAATAATAGCATTTACTCCATAGGTATATATATATTTTTTTCATTAAGGATTAAATGAATTAATTCCAAAAAAGTACAGAAAATAGTGCTGCCATATTGCAAGTACCCAATAAAAGTTAATCTTTATTCTGCATTTTTCTCATGGTTTGTAAACATCATTTGTCAATGATTATTTGTTGATTGGTGATATATGTTCTACTTTTTATAGAAACTTAAAATTAAATCAAGTACAATATTATTAATTAATTTTAAGGGGCATATCTTATTTTCTTAAAGTATGGGATAACTCTGATTACTGAGCATATGGTATATCCCACTAACTTGGCTGAGTGCTCTCCAGAAATACTTCATTCAATACTCACAATCACAGTAAAAGATAGGTGCTATTTCCATATTAAACATAAGCCAAAACAAAAACAAATCTTTAGAGAGAGTAAGCAATCTGTTAAAGCTGTCTAAGCTAGTAAGTAGTAAAACTAAGACAGTTCTTGAAGGCAAATATAATAGATAATTTATATCCGTTTCCCAAAGTTCCCCAAGTATATTAAGTGTTTAATATACTTAGGTTCATTAACACAATTTTTCTTATTGCAAAGTATTTTTTGCTTGATATCTCAAGCATATATACTTGGCATATTTACTTTTCATTTTTAATAGACCTTAATGCAGAGAACATATCTTTCACTTTTAAGATGATTTTCAAAACAGTTTACCTTAGACTCCAATATAAACCCTTTTCTCACATCAATGACAAGAACATAATACACTTATAGCATATTTTAATATAACTAAAGACTTTTTTTACTGTTCTCCATACCTTTGTGCTAATCGCTATCAACTTATATTTAGCTTTTAGCTCTGCTATATCTTTTTGGATTGATGCTGTTTCCATATGATCTTACTAGTGCTGAAAGAAATACTACAGAACATTTGCTCTACACCTTTGATTTATCAAAGTGGGAAATGAAGCTCAGTCAGATGGGGAATATGGCAATAGTGCTGAGTCAGCAAGGGCAAGAGAGGGACAGAACCAGCATTCTTTATTCTCACTGTGGTGCTCTTTTAGCTAAGCTATGCTGCCTCGTGAATACAAATAAATGCCATGATTTTCACACCCTAACCCATTCCATCTACAGCCTGGCTTTGTACCAGTGCTTTCAGCTTACCTTTCAATATAAATTCCCAAATAAGAAGCAAGTAAGAAGACATGCAAAGAGGAAAAGGTAAAGAAGTAAAAGCCCTGTGCAAATTTCCCATATCTGTACCTTTCTACCCCAATGCTTCCCAAATATAATATCCTTTCTCTACATGTCCTTAAAGCAGCACTACTCAAAATGAGGTCAACAGATGGGTGTCTGACTAAGAGGTGTTTATCACCCTGCGATGAGACAAGTAGAGAGAGCGAGTATTTAGAAAATATTACAGCAATTTAATAGAGCAATTTATCCTTATTAAATCTAATAATGATAAAAGTTAGTCTTCCACTTTGTGTTTTTAAATTTCATTTTCTTAGTAACTGATTTTAATTGCACTCTATAAAAATATTAATCTCTAACAGATTGGGGAGGAGTCTTTCATAACAACAAAAAAAGAAACAAACAAAGAACAAACTTAAGAGGCACTGCTTTGAGGGTGCAGATTCAAGTGCCACCAATTCTTGTATACAGCATTCCTGATGTTTCTGATGAACAGGGCTATTAAATTTTATAACATTTGACCTAAACAGGCCTCTCTCATGCCTCTTACAACTTTCTACCTAGATTAGTAATTATTTGTATTTTTATCTCTCCTGAATAATTATAACTACCCAGAGGACAAGTTATGTATTCATAACACTTCATAGTTGGCATAGAATTCATAAATTTACATTACACTAATGGACTAGATGGATTAATTGTTCATAATTACTCACAGGTTTGGAGAGGGAAGAAGTTTTAAAAAAGGTGTAAAGGGAGCACATTTTCCTGAACTTGGATAGGGAAAGAAATGAGAGCAAAGAGTTCAGACACTACCCAATTCTACATCTTGTATATTACTACTGAGACCTGAACACACACGAAAGTCCTATTTCTGCCTAGTAAGAAGTTAATAAATTGTCAAAAATTAAGTTTTAAATCAAACTTGTGTCTCATGAAATTCTGTTGTACCTCTGAGAATTTAGTCAAAGCCACACAAATATCACACTTACGGTAGACTCTCAAAAAGCAATTTCCAGAACTCTTAATTGTGTGTACATGAATTACCAACTACAATAAATTCATACTGAAATCCTTTATCTTTGGAGATGATAATACTTGCACTTACTAATTAAGGAAAATATTAATAGAACAAGGCATTTACTTCAGAAGTCAGCTCTAGAACCCACTCACCAAAGTATTCATCAGCAGGTGGATTTTCCATATCATACAGCATCTTCTTGGTCAGGTGCTCCAGCTCATCTTCTGGGCGGAATGAGGGAGGAGCAGCCGGAGGTCCCTTTGACCCTGTTTGTCCACCCTGTAAGGCAAAAAACATGTAGTCCTTTAGATGCAATCTAGACATCAACTAAGACAATCAGGAAGTGTTTACATCATAGAAGAAAAAGCACTGGACATGGCTACTAGGAGTCCTGAGTTTTAGAAATGGTTTTATTGGCTATTCAGCGTCTGACCTTGGACATAACATTTGCCTTTTCTATAGAAATCATCTATCAGGCTTTAGAAATCCATATTTATAACAGTATGACTCAATTTCATTCAATAATTGCTAGAAGTCATGATGCACCAGTTGAATATTTATTAAAAAGATAAATAGATTAAGTCTCCCTCTTAAGGAGCTCATAGAGAAATGAGAGATAAAGGCACATCAATAATTAAAGATAAAGCAACTGTAGAAAGTGCATAATCAAGGTACAAAGGTGACCTCTCCTGTAGCCTGAGAGGAAGAATCCAGAGGACAGGTGGTGACAGAGACTAGGATTTATTCAGCTAAAAGAAGAGTCTTATATGAAGGTGGCATAAGGAGCTCCTGGCATTTGTATATTTATGGACTATTTATACTGTTTCAGATGGAAACTAAAACACATCTACTGAATATAGGTGTCCAGAAAGTGAAAGGCCTTCCTTGTGTTCTAGCCAAGGTTGAGTAATGCTTTTCCAGCACTGGACCAGCTAGATGGGGAGGGTAAATCGGTAGCACTGACACTGGGCTGGTATTTTAACCAGTGGGTGAGCCAGAATTCCAGCAACGTAAGGGAATCAAGTGTCCATTGAAAGAGGACTTCAGGTGAGCAACCAAGAATCCAAAGTAGAGAAAGAAGGAAGTAGAGAAAGAAGGAAGGTCAGACGCTTGATTGAAAATTGCTCTGTGCTGCATAAATAAAAGGGAATCTACTATATTTTCCTTTGCAATATTGACATGATTGACCACTTCCCATGTCACACCCCAACATCTTTAATCAAAGTGTTAAAAACAGAAAGAATGTTATAAAAGGTTAAGAAATAATGATGATGTCCATCATCACTACTCAGCAGAGATGAGGGTGGGGATGCTCTTCCTTTATGTTTTTTGCATTCCTAAAATTGTTGACCAAGAGTTTCTCCTTTCATGAATAGTTTACAAGAATTAGTTCAACAAAACTTGCATATTCATTCACCAGTTATCTTCATTGAACCAAATGAGGACTTGGATGTGAAAATCCAGTAAGGTACAAATCTCTGTATAAATGTTTCACTCTTAGTACCAACATTTATTTGAACAATTTCAAGATGGATATTGATTATTTGTGTGATATCTAAGGCATGAAAGGTGTTCTAAATATATGTAAAATAGTTAATTGCTACCTATTTGGCCTTTTCTCTAGAATTGTTATCCATTTTTAGGTTTTTAAAATGCACAGAAGATTGGAGTACCAGTGGTTTGGTGTTTAAGATAGAGGGCTGAAAATGCCAAGAATTGTTTTTGTTTGTCACTAACCTCACCCCTGGGATTTGATTTCACTGTTGGACAATTTGAGTTGGAGTTGCAAAGTAGTGAAAATCTATGATATGTGGCAGGCGGCAGAGACAAAAATTAGAGCTGCCTGCCAGCATCTGAAGAATCATTACTTCCATCTACTCAGTGTGAGATAAGAAACCTGACACCCAGAAAATTCAGGGCAGGGCTAATTGTGATGAAGCCAGGATAAGAGCCTGTTTTAGACTCACTCATTAACTCATTCATTCAACAAATATTATATTAAACTCAGGGCCTCCCCTAAGCTGCAAATAATGCTCGGCCTATAGAATTGGTGTGAGAGAAACTATTGGGTCATTCATTTATTCTTTTGCTTATTAGCGTATCCACTCCTTCTTAGTGTCTGTTTTGTGTACCCTCTGCAAGCATTGGGAAGGGACACAAATATATGTTAGACAGCCTTTGCCTTTGAGGGGATTGGAGTCTAGTGAGGGTGAGAAATGTGTACAAATTATTGATTATAAAAAAGCACACTACACTGGTAGGACTGTATGAAGATACGGACACTGGAGGAATAACTGCTAGTGTTATTAAACTTTATATTGCACATATGCTACCTACTTCTAGGAAAATTTTACAGAAATAGTCATACAAAAACATAGAATTATACAACCAAGGCTGGTCCCAGGAACTATATTTGAAAGAATAAAGAATAATGTAACTATAGATGTAACAGCCATGACCAGACAAAAACAGAAAGACCAAAACCAAGGATGGCTCAGACAGGAGAGCAGACCAGGGCCCTGGAGCTGATTCATCTGAGTGACCAGGAGGTGGTCAACCTATCAGATGCAGAGCTCATAGCGCTGGTAGCCAACCTATCAGAAGCACAGTTCAAAACTCTGGTGATTAGGAAGCTCACAGAATTGGTTGATTTTGGTTGCAAATTAGAGGAACAAATGGAGGCTACAGTAAGTGAAATGAAGAAAAACAGACAGGGAACCAATAGTGGTGGGAGGAAAACTGGGACTCAAATCAATGGAGTGGACCAGAAGGAGGAAAGAAACAACCAAACAGAAAAGAAGGAGGAAACAAGAATTCAAAAAAATGAGGAGAGGCTTAGGAACCTCCAGGACTTTAAACATCCCAACATCCGAATTACAGGGGTACCAGAAGGGGAAGAGGAAGAGCAACAAGTAGAAAACTTATTTGAACAAATAATAAAGGAGAACTTCCCCAATTTGGCTAAGGAAATAGACTTCCAGGAAGTCCAGGAAGTCCAGGAAGCTCAGAGAGTCCCAAAGAAGGTGGACCCAAAGAGGAACACACCAAGACACATCATAATTACATTAGCCAAGATTAAAATGAAGGAGACAATTCTAGAAGCAGCAAGGGATAAAGGCAGAATCACCTACAAAGGAGTTCCCATCAGACTGTCAGCTGATTTCTCAAAAGAGACCTCACAGGCAAGAAGGGGCTGGAAAGAAGTATTCCAAGTCATGAAAGGCAAGGACCTACATCCAAGATTGCTCTGTTCAGCAAAGATGTCATTTAGAATGGAAGGGAAGATAAAGTGCTTCTCAGATAAGGTCAAGTTCAAGGAGTTCATCATCACCAAGCCCTTATTATATGAAATGTAAAAGGGACTTATCTAAGAAAAAGAAGATAAAAAATAGGACAGTAAAAAGACAGCAAACTCACAGATATTAACAACCACACCTAAAACAAAAGCAAACTAAGCAAACAACTAGACCAGGAGCAGGAACTCAGAAATGGAGATCGCATAGAGGGTTTGCAACAGGGGAGTGGGAGGAGGAGGGAGGGGGAAAAGGTACAGAGAATAAGTAGCATAGATGGTGGGTAGAAAATAGACAGGGAGAGGGCAAGAATAGTGTGGGAAAAGTAGAAGCTAAAGAACTTATGAAACAAGGTCATGAACTAAAGGGGGGAATGTGGGTGGGAGGGGATTGAAGGGTAGAAGGGAAGAATGGGGGAGAAATGGACAAATGTAATAGCATAATCAATAAAATGTAATTTAAAAAAATATTTGACTATGGAAAAAAAAGAATAATGTAACCATGTGTCCACTGGTAAGAGACCACCTAAATAGACAATGGCAGATACATACAATGAAACATTAACAAGCTTTAGAAGAAACTTTACAAATTTATATGTACAAGTATGAAAAGATAACCTCAATATGTTATCAATTAAACAGATCCAATAACAGAATATCTAAACGGAGGTCTCGCTTTTGTAAAGGAAGTGCGGTTTAATTATCTGCAGATCTATGCATAGGAAATAAAAAGGGCCTGAAAAGACCTCCACTCAAGTGTTAAAGGGGATTATCTCTAGGGTTGGAATACTGGTGGGCTTTCACTTTTTAAGTTTGTTTATTTTATAGTGTGTAACTGTACTTCTGCAATTCATGATCCATAACTTTTTAAATGTGATGAACCAAATCATCAAGATATGCTGGATATTATTGAACCTTTTGAACTGGCTTCTAAGTGGGATCAAACAGGGAACTGTGAGAGGAGCTAAAGGTCAGATGTTGGAGGTCAGGAGCAGATTGGTGGGGAAAGGGAGAGTGGTTTGGTGTTTAAGACAGAAGAATCAGTTAAGAGCTGCCTGCTTCACTGAGGGGCTTGGGCTCTCCCTGTGGGCCCGGGCTACAGGCCTGTGTGAGACCAGGGACAGCTCTGAAATCTGAAGGGCTAACCTTCCTTTGGGTAGAGAATGGCATCCATAAAGATACATGTAAAATTCCAACTTACAATTATATACTGTGGTTATAATTACAATTACTTACAATTTCAGAAATTCCAAAAACCACTGGGAACATATCTAAAGAGCCCCGGGTAGGAGCACCCAGACCTTAGAGACTGCAGTAGGGATTCTCAGCGGGGGAAGGGGCTAACCCGATGATAAAGTTCTCTCTGGAGAAGAGGACAGATGGACGCTCTAGGAGACTGGAGTGAGATGTAAGTTGCCCGTAATACATTTGTGGCCAGTGGTAGTGAAGGGATATAGTATGCTGCACTGCCAACATGGTTAGAGACAGAGACTGAACTATTATTACAGAAAGTAGGTGAGCTTCTGAACCTTTCAGAGCTTCAGATTCCCCTCTGGAGAATGGGCATGGTAATGTTACTTCACAGTCTATGTAAACATTAAAATGAAACAGTTTGCCTCTTACGCTGTATAGAGAGCTTAAGGGCTCTCAACACAGGGTAACAAAGGGACTCTCTTTGGATTCCCCAAACTGCCTTTCGGGGAGGGGATTATCTTAGTTCAGGTGATAAATGAAGATGAAGATGAGAAAATAACCACATTCTGTTTTCCAGACTTGCAATAGAGAACTTGAGCCCAAATATGGTGTCACCTGACTCTAAATTCCATGCATTTTTTCCAACCAAACATTGCATCTCATAGAAAAATTGCTAGAAAAATATGAAATATTACCTCTAATGTTAATGGTGCTGGCTATTCTAATTTAAATCAACAACTATTAAAGAAACCCTGATAATTTGTGTTTCCAGTCTTAGCAGGGACTCCCCAGGAACAGACACATTTTGTCATTGTTTGAGCCTAATATCTGCTTCCCTTTCAACCTAGGTAAAGGCAGCAAGAAGGCTAAGTCCGTCCTCCATAAATTTGAGCAATTCAAATTCTATGATTAGCACTAACATTTCAAGTAGAGCTCTATAATTTCAGAGTACTTTCCTTGTCAGGACTTCACAGATTTAAAAAAATATATACCATTCATTTTATTCATCAAAAACATCTTCGTATTTGTGTGTGTTACTGTTTCTGAAATAACACATTTGGAAAGACTCTTTTCTTTTAGATTCTAATCTCATATAATGCTGACCTTGGATTCCTGGTATTTTTCATGAAGAAAGATACCAAGAGATCATCTGTTCCAATGTTTCTGAACCTTATTTGGCTACAGAAACCCCCACTCCCACCAAACACACACACACACACACACACACACACACACACACTCTCACACTTCAATGCATAATACATAACATCCATGGAATAATATTGATAAAACACAGGGTCCTCAGTTTCCACTTGCTTCTCACAAGAAGAAGACACAGCCTAGCACTTTCTTCAGGATTCAAGTTCCATTTAAGTAGTAGTGCAGTGCTTTTCTTGTTGGGATGAAGAGAGACCCCTTCCTTCTCTCTCAGTAGTGCATAGGACTCACCATGTCCTAAAAAAAATTAGTAACTGTGTGCAATTTAGTTTTACTAAGTAGATTCTAGCAGTGCAGCTGTTAATAGAACATATATAAAAATTTGTGTGGTGAGAGGGGTTGCATTATTTTATTTTTTATTTTTTCAAACATAAGAAGGTGAATGGTATCAGCAGTCTATTCATTGCAGAGTAATAATTCCTCATACTTATATGCCCCGTTGCAAGGTGTCTGCCTTCACATCCATGTAATCTCAAGTGTTTGTAAAACAGCTCAATATGATCTGTGGTCCTATCCTGTGAGTGGAAGAACTGAAGCTCGGAGAAGATAAGTGAGCAAACCTGTGTGATGTAGCAGCCCTGAAAAGCAGCAAGCCCTGCTTGAAACCAAGTGTGCTGTGCGGGGCCTGCTCTGTTACACCGCAGGGCCTCTCAGGGCTCTCGATATCATCCTCTCCGGGCCCATGCAGCTCTATTATGCTGTAATAACTTGGATTTTTATCTACTGACTCTATTATCTAAGCAAGGATATTTTCAGAGCATAGGTTTACTGCTAAATAGCGACAGAATAGCACTTTAAAACAAATATAAACAAAGCCTCTAACCTTTTCTAAGAAAAAGACGTTCTTGTGAGTATCAATATTAATCACTAATATGTGTCTTCTTTGAAATGCTTAAAGGCAAGATATGTTGTGTGACCCCCAGATGCGTTACTGAGAAATAGGTTTTAGTGAACTCCTTTAAAATTCTTTTAACATACCTTTTCTAAGAAATTGCTAAGTGCCAGGCACTATCATTATAAAGTCAAATTATTCAGGATTCCTGTCTCTGACAACTCACAGTTTAAGAAGGAAGAGACACAAAAATAGATAATTACAATAAAGTTCATGTACTAAAACATAGGTATGAATTCAGTGTTCTGAGATGGGAGAAAGCTGCCAGAAATCAGATGTCCTCTTACTTTGATCTAGAAGGATACATTGGATTTCACCACATATAAGGGAGGAGAGAGAGGAAGGGAAGGGAGGAGAGAGAGGGAGGGAGGGCAGGAAAGAGGGAGAGAGAGAAAGAGGAGAGAACAGAAGAGAAGGGAAGGGAAGGCAATGGAAGAGAAGGGAAGGCAATGGAAGAGAAGGGAAGGGGAGTACATTCCAAGGACAGTATATATAAAAGAACATGTATATTAGCAAAAAAAAAATGTTAAGAAATAGAGGAGGAACAGAGAAATGGGCTATGGTCAATGCCATACTTCTGAAATATGCATTTTAGGAAACATCTCAAATACCAAGGCCAATGATGCCTTAAAAAAGTGCAAGAAGACATCATGGTATTTATGGGTAATTTAATGGCTAGTATGTTTTAAAAGGATTGTGATATTTACAAAGTGAGGCAAAGAGTGCTAACTGTTCACCAAAATCTGTTGCCTCTTCTTTCTGAGCACACAACCAGACTACAGTAGATGCGGACACATGAGGTACAAGTAGGAAGGTGATGACCGGTGGAGGAGAGCCATCCACACTGTCCAGGCAGGCCTGTCTCAAGCTGTCACTTACAGAAGGGAGCCTGGACAGGAGTGTGCTCAAAGGTTAGTGGTCGAAAGTGATGGGACAGTGGTTTATATCCTTTTCATATTTTTCTATATTTTCCTTTCTCTACAATGAGGATTTTTTTTGTTTAGATAATAAGATCATATAATTTTTTTTTCCTGACACAAAAGTCAGGTACCTGCACCTGGTTTTTCTCTGCCATGGGTCTGTCTTTGGTAGGGGCCTAGTGGATACTATTCCAGGAAAGGCTTAATATGAATACTGCAGCCAAATTTGGATCTAGGGCCCTGGTAAATGTCATAGGTGAGACTGTGCAAAAATGAGGACTGTTTCTGTGAGCAAAGTACACATGGGCAGAGTCGTCCATGAACAAGAAAACTACCAGATTAAGAATAACACAAACAACAATATCTGTCATATTTATGTAACACTTCAAGGTATTCTTACATAGGGACCTGCAAGTACAGAATACTTATTTATCTCTCTGATCTTAGCTCTGCCTTTAACTTGCCCCATAATTTTGAATAAATCATTTCTATTCCCTGAACCTTAGTTTACTTGTATGGAAAATAATGTTTTCAAACATGATTTGATTCCTTTGATTCTATCTATCATATTTTTGCATCTATAATATGCAGGGCACATATCATTATAGATTTATATAGTGAAATCACAGATATTCATATTATGGACACTTTATAATCTATAAAAATAGTCACAATTAGTAAGTGGAAACCTCAGTATTACAGAGATTTCCATTTAGAAGAGAATTTGAATCACTTGTCAGCATCCCATGAAACAATCTAAAACTTCATTCAGCATTCTGAATCTTAGTAAGCAGCCAGCAGGTCCCAGGGTTTCTGCAGCCCACTGAACTTTCACTACACGCAGGACCTGAGATCAGAAACATGCCAAGGTTAACCGCACTCTCCTATCACCATGCTCCTTGGGTGGAGAGAGAAGAATTCCACTGTCCCACCAAAAGAGAAAAGGAAGCATGGTATATAGCCAGCACTAAGGTACAAGCAGGGAACACCACCCCTGAAAGAACAACTATCACCTGGAGTCATTGTTACCAGCAATTTAACTATTTTAATACATGTGGTAAGGATCCATTTTAAAAAATGGCTCACCAATATCTCTTGTGTTACTCTGATATTGACCTCAGAAGTGGGTCATTTTTTTTTCTCTGTGAGTCCTTACCTGCTATTGATTTCCTCGTTACGCAGTGCTAGATTACTTGAACTCATTGAAAATCTGAGCCTCACCAGAAAAGCATGGCCCAGGCAGATAAAATACTGGGAAAAGGTAGCCAAGATATTCAGAGACATTACATGATAATGAATACTCTATCACTCTGGGTACCAGAGCTGCTCATTTTTCTTGTCCGTTGGTAATGATGTACAAGAGGCTTCTTCTCTCGGAGGGAAAATAACTTCAATTATATGTTCTTGAAAAAGAAACATGGAAATTATCATCTTTCAAAAGGTAGAATTAGCCCCATTTGGGAGCTGAAAGCCTGCCAGAAAAAAATATATTTCTGATATTTTCATTGTTTTTTCCCCTCCTATTTAACTGTGTCAAGTTTGCAATTTGCAATTTCCTGGGGCTGCTTCTACTTTCTGATTCTCACTGAATTACTCTACTCTACCCTCAGTGTCTCACTGTTTAATGGAAGGAGCAGCTCTTCAGACCAAGGGCAGACAATTTGCTGGACATCCTCTCTGTTTCAGGTTAATAGCAGTGGGCTACAGAGAAGGAGTACAGAAACAGCTTCATGGGAGTAGAAAAGCATGCTCTTACTTCTTCTTATCATAAATTCTGTTCTCTTGGAGAATAAAATTGTAAATGCCCAATGAAAAAGACCCAGCAACTCTGACTTTAAAACTTGATTCTAGCTTTGAAACCTATTCCAATTAGTCTCCAGCTTTCACAAGACTGGTTTTCATACAGGCTCTTTTTCATATTCCTTTTCCCATGCCATGCATTGATGCCTCTAAATCAACTTTCCTAAGTCAAATTTCGAATCGTAGCCAACAGCACTAATTCTGAACCACAGTGTGGTGAAATTGCTGGATGTTACCAGCAGCCAAGGGAAAGCGCCTAGTGTCCATGAAGGGGTCTATGGGGTTTGCACACAAGGGTGATATGATGACAGAGGCTGAGCTGAGAGAAAGTGGCCTCTCTCCACACCCATCACTCTCAGTTTCCATGCATCAAGGCAGCCTCAGGAGTGCCTGGGCCTGGAACATGCTTATTTCTAGATCTGATGTCTAGGGAACCATTTCAGATCCCCCAAAGGTTTGATTCTCATGATTGATTTTCTTATCTTTATACTAGAAGATAATGAGATCCAATTCATGAGAAGAAGTTTGTAAATACTAAATATCAAGTAAATGGCAGTTATTAGCATGATGAACAGCTTACAAACCACTAGCAAAAAAGCTTTTCTTCTTGGTAGTGGAATGTTTGCAGAGTGATAACATCTTTTCAATAACATTCCACTTTCTTATTTGCTAATAAAGTACTTCAGTGTAGTATATCTGAATTCCACACTGTTTTAGCAAGAGCATTACTCTGCTTTTAACTACAAGCCTTGAAATACATGGCATTTGGTGACTGTATGCTTTGCTGCCTCTCCAAATCATCCTTTCTACACCCTAGCCTTTGACGCCCCAAGATGAATGGTAAAGCAGGACTCCTGTTTGACTATTCAGAGCAAACCTGCTTCCCCTGATGCTTTCCCAGATGAGCTCCAGGCAGAAAAGGCCCAGCCATGGATGCTCTCCCACCTGGTAGGCAAGAAGTAGGGAAGGCGAGTAGCAGGAACCCCAGAATCCCAGTTGCCATTCAACAGTATTTTATATTAGTTTCATGTTTATAGCTATTGAGACTGGCTCACAATTCTTGCCATTATGTTAAAAAAGGATGTTATTAAAATCTGCTCACTACAAATGCATAATTATGTACAGTGTGGGGCAAAAGTAGGTTTACAGTTGTGAGTATGTGAAAAGCATTTTATACTTGTATTATTTATTAATTTTTATATTATTTATTAATTTTTGTATTATTTGTCCATGTGAATAACTGTAAACCCACTTTTGCCCCATGCTGTATAGGAAATAGTGGCAGTGTGTGTTGTCCATATGGGTGTATAAAAACAGATACTAGAAGGAAATACATCAAAAATAATAGCTCAGGTGGACTAATGGGATTATGAGCAATTTAAATTTTTCTTTATATATTTTTTATTTCTTAAGATTTTATTTATTTATTTTTTAGACAGAGGAGAAGAGAAGGAGAAAGAGGGGGAGACAAACATCAATGTGCCAGAGAAATATCCATCAGTTGCCTCTCTCAGACCCCCAACAGAGCACCTGGCCCACAACCCAGGCATGTACCCTGACCAGGAACTGAACCGGTGACCTTTCAGTTTGTGGGATGATGTCCAATCTACTGAGTCATGCACTAGTCAGGGCTTTTCTTTATAATTTTTAAATTATATAAATAAAATATAGTAAAAAACAGGTGACCCTGAGGAAATAATAAATATTCATTGTAAAACATGGGTTTTCAGTCTTTTCTTTGGTATTTTCAGGTATGAAGCTGGGAGAAAATGGAGAGCCTGAAGTGAGGAAAAAAATTTGTTGAAAAAAATAAAGACACCTAGATTTTCAGTCTGATATGAACAGAAACACTTTCCTACTATATAAGCTGTTTCTATCTAGTGGGCTTGGCAGATGCCTGAACGTGACACCAGACACCGAAATAACATGCAAATCAGTTTTCGGTTTTAATATGCAAATATGACGCTTGGTACATCACTTTCCATGGCTGAGGTAAATTTCTGTTTTTGAGTTTTTCGTGGGAAATGCACACCAGCAAACAAATGGTTAACTCCCTCTATTTCACCTGACACAAGGTGGTTTTCATTTGAGTCAGAAAGTTTCTTGCTCAGAGATCCAAGTAACTCTCCATGCAAAGAAAGGGCATGCTTTTTGCTCAATAATAATGCCACCTGTGGCAAACAAGTCCCCACTTTGACACACACACTGATCACAGGATTTCTGGGCCTTGGAGGGGTGGCAGGCAAAGTATCTCCATGAGAATAACAGAGGGTTTTTTGCTTGATCTGTGAAAATCAAATCAAAGTGATAACATGGTAGGAAATGATAACAAAGTGATAACTTGGGTCTAACCCAAGATGAAGTAGAGGAAGGAGTTAAAAGTCCTCACTTCCAGACTATTCCAACAGTGTAGAAAACTGTGTCCTCTGGTGAACGTGAACTTTTCCACCAGTGCTAGTAATTAGGCATTAAGCCAGACATCAAGATAAGTGAGATACACACAATTCTAGGAATACATTGGGTTGGCCAAAAAGTTTTACCCCCCCCATATGATAGATCTAGTAGCTCTTAGTTGTCTTGAACTTCATTTGAAACAACTTTGTTAGATTATATTGTGGCAGCTGTCATATCAACATGCATTTAAAAAATACTTATGAAAATTAGTGAACTTGCATGTAGCCATTTTAATATTGAAGATGGAAGAAAATAAGCAACATTTTTGACATATTATACTTTATTATTTCAAGAAAGGTGAAAATGGAACAGAAATGCAAATAAAAAGATTTGTACAGTATACAGAGAAGGTGCCACAACTGATCAAACGTGTCAAAAGTGGTTAACGAAGTTTTGTGTTAGAGAATTCTTGCTGGATCATGCTTCATGGTAGGGTAGACCAGTTGAAACTGATAGCGGTCAAATTGAGACATTAATTGAGAACAATCAACATTATGCCACATGGGAGATACCCAACATACTCAAATATCCAAATCAAGAAAGATATCAGAGAAGATGAAAAAGTATCTTTTATTTTATTAAAAAAACTAAGTGGATTTTTTGGCCAACCTAATATATTTCAGTCAGGAAATCAAGGCACATGAGGGAGAAATAAAGAGCAAAGCAAAACACTGACTGTTAATCAGTATGATGATAATCAGTACAGCTTAGACACTTAAGAGTATAAGCCCTAAGAGCTACCTGCTTGGGTTTAAATCCCACACCCACTACTTACCACTTACGTGACCCAGGGCAAGATGCTTCATTTTACTAAATATTAATTGCTTAATCTATAAAATGATCATATAACCCATTTACTGCCTGCACTGATTAACAAATTATTATCTTTAAAGGTCTGTATAAAGACACACTATGTTGTATAAATATCATGTGAACCAATCAATGGATGATATGGATACAGAGGAAAGCGGGTATACAATAGCCTGAAGCTTACCAGAAACACACCAAAATGATAAGGGCCTTGAGTTAGAATTCATAGGGAAGAGAAAGCCTTTCACATTCTGTGTTCCCTTACAGGCAACAAGGAACCCTGGTGCAACATTCACACACACCAGGTGAAACTGAATACTTTCTGCAGCATAAGAGCATTTTTTAAAATAAGGAAATAAATCAAGTTAGTGGTTTTGTTAAGTGACTGTGTTAAGTGACTTAGCCAAAATCACACCCATAGTAAGTGCAGAGCCAGGAGTTGAACATGAGTCTTCTGATCCAAGGTCAGTGTTTTTCCACTAATTTACAGCTGCCTCTATATACTCATTTAGAAATATGAAACTTACATGATCTATCATAAAGGTTAATCAAGACAGTCAACCTCACTGATTAAAGCATGATGCTAATTATACCAGAGGCTGGAGATCAATGTGGGCCCTTTTACTTTCAGAAACATTGATTGTGGTGTAATGGAGAAAGTGTGGGCTTTGGAAGCAGAAAATGCTGGTTCAAACACCAAGTTATAGCACTTATTTTGCATAAAATTTCACAAGTTTGTAAAAATTTCTCTTAGCAATAGTTTTTTTTTTTTTTTTTTCATCTGTAAAAGGGGTTGGAAGGGGAGAGGGAATGCCTCCATGCCAGGCCCATTGTGAGTAATAACCGAAGATGATACATGAAATGTGCTAGTATTTTGGAGGGGCTCAGAGCTTGTACTGAGTGCTCACATGTTGTCAAAACTGAGCTATGACTTCTTTCAAATGCCGCAGGAAGGTGGATGAGGGAATGGGCATGACTCAGTGTCGCTCCTTAGCACTGCATCAGAGGGGGAAGGGTCATGCTCTGAAAGCAAATCTAAAGACGAGCGGCATTTAGTATTTCACACTGATCATCAGCCATGACTCCAATAGCAGTAATTCTATTGATGAAACATTCCTTTCCATAAACTGTGAAAGCTAGAAATGTATGTGTTAATTTTGTACATTGATTAATTTAGAATTTATGAGACTGAAAATAATTCATGTATACTGAGTATACAGAAGGGCCAGGCAATGGTCAATATAGTTTAACTCATTTAATCACCACAGCAGCCTCACAAGGTTGTTACTTTGATTTTACACATGAGAAGACTGAGGCGCAGGATCACCTTGACAGTAAGTGGAGACCTGGGATTTGAATCTAGTTGCCAACTCCAAAAAGTGCATGCTTAACCATCAGACCAACAGCCTTAGCCTCTTAATCCATTTGTATTTTTTTCAGAGGGATTTTATTACTTTTCTACTTATAGGTCATAATATTTAGGGGGATTTAGTCATATATTACAAAGTCCTGAACTATCAAAGGACCTTTTCTTAGGGATGGGTACTGCTTTTTATGACATTATATCTCCTCTGTGCAGAAAAATGGCAGCTAATAAAAACATAACTTGTTTTCTGAGTAATTCTGATGGAGGAGGATTGAGAACAAGACTTTGAGAGACATGGCTATTTTGATGTCTTCACTAACAATAAAAGAAATGCTGTGCTAAAGGCTACTTCCCTTTATCAATCTCTGATATGAACTGGAGGGTTAATGCTAAATCTCAAAATACTCAAAGGAAATGATAAATAGCACTGTACTTTGAGGTGGGCAAAGGGAAAAATCATGTAAAAGACACCAATATGCTTTCATGTGAAAAGCTAAAAGATAATGCCATTTCCTAGTGACCAAAATAATATTATTTTTCAGCTGGATTATGGTCTACCCATGAATAAAAGGCTATGAAAATATTCTATTCTACAAGAACTTGGGCTTCTCCAAAATGTGTCAAGCAGTAGTCTATTGGGGAGTAACTCTAGATCCCCTGTACTAACTGTGAGTTTCAGAAACAAATGAAACACTGGAGATCATTTAGTGGTAGATTAAATCCCTTCATTAATGAAAAAGAAACAAGCAATCTGAGAGTCAAGGAAGGGAACTGAGTTGTCCAAGGTCAAGTAGAAAATGAGTATAGCATCAAGAAAAAAGCTCAAATCAGGAAAGCAGATCTAATTTTGAACTAGTTTAGCCTTTTTCCAACAAAAAAGATCCTCTCAAAACAGTGATGTATTCTTGATGCCTTATAAAGT
The DNA here is from genome assembly GCA_004027475.1 of Anoura caudifer. Taxonomy (NCBI): domain Eukaryota; kingdom Metazoa; phylum Chordata; class Mammalia; order Chiroptera; family Phyllostomidae; genus Anoura; species Anoura caudifer. The sequence goes on along the minus strand of PVKU01003086.1, from coordinate 73,547 downwards.
ATGCCCATTTTTGGCAACAAATTTTGGGAGCCCTAATCTACATTTATGCAGCATTCTGAGATCCCAAGATGGAAGCTGCTGTAAAGTGAAAATCATTGCTGTTATTCTTGGCGAGCCTACACAGACTGACAACAGCTGGCATAAACAGATGTGGTCCACAGAGGATTCTGCCAGGCTGTGCTGGTGCCATCCCTGTGCAAGTTCCTTTTCCCTGGAAGACAAAGGGCGTTTTTTCTGTTTCTGCAGTCCCCCTGAGCTTCTTGTCACAGGTGAGGCCACAGTCCTAATCAAGCTGGCCTCAATCTCTCATCTCTCCTTTTGTGTTAACCACTATTTTCTTTGAAAAAACAAACAATCCAATTAAAAAATGGGTGATGGACCTGAGTAGATACTTCTCCGAAGAGAACTTACAGGTGGCCAACAGACATATAAAAAGTTACTCAATGTCGCTAATCATCAGAGAAATGTAAGTTAAAACCACAATGAGATGTCACCTCACACCTGTCGGAATGGCTGTCATCAATAAATGAACAAACAGCAAGTGCTGGTGAGGATGTGGAGAAAAGGGAAACCCTCAAACACTCTTGGTGGGAATGCAGACTGGTGCAGCCACTGTAGAAAGCAGTATGGCGTTACCTAGGAAAATTAAATATGGAACTGCTTTATGACTCAGTGATTCCACTTCTGGGAGTTTATCTGAAGAAACCTGAAACACTAATTTGAAAGAATATATGCACCCCTATGTTCATTGCAGCATTATTTACAATCACCAAAATCTGGAAGCAGCCCAAATGTCCATCAGCAGATGAGTGGATAACAAAGCTGTGGTACATTTACACAATGATATACTACTCAGCTGATTTTGACCCAGCAATCCCACTGCTAGGATTGTATCCTAAGAACCCTGAAACACCAGTCCAAAAGAACCTGTGCACCCCAATGTTCATAGCAGCACAATTTACAATAGCCAAGTGTTGGAAACAACCCAGGTGCCCATCAGTAAACGAATGGATCCAAAAACTATGGTACATTTACACAATGGAATTCTATGCAGCAGAAAGAAAGAAAGTGCTCCTACCCTTTGCAACAGCGTGGATGGAACTAGAGAGCATCATGCTAAGTGAAATAAGCCAGGAAGTGAAAGACAAATACCATATGATCTCACCTTTAACAGGAACCTAACCAACAAAACCAACAAACAAGCAAAATGTAACCAAAGACACTCAAATTCAGAACAGGCTGACAGTCACCAGAGGGGAGAGGGAAGGGAATTTAAGGGGAAAAGGGGAAGGGTTTACAGGAACAAGTATAAAGGACACATGGATAAAAACTAGGGGGGGTGGAAATGGGAGGGAGGTGGGGAGGGCTGGGGTGGTGGGCTGGGATGGGAGTCCCAGAGACAGAAAACTGTACAAGAACAACAATTAAAATAAATTAAAAATAAAACAAACAAACAAACAAAAAACTCAAATGAAAACTTTACCCTTTGTGACAGCATAGATGAACCTGGAGAGCATGATGCTAAGTGAAATAAGCCAGTCAGCAAAAGACAAATGCCATATGATTTCACTTATATGCGGAATCTAATGAACAAATGGAACTAATGGGCAAGATGGTGACAGACTCATAGATAGAGAGCAGGCTGACAGCTATTGAGGTAGGGAAGACTGGATGAGGGGAAGGAAGGATAGAGCAAAAAGAAAAAAAGAAAAAACTCAGGTGGCGATTGCTGGGGAGAGGTAGAGGAGGACATGGGGGGATAAATGGAGATGGACGGAGACTTGACTTAAGGTGGTAAACATGGAATACAGTGTGCAGGAGATGTGTTGTAGAATTATGCACGTGAAACCAGTATAATTTTGTTAACCAGTGCCACCACATTAAATTCAATAAAAAGGAATAAAAAAACCATGTAATATACTGATTAACCTGAGTCATTTAGCAATTCCTCATCCTCTTGACAATGCTTAATGGACAATGCATATGGACTCAGCCTCCAACATTTACTGAATATAAAGAGAGTCTTTTGGACAAGAATGAGTAACTAGATGTTAGAGTACATAGAAAACATTAGGATCACCTTGTTTTACTTATGAGCTGCAACCAATCAAGTTTGTAATCAACAAAAATCTAAACAACTAAGGACATGACAGAAAAACAATACACTTATTGAGTATACTTGCTGAGTGTCTGCTAAGTATTAGTAATAAAGAAATCATTGAGACAAAATCCTGCCCTATAGGAGATGTAGTAGAAAACATTAGACATCTGGAAAGATGCAAAAGAAAAATATACAAAAATACCCAAAGTGAAATCTTTTAATCATTGCCAGAAGAACACAGAGAAAGATGAAATGGCTCAAGTTAGGGAGATTAAGGGACACCCACAAGAAAAAGTGGCATTTTAATTAGGTCTTGGATGAAGGTGGATTTAGACATCCAGAGATGTAGTAAGAATGACATCCTAGGTGAAGACCCCAGATGTACACAGAGTCAAATCAATAAGTTCTTATCTTTCATTTTAGGTAAAAATATTTGTAATTGACCCCCAGCCCTTATGTGTCCCTCTATGTTCCTGCATTTGTTTCATTGTCAACTCTATGCATGAAAGTGCCAGAACAGCCAGCCCATACATGCGGCTGCATGGGGAAGATGCCTGCAGATCAGCCCAGGACCCCAGCATGGCAGGTCAGCTCATCCAGAGAAGGGCCAACACTCAGGGGAACGTGTGTTTTTTGTTGATCTTACAAAATGCTTGTTTTAGTGACAGGCTGAAGACATGGAGCAACAAAATGGCTACGATGAATGCTGATGCTAAAAACTCAATGCTTAGAAGAGGCCAGGGTGGAGAAACCTGAGCACCCAAGGATTTTGTTTCGAGGGCTACACTGACACTCAGGTGTGAGCACCATGATGGAAGCTGTTTGGGTTTGCTTGTCTGTTCATTTGCTTGTCTTTGCAGGTTCCACAGAGTCACGTGTCATCTTTACATAAAATCACAGCGGTAGGTGTCCAGGAGCCCTCTCCATTTGCTCCTCAGGCGTCTGGGTCCAGCAGCTATGATGCCCTGTGACAAAGTCTGCACTGTCATAAAAGCGACAATGAAAAACTCAATGTGTTTACTGTCATCGTCACTTCATCCACCATCTCAGTGGGTGAGCAGGAGTCAAGAATTTCTGTTTCCAGCTTTTATAAATGTTTATATACCATATTTTTTGGACTATAAGAGGCACCCCCCAAATTTGGGGGAATGGGGGTGTGCCTTATAGTCCGAGTGTAGCTTACCTGGCTAGTAAATGTAGTTTACATTTACATCGGTGAAATATTATGTTATTTATGTCAGTAAATATTTTACCACATTTTTTGCTTCAATTTTGTTTTCCTATTTTCCTCCTAGAAAACCTAGGTGTGTCTTATGGTCTGAAAAATACAGTATATAATGTTATATATATGTATGCATATACCATTTCCTCTCTATGGAAAAAACATGGATAGAAATATCTTGAAGTGTAAAAGAAAAGGTATTAGATGAAGACAAAAACAGTGATAAGAAGTAACCATAATTACCAACTAAAAATGCACAGGCATTGTCCTGAATGGATGTTTTACAAATTGCATGTAGCATCACTAAGCCTCCTTCTGGAAATGAATAAACAGAGACCTAGGAAAGTTAAATAGGTTCCCCAAAGTCTTGCAGGTATATACATATATATATATATATATATATATATATATATATATATATATATACATACACACACATATACGCATACACACACACACACACACACACACACACACAATAAGGACAGGGAAGCCTGGTTGTTCTGAGTTCTGGGTCTCTCTTTGTCATAAACTTGCTGGATGCTATTTAGTTAGTCACGTCATATCTCACAGCCTGGTTCCCTTAAATGGATATATCTTTAATCTCCTAATATATATGTCTCGTGATAGACAAAGAGAGCAGGAGAGGTAAAATTACTCAAGCAATTTGTGAACAGCAACATGCATATCGAGGACACAAAAATCATCATCATCATCCTTCTCATTATCATCCTCAGCACCATCACAGCTAAAATTTAGTAAGCCAGGCACCTATTTTAAATGCTTTAAACGTACCGCATCATCCCAACCGCCTGTTAGGTCGTTAGTCTTATTATCCTCATTCAACAATGAAGAAATTACAACAGAGTTGTAAGTAAAGTGCTCAGAGCACTGCAGCCAAAATACGAACATGACTGCTTTCCATGGCCTTAACTGCCACATCATGGGTAGTGTTGTGTTGCATTGTGGCATTTGTTTTTTCTTCTCTACTCTCTACACTTTTGAGCTATGTTGGTATGTGCTCTCGTACCTGAAAATCAAAATGTGTTAATTCAAATTTTATATATGGAGTAGGCACAAGGTGGCAGACACTGCATTAGTCAGCACTTTGATTATAAAGGTAAGGGTAAAATTAGAAATGCAAAGCACCCCATGACACAGTAGCTTGATATTGATGTTAACTTTGGCTGATACCATTTCCTTTCTATGGAAAAGACATGGATAGAAATATCCTGAAGGGTAAAAGAAAGCGTTTTAGATGAAGACAAAAACAGTGATAAGAAGTAACCATAATTACCAACTAAAAATGCGCAGGCATTGTCCTGAATGGATGTTTTACAAATTGCATGTAGTATCACTAAGCCTCCTTCTGCAAATGAATAAACAGAGGCCTAGGAAAGTTAAATAGGTTCCCCAAAGTCTTGCAGGTAGTACAGAAAGAGCCAAGACTCAAATCCAGGTCTGTCTGGCTCTAGTGTTTGCATTCTTAACCAGCAAACCACCTTTAGAAGAGAGAGAATGACCTGAAAGGAAAGAAGAATGCTTAGTCTATTCTCTTATCCTACCTGGTTCTGACTTCAGAGAAGTTGGAGAATATTTATAGAGCCCATCTATATTTACTCTGCTACTTATCATTCTTTAAAATGTGTTATCACTTGTGCTCCAAGGGAACATAAAAATTAGGCCAACCTCCCACTTCCAACTTATAGATTAAAGAAAGTTCAATAAAGTAAAAAATATAAATTAAAAAAAATATACACTTAAAAAAGATTTTGGAAAAAAATTGGACATTACAAAAATTAAAGGTAAAACTAAGAAACAAATTTCTCTTCAAACAAATGAAGCAATCCCTTTGGATAAACATATTATTTTTCACTTTAAAGGGTAGTGCGTACTAGCATTATTATGGCAAACTTAGAAACTTTTTAGGTTTCTAAGGTTTAGGTTTACGAAGCTCTAACTTCCAAAGAGAAAGCTTAACCCGCAGCAAACAGCAAGGAGGTCAGATCAAGACTAGGATACCATATACTGTAGTAAATACTGGATTCAGAAGGCAGAAGAGTAGGATGTAAGCCCCAATCTGCCACATACTAGTTACATGACCTGGTATATGTCATACAATTTCTCTAGACCTCACTTGCTCATTCTGGACCAGATAGGTTCTGTCTTCACTTCACAAGGTAGATTTGAAGATGATGCCTGAGTTTGTCAAACGTAAATGTTTTGAATAGAAAACATGATCTATGATGGAATAGGTTTACCTGTGATCAAACTCAGGGGAAGAGACACAGTGATTTCACAGGTTAGACAAGCACATCAGTTTTAGAAATCACAATCTAAATTTCCTCAGCTCACTCACTGAGCCAAAACATGAGCTCAGATCTCCTGATATGCCAACACATGCCAACCAGACAGAAAGTACTAATATGTTTCTTGCAGTTTTTCTCACGTAACAGCAAACCTCTTACAAACAGATGGCAGAAGAAGTTCTATTGCCTTTGGTCAAGTCACTTTATTCTGTGGGACTCAATCTCCCCAGTGACCGAGTAAATAGAGTGAAGGGTACCAATTCCCACTATCTGGATTTCAGAGAGACTTCACTGGGAAGGAGTGAGACAAAATACTGTGAAAACAGTATTTCTCTGAAACAATAAAAAGTCAAACAAAGGCCAGAGACACAGCCAACATCATCCCTTCAGGCCCCTGTGAGGACTCAGTCACTCGCAAGTACAATTGATTACACAAGCAAAGGCAAATCAACCTCTCCTGCCAAAAAAGATTTGTTACTCTTGGCGAAATAATAGCATTTTGGCTAGGGCAGAAATTTTGTCATTTTCTTTTGACTTTGGTTCTGACGTTTGCAGGATGCATGCCTGGAATTCTCGAACTGAGGCTCTAGAACCCAACACGGGCCGCCTCTGATTCATAGCCTAGAGTAAGCAACGTGACCACTAGTCAGCTGAGAAGGGGTCTGCTAACTGCAGGCCCCAGGCTGGAACCCTCCCAACCTTGAGGCACCAGCATACACAGGCTCTCTAGCCAGCCAGGCAGCAGCAGAGGACCAAATGCCTGCAACATGCCAGGCACTGTGATACAGGAGGCTGGCGCTGTTGCAGCCTAAGCCACAGATCAATTACCTGAGGTGAATATAGTAAAAATAACAAAGCTAGGATTACAACCCAGGTTTAACTTTGATACGTGCACTTGTTGTCAGTTGAACAAAAGTGCCTGCCCTCCAGGAGCTCACAATCTAGTGGGAAAGTCAGAAAGGCAACTCAATAGACTGTGAGCTCCTTGAGGGCAAGGACCACATTTTATTCTTTCTCGTATCTTCAGAGCCAAGCATGGTGTCTACCACGTAGATGGAGCAAAATTAGTATGTTCAATGAGTAAACCATAATCTGATGTTTTCCCACTTAAAATACTAATCTTATCACATTACTCCTCTGTGCTCACAAACTGCTGCTGGCTGCCCTGTGCCAGTAACATCAGCATGGCTCAAAGGATCCTTTGTGGTCCTCCCTTTATAACCTCTACTACGATTCATTCCCTTCCATAACCCCTGGGCACCACCTCCAGATCCACCAAACACCATGGCATGCTGTTCGACAGATGTTTATTAAATAAACAGTTACGAGGAGGGAGGGATCTGCACCGTATAAGGCACTATATAGATGCCATGAATGCCCTGTGAACAGCCAAGGTGAGACCCATGAGGGAGCTTCACAGAAGATAAGAAAATAGATTTGGGCCATCTAAATCTAACATCTCAAAGACCAGATGCACCGCATAAGAAAAATTCAATCACTCTTTTTTTTCCTATTAATTAGACAGATGACATCAGAACAAAACATTTTTCTTTAAATCAGAATAAGAACTCTGCCAGATTCTATCTTCTCCTACAGGATATGGGTGTAGGCCAAAAGCCCATTGTATACATATTGTTTTTCTTCCCCGAAGTACTTAGGGAAAATTAGGTCTCATTTGGCTTCCATGGCTCCCAGCAAGGACATGATCCTTTTGCAGTGGTGCCTGAGGCAGATAAGGTGAAAGCTACGCTTTCAAATGGAAGAAACTTCAGCCATCTTTGAAACCTAAGATACCTGGTTAGCCAGGACAGCGTGGGAATATTCAGGGTTTTGGTCAAGAAGTCAGAAAATCAGTAAGAGAGTTGGAGACACTTGAGCTCAGTATCGAGTGGGCCATGGTTTGCTTCGGGAGGAGGCCAGGAGCTCTGCCTCTGCCGCACGTGCTGTGAGACGTCCAGCATCGCTCAGTTTGCTCATCTGCAAAATGAGGCAGCTGGAATTGAACTAGATAATCTCCTGTAATTTGGGAACTGAAAATGAGAAAGCATGGAGAAAAGAGATAAGCTGTAACAAAGCATATCAATTCTAAAGAGTGCCACAGAATTTCCTTTACTATCTTGACAGCAAGCAAAGCCAAGAAAATCTCCATCCTTTCGGAGAGCCTGACATTAACGCTCTCACATCAGTACAGGTATTTCATCTCAGCACACAGGCACCAGGTGCTTTTGCTATTGCCCCAGCTGAAGTCTTAAAGCCCCTGCCCAATAACTATTTGAAGATTAGAAGCGCCTTTCACATCCTTGATACTGAAGTCCTCTTTCTTTTTCTGCTCTGCCTGTAAATGCCGCACTGAGATAAGAGCTAGAGCAGAAGCAAAACTTCCGCTAGCTCAGCGATTTCCAACCTTTTACATCTGATGGCACACATAAACTAATTACTAAAATTCTGCAGCACACCAAAAAATATACGTTTAATGATCTGACAAACAAAAATAGGTATAATTACATTCTTCCACACGGGACGGCAATTGTTGCGTTGGCTGTTGTCATTTTTTTATTTGATATTCTAAGGCACAGGTGACAAACACAAGGCTTGCGGGGCCAAATCGGCCTTCTACCTCGTTTTATCCGGCCTGGTACCTTGTTTCTACCCTGCGGCAGCACCGAGCTCCTTGTCTTTAGTTAAGGAGTAGCTACATTTACACAGTCCTAAAGTTACACACGGTCCTTTGAAAGCAACGGAGAGGCTGATGTGGCCCCTGGTGAAAATGAGTTGGACACCCTTGTAAGGGAAAAAAGAGGCCAGCCCCCCTGACTAAATTGTCAAGTATTGTATGTTTTAAAATTTTTTTGCAGCACAGAAGTTGAAAATCGCTGTGCTAAATGAACACTTGCTGAGTCTGTTTTGCACTGATTCTTCCAAGGGTGAGAACATTTCCATTTCCTCCCTCGGCAGACCCGTCCTTTAAGTCATGGGTTCCTCATCCTCTCTGTGGATCACTAGGGGAGCTTAAAAATTAAAAATGCCCACCCTCCCAATCCCAACCCAAGAACAACTAGTCAGTACCTCTGGGGCTGAAGCTCAGAAATTGGTGTGGTTAAATGGAACCCCAGCTAATTCTGATGAACAGATGGGACATGAAGAAGAAGTGCTATTTTAAATATGGAAGTTATATACTATCTGAACGTACCTATCTTTCTTCCCTGGAGTACATCCGGGGAATTATCTATCTACCCTATATCCGTGATCCCAATTAGGGTTTCCCCAGAGGCAGCTATCAGGTCAGAGTTGCAAGAGCGGCTGTGGGGACTAGTTGGAGCAACTCATCTTAGTTTAAAGCAGCCTAGAATTTTCTATAATTTCTCTTTGTCATCTCTGCCTTTGGTGTAGGTCTGTGGCTACATAAAATAAAATAATTCAGAGGAAAAGTCATGTACCTTGACTAACATGATTCATCCTCAAAGCTTTATGTTATCAATAATAATAATGTCTGCATTTATGAGACCCTTACTATATGCATTGCACCATGCTAATAAGTATTTTACATAGACTGTTGCATTTAATAATCCAAAAATCCCTGTAAGGCAAGTACTTTTAACATAAGCATGATGCAGATGAGCAAACTGAGGTCGGTGAGAGCGATGTATAACATGTTGTGGCCAGGGCTCCCCAACGCCAACGCCAAAGCCTGTAAGACACCTTGACCTCATCACTACCTTCACAGACATGGGCGGAGAATGAAGCTCTCTGTATGTGAACACTTGACTCCAAGGGTAAGAAGTCATCCTTTGGTCCTGTTTGGGTGCCTGATAATACTCCTAACACTGGCCCAAGTAAAAGTCACATTGTGTGGGGGAAAGCAGTGTGGTGGTTGGTGGAGGTAAGAGACTTTAAAAATCTTGAGAGGAAAATCAGGTGGTAACTTAAGAAATGTTTTAAGCATATGTGATAGGGCTGGCTGCTAAACTCAACACAGGAGGTGAGAGCAAATGTTTTCCCAAGGGTTCAAGTGGCACCTGAAAAAGTGCACCCTGCAGCTCCCTGACAGTGGGTCTGTCTCGTTGTTGACCAGGCCAGCTCCCCAGAGGAGCAGCAGCTGTGTGAGCGATTGGAAATGGTGCCCAGGAGTGAACAGAGCTTTCCTCGGCAGGTTGCTCTTCAGTGGCCTTTTTTTTTCCTGGCTGTCTCTTCACAGTGGAGACTTATCCTCACCTAGGATGAGCAAACCAGAAACCATTTTCTTCCAGAAGAGTAGAGAAGGTTGAGCAGAGAGCAAGAAACGTGTATATAAGTCAGAAATCCTTGGTTCTAATGGGACACAAGGTTGTACTGAAGCAAACGGGTTGAATGTGAGAAGCTTCTTTCACCAACAAAGAGGTGAATACACCTTTGGAAATGGTCCAGCTTGCTTCATGGGGTTTATGCACCTGTGGGGGTCTCCTCTCAGGACTGCAGGTTTTAGCAGTTAACTCCTGGATCTCACACAAAGGCTGCTGTGGATGCATGGCACGCTTTTCTTGCCATGCTGGTGTCAGACCTACAACTGCCTAGTGGCCCCACTTAGACACATGAGATGAGATAGATGGGCTCTTTGTTTGACCTTCAAAGCCCCTCATATACTGGCACTAAGCTTTGCCTTCCATCTTATCTTCCACTTAGCTATACTTCCTATTCCAGAGAAGTCTACTACTATTCACAACACAACTACAGATGCCTTTCTCCACTCCAAGGCCACTGCCCATATTGTGCCCACTGTTATGAATGCCAAGAGCCATACATTCCTGATCATCCTCGGACAGGTCAGTGCAAATCCTAGTTCAGATGTCTTATTCCTTGATCCGATGAGTCCACAGCAATGTCTTCCTCCTCTTGCCCCTCAGAGCACACCATAGTGGTTAAGAGCACATACACCAGAGCCCATTGCCTGGACCCACTGCTACTCACTGTGTGACCTTGGGCAGATTACTTAGCTCCTCTGTGCCTCAGCTTCCTCAGTGCAAAAGGGAGATAATCACAGTGCCTGCATTTCCAAGGGCTCTTCTGAAGATGACATGGGTTAATAAAGTACATGAAAAGTGCTTGACATATAACAAGTGCAATATAAGTACTTGAAAAATAAATAAGCACCTCTTCTGAGGTACCAGCTCCCGTCTAGCCAGTAGTGTAGGTGTATACTTTCAGAGCATCATGGGGACTCTTACGTGTGTGCTCCATTAATGGCGTCCATAATTTCCACAGTGTGGGCCTAGCACCTGACCTAGAGAAGGCACACAGTAGTGTTCATTGAACTAAAATGTGCCAAACTACTGAATAACAATATTGCATTTCTATGATTCTGAAAACTAAATACCAAAAAAGGAGGCTTTGGCTAAGTGTGAGCACCCTCATTTTTCTATAGCATGTTCCCAATAACACACAGAGATAGAGAACTAGTCAAAGAAAATTTTGTTTTCCTTTCAGTGTTGTATAATTTTGGTCTCATATTAACATGCCTCAGGGAATAAAATGTGTATTTACATAAAATTTTCTGGTCATGGCATCTTGTGAAGTAATTAAATGAAACAATAGCCTCGATCTGCTGAGGGGTTTTATTTCCAACACTGGGTATGTGATGATGTCCTGAAGTGAGACAGGGATTTGCTCCCCCAACAGCCATTTGCCAGGAGCCACAGTGAAGAACCTGGCTCACCTGTGACTTCGGGAACACAAATATCTTAGGAATGCGGAAGAATTTGGCAGGCATTAGATTCACTGACATAACAACATGAGTGAGTTAAACATAGGTGTTTCATAATATAAGAAAGCATACTTCCTTCTTCGCCAGCTTTCTCTCCCCCCAAAAAAATCTCAGGAGAGATTTTGGCAACTAAGAACCTGGAGAAGATTTTCGAAATTGTTTAGGTTAATGGTTCTGAATGCATTTGGCCCTGGAGACTGACATGTCCATAATACATGTCTATTGGAGCTTCAGGGGTTGATTTCTAATTTTAACAAGCCTAAAAATATGCCAGCATTTACTGGGGTCGGGCTCTGTATTGTTAGATTAACGTCTCAGTGCAGTGACAGTGGTTATGTCACTCAGCACCGTTCTGATTGGTCCATGTGAATGTGCGTGAGACTATAAACACTGGAAAAAATGCACATTTAGTTAATAAGTACAGGTCATTTTGCAGACTCCTTAGCACAAAGGGTCCAAATTCCAAAAACAAAAGTAGATCTTCTTGTTGATGAGAAGATCCAGGATGAGATTCGAATGACGCAAAAACTCAGATTTCCTGACTGCAAGTCTTGTGTTGCTGTAACCACGTCACAGCTGATATTTCTGACAGGAAGGTGCGGCAGGGATGTTACTGTGTCACTGGGTTGTCTTTGTGTTTTACATGGAGTGTCTTTGCATCTGTACAACACGACTGCTTGACCCTCCCACTTTCATTTACACTGCCTTTCTTATTACAGTAGACCCAACGTATAGCCAATACTAAATGTACAAAGACAAACAAAAACCACCCTCCCTAACCTCCCTACACAACTATAATTTCCTAACTGACCATTCATTTTCATAAACTTATTTTTTACAAATTTCAAGGGGCTTTCCCACATTTTGGGCTTTTTGCCTTCCTGTCAGATTAAGAAATAATCAGGGTATACACTCAAAAACCCAGACGGGCAAAGCAGATGGACAGAAAGCAGCAGCTTTTACAAACTGTTTCCCTAGGAAACCAGGCAAAAAGCAGAAATAGAACTGGCAGTCAAAATGTGGAAATAGAAACTTTGAGCCGTGGACGGTGGGAAACCCCAACAGCCCATCTCTGCAAACCACACGCAGGAGGTGAAATCAAAGTGGTGGCGCTGGGTGAATCCAGTAAGCTTAGAGGGTGTGCACCTCCACAACGATAATTCCGGGAAGAGAAGCACACGCAGTTCTCCAGTGAGTCTCCTGAGTCACTGATGAGAAAGGAAAAGAGAAAGAAATGAGCTCTGCTTCCACTGAGGAGCCTGAGTCCACGGACTACGGTCTGACTCATGGTCAAACGCAGAATCAGACTCAGGAGTTTGGACAGACATCCCTTTTACCTCATTAAGATTTGCCTGAGTGAATAGGAAAACAGGCCTGGGAGAGCTTCTGGGCTACTCACTGCCATTGCCACAGAGTCTGTGACAACGCATGACCTAAGATCTGTGTGCAGTTTTTCACTGACTCATCCCTACCCACATGGGTTTTAGATAAAAACGAATGCTTGTACAAATGTAGGATCCTGTATCACTGGATACCTTATTTCCCTTTGGACTCATCCTGTTTTAAGATAAAAGAAAACGGAGAGGTGCCTGGGAATAGAAAGTGACTGTTGCTACACCTGAAATTCACTGCCAAGTACAATATGCGTGTCCCCAGTTCCTTCCATGCATTAGGGCCTCAAGGGATGCCCTTTCCTGGCTGATGTGTATGTGGCAGATCTGTGAGCAATAACAGGGAGAGACTGAATGTGGAGTCTGCTTCTGTTTCAGTAAAAAATGGTATTTCATTAGGATTTCAAGGTCATTACTATCACGCTTGGGTCTTCAGTACAACTTAGTAATCTGCTCGTCAATGTTAGCTACAATTGGGGTGAATATAAACTTTTTGCAGCAACAACCCAGCCCACTCCTACTCCTGAAATGCCTGCTGTTCAGCTTCCCTCAAGCCCTTTGCACTTGCCAAAGTGACCATAACAAACCCTGCTGCATGTCTCTTGGCCTTGGCCTGACCAAGTAAAAGCCCTGAAAGGTACCAGGCATGGCTGGGGTGGGGAAAGCCTACAAGAGGAGACTCTATTAACAAGAGACTGGAAAAGTACAAGCTAAAGAGCTGCCGTTTGTGTGTGTGTGTGCGCGCGCGCTCCCTGACACATGTGATAATAAAGGAAAGAGGGTTGAAAAGAAAGGCGTTTCCTCCTAAAAGTCACACAGTCTGTGTTTCCATTGGATTGAAAAGTCAACTTCTTGTGAGTGCATTACAAATTTAAATTTGGAAACGAATTTTCTTTGTGTGACATTTCTAGCTTTGCTATTAATACAGCAAATTCCCAGAAGACAAAAGAATATAAAAATAGAAAACCTGGGTTTAGGTCTTGGTTTGGCCAATAACTAGAAATGTGACCTTCAGCAGGTTTTAAGACCTCAGTTTTGCTACCTTTCAGGAGGATGTAGTATGCATACTATCTCCACTTCACAAGGTTATGGCAAAGAGCAAATGATGTAACCTTCGTTCATTCATGTAAGAAAATTTATTGAGCTTTCCCTCGTTGTCAGGCACTGTTCAAATTGCTCAGGATATAGCTGAACACAACAATGTCCTTGCCCTCACAGAGCATACATTCATGTGTATTCATGTGCCTCTGTGTGTGTGTGTGTGTGTGTGTGTGTGTGTGTGGAGGTGGGATGACAGGGAGAGAAAATAAGCAATACACACAAACGATAAAAAGATACACATGCATACACGCACTGCACACCCATACCCACAAGATCAGCAGAGTGATGAATGTTATGAACATAAATGTAAAAAATTGTGAATAGTAAAGTGGTCTAAAAGTTAAAAGTATCATTTAATATTGCTGCATTAAGACCTTAGATGTAAGCTTTCCGTAGCTGGAATCTTTCCTTCCCTTTCTCCCTTCTTCCCTCCATCTTTTTCTTTCCTTTCCCTTCCTTCACCTTCCTCCGCCCCCACACCTCCATCATATTGGTTAAGACTATACTTTGAGAAATGCATTAGGATACAGTTAAGAAATGCATTGGGGTGCACATCCATAAGGAAGCAAATACATTAGAAGCAGATCTTGCCCTCAGGAGGCTTACAGGTGGCACAAATATAGGTCATTATATAAATGACTATGGTCCGAAGTACATCGTGATAAAAGCAATAGAGAAGAATGGTCTAAGCCATGGAAATGCCTCCACAGAGAGATCATTTTCTGCTTGGGACAGGGAAGGTTCAGGAGGTGCCCCCTGGAGGTGAGTGGAATTGAGAGCCTGGGGTGGGGAGGGCTGTCCCAGGTGGGAGGGGAGGAGTAAGCAAGAGGAGAGGGTCCTGACCTGGCCCGGTGACACTGAAGGGCTCCCAATGCACAAAAGGGAAATTAACCTGGGAAAACTGAGCAGGGGATCCATCGGCTCCCCCATAGTGGGGAATCAGTTTAATTCATGTTCTCAGCTCCATTTACTCAGTAACAGAAAGTCCACATTTCTGCTGGGAAACTCAGCTTTTGAGACCCCAAGTTCTGGTCTTATTCAGAGCAAAATAAGATCTGTGTTTCATAATGAGATTTTCCCTAATTTTGAAGTTCTTGGTAACTATACAGGGTATTAATGACACAATGATCCTTTCAAAAATAATTTCTAAGTAAAATGATAAGTAAAGACATCTTTCTCTGTCGGGTTTGCAGTTCTGCTTACTTCCTAAAGATAGGTTTTCAGGAAACGGAGGTCTTTTTTACAAATTTAAGCAAGTGAATTTTTTTTTCCTTTTTGCTGTTCAAGTCCAAATGCATCACTGTTATTTTTTGCTGCTGATTTGGGAACAAGGTCGGGTAGTAAGAAAATGTTCTTCTATTACTGCAGGCATCTGTAATATGAAGTTAGAGAAGTAAGTTATGCTTTTTGGCTTTATTTCAAACACCCTTCTTATTATGAAGGGTGTGAACTGGAAATAAAGATGTCTTCTTTCAATAGAAAGATTGTGAGCATTCTTGCTTGATAGTCCAAATAAATGGATGAGAGCTGCCAAGAGTACGTGGCTTCAGATCAGCTTGTTCTTAAAACTATAGAGAACTGAGGCAAACTGAAATGATCCAACTTAGGAACACTCCTCTAATTGTTAGGATTTAAGAACAAAATCTGAGCAAAAGGTAAGAAAGCGTGTAGTCATAGTCCAATTTCCCAATTTCCCTGAGAGTTGAAAAAGGAAAGAAAAAAATGTTGATGATAAAGGAGGAGTCATCTCAGGTCTGTGTTTGTAAAATAGTGATTTAAAAAAGCTGGAATAACATAATTCTTTTCTCTGATGGATGCTCCTTTAATAGTAATAAGCATTCAGTGCTTATTGACTCACATTCACCAGCAATTCTAATGACCATTTTGCTGCTTCCTCCTCATACCAGAGGAGATTAAAACCAATAAACATTAGACGATGGTGGGAAAGACTCTGCGAAGGAGTGCAGTGACAGCAGAAATGGCAGCTGACAGCCTGAGGGGACAGCAGAGGACAATTACTGAATTTCAGCACAGCACAATCATACAAGATCATGATGATGACCTTGAGTCATCAAGAGGTTTTGAATGGCTTCTATGGAAGGAAAGAAGTATGAAATGCATTTTAATAAGGTACTCTTCCAAAGCCATTAAAACTGTTTAATTATTTTATTAATTTTGTCTTTGCTGGAGGAGAAAACTTAAACTTTGTGTAAAAGTCACATGTAAAATGCAAAGTGACTATACAGAGCATCATATATAACACATTTTTTTAAGGATTTTATTTATTTTGGAGAGAGGAGAAGGGAGGGAGAAAGAGAGGGAGAGAAACATCAATGTGTGGTTGCCTCTTACCTGGCCCCCACTGGGGACCTGGCCCACAACCCAGACATGTGCCCTGACTGGGAATCGAACTAGTGACCCTTTGGTTTGCAGCCCATGTTCAATCCACCAAGCCACACCAGCCAGGGCCATATATAACACATTTATGTGCACAAAAAAATTCACCACTTCCCGACAGAGACCAAATACACATGAGCGCGTGCACACACACACACACACAATTAGAGTATGCAAAGTCTTGGCTAACTAAAGCAAGATAATGACAAAGACTAAAATGCTATTTGCTTAACTAGAGTAGACAGCAATTGCAAAAGGAATACTATGGTCTTAAAAATAGGTGAAAGGACATAATCTTCAAGAAAGTGGCACCTACTATACAAGATGGGGCAAAAGTAGGTTTACAGCTGTCCATACGGAAAATAATACAGTAATTAATAAATAATAATGCAAGAATAAACTCTTTCACATATTCACAACTATAAACCTACTTTTGCCCCACCTTTTATTATTGACAGTGAAAAAAAAGAGTGAAATTTTCCATAGATTTTCAGAATTTACACCCATATCTGTGCAAATATCTGCAATTTTCCTAAACACCTTCTAAGGTGGGCCTTCCATTAATTGCCATTTAACACCTAACCAGTCGGAGGTGTCTTTGCAGTCAGTGATTGGCCCACAGTCACAAGGTTGCTGGGTGGTGAATCCAGCTCCACTGATTTGCACCCCCACACACCTTGTGCCCAGCTCTCCCCTTACTCCCTTTGCCAGGGGCTTCTCTGTCCACAGACACCCAAGAGCTCATGCTGTTACTCCTTATCATGGGCTGCCTGTTAAATGTCAGCCATTTTCCATGTTTCCTCATCAAGCTTCCCAACCAATTTGTAAAGAAGAGATTATTAACCCCCATTCTTCACATGAGGAAACAGTTCCTGGAAACGTCAAGTCACCTATCTACGTCAGATTTACAATCTATCTGTACTCGTGTAGTCTGGTCTTAACATTTGTCCATCTTCTTTCTTCCCATAAAACTCACAATTTAGACTAATTATCTTTTTCCTCCTAAGAGCTCATGCTAGGCCTTATTCATCTGCATATGCCTCATCGTATCTAACATGGTATGTGGGACAATAGTGGTGCACAGAACATGTTAGCTGAGTATGTCTATGTGAATAATGGGAAGAGTATGTATAAAGTTTAAAATTTAAAAGGCCAGGATTCACATCTCTGGCCAGCCATTTCTGAGCTTTGTGTTCTTGAGCAATAATTCCTCATCACCTTCAGGTGTTCTCTCTCACTCCTGACACAGAACTATATGACATATTCTCTCCAGAAAATATCCAGTACTTTCCATGTTAAGATCCAATTGATTTCCCCACATTTTGGGGGGTGACCCACTCAGAAATGTTTTAAGAATAGGTTCACAAAATGCCTGAGCTATGAAACCAATTCTGAGCTATGTATAGTTCAAAGGTAACATCCTTCAAGGAAAAAAGAAATTTGTTTGTTACACTAATACTTAGGCATCTCATCTGCTCCTTCGTTCACGCAGAATTGAGTGCCACCTGCTGTAAGACAGCGCCGTCATGGAAACTGAGGCTCCAAAAAGGACGAGCTCTGCTACCATTGGAACAGAAGCCAGAAATAGGTGATAAGAGTTATAAACAGGACGTAGGAAGTGCTATTTCTGAGAACTTTCCCAATAGCTCTTTAACTGCCAGTTGATTGGGTAAGTAAAGAAATGCTAGAGAGCACAGTAGAAGGACTGGCAATTTCCCACAGAAGTGGCGTGACCACATGGGGACTGTAAGTGGGCCACTCCAGGACCACAACTTGTTTTAGGATGTCGGGATTCTCTGTCACTGCCGAATGGTCAGGTCTGTGTCTTCCAGCAACTACACCAGCGTCACCCAGGTCAAAGAGACAAACCTAATATAGACATGTCTAGTATTTAATGATTTGAAAGTTCCTTGTGTGTTCTATTGCCCATTGTATTATATAGACACACATTAGCTACTTTAACATGGCCAGTTTGGGTCCCTGCTCGACTTTGGCAACATTCTTCAGGATGAAGATTGACCTTGTAAAATGGCTGCTTTATTTTAAATCTCCTCTGAATGTAATTTGTAACTTAATTTCACTAGTATGCAAATAAGAAAAGCTTGAAAGATGATGTCCCCACCCCATTTCCCAGCAGGGGAAGTTCTGATATACCATTTATGGCAGAGCTGCAGGAAGATTTATAATAGCTCTCACAGAAATTCACCTTCATATAATTCACTGGATTCAACAAGTATTTATCAACACTTTTCAAGCCTATCCACCTTCCTTCTAGAGTAGAGTCAAGGGGCATCTCCATTGAGAAGGTACCAGAAACTAGAGGCAAATTTATGTCCTACACAAAGGCACAGATAAATCAACTTTTAAAGTACCCATAACAATTTTGAAGATGGTTAATAAGTTACAACTACTCTAATAACTACTATGTACAGAATAAAAGATGAAGAAAATGGTGGGTTCTAAAAATAACCTGAGTGTATTAACTATCTATTGCTGCATAACAATGAAAACTTTGTGGCATAAAACAATATACATTTATTATCTCACAGATTCTGTGGGTTCTAGTTATAGTCAGGGCTTAACTGGTGCCTTGGCCTCATGGTCTCACAGGCTGCAAGCAAGGTGTCAGCCTGGGTTGTGGTCACCATTAGGATCGACTGGGGAAGGATCTGCTTTCAAGTTTACATGGCTGTTGGTGACTCAGTTTCTGCAGGCTGCTGGACTGAATGGCTTCAGTTTCTTTCTAGCTGCTGGCTTCCCTGGGCTCCTTGTCACATGGTTATCTCCATGGGGCAGCTCACAACATGCAGGGTGTTTCTTCAAAGCCACCAGGGGAGAGAGGCTCCACACAGGATGTGGTTACGACCTGAGGTAATGGAATTATGTACAAGTGACCATGTACCTCCCTTTACCTTTGCTTTATTCTACTGGCTAGAAGGGAGTCATAGATCCTGCCCATACTCGGGGGAGTTCCATACACGAAGGCATGAATACCAGGAGGTGGGAATAGTTGGGGGCCACCTCAGAGTCTGTCTTCAGGACACTTTCTGCCTTCTGCCTAAGCATCTTCTATGAGGCCACGTTGGTCTGAAATGCAAGAGAGGGGCTTTCATTCTCTGATTGGGAAAGGACTTTCAGTGTTGATGTATATTTTACCTTGTCATAACTTGTTTCAAACAGAATGTGTATTTTTCCCTTTGTCAAGCAGAAGAATGAAGAAAATATTTTTGTTGTTGATGTTATTTAAATCCTTTACAATAGAAGTCCTCCACAGAGTTAGATAACTGTTGTTGTTGTTGTTGTTGGGTTTTTTTTTTTTTTCAGATACCTTAATCCTCTTTTAAAGTTCAACCCTGTACTAAACTTCAGTGCTAATGGCCTGCTGTATACCTACCTTAAATCACCTAAGATGTGGGGATACACAAGTGAGGCAATTGCAAACACTTGAGAGTTGATGCAGTCTGTCTTTGTAATAAAGTGTAGCTATTTCAGCAGTGTGACACATCCTCTCAAAAAGTATAATGCCAAATTTTACCTAGAGCATTCCATAAATAGACAAATAGACAAGGATTGGTTCCCTCCAGAATATGACAGTGACTCCTACCCACTTTCTCTTCAACAAGTAACCTTTTCTAATACATTCCTCTTAAAAAATATTATATTTTTTATCTAGTATATTTCAAACGTTTAATTAAAGTGAGAAATTTTTTACTTCTAGTATTCTTTCTCTTAATAAAAAGAGGGATTTCAATCATCAAAATTTAAAACTGGCTTCCAAGTTAAAAGGAAGGAACACCACAGCAGAGTTGGTCAAGTAAAAGCAGGAAAACTGAATGTTAAGAATTCCGAATACAATGAAGAGTTCTGAATACATTCCAGGGTGTTTGCTATAACAAGGTCAACCTTTAGCATTTTTGAGGAGAAACAGCATATCTCTCTTGCTGCATATTAAAGTAGTTAATATATGTTCATGTAATGCATTGGGCAATTAGAACACACTAAAAACTTCAAAATCATTAAATTTTAGAGTTAAAATAGAACATTATGATCATCCAGCCCAATCCCTACAAATCCAGGAGGGCCCTGGGGGCCTAAGAGGTTATATGACTTGCCAAAGTCTAGATAATAATTCAATGGTAGACCTAGAACTAGAGTTATAGTACACTGGCTTCTAAACTTAGCTCATTTTACCACCATCTCTTTTCGATGTATTGCCCTTCATACGCAAAGATACACACATGGTCCAGGATATACAGACTTGAAGCTATTTCTGCAATTTTCCTGAGCAGCCTCTTTTTCTCTCCTCTTCCCAGCCACCTCCCCCCGCCCCGCCTCCCGCCACCACTCTTCTGTCCTTGCTCCTTCCTTCCTGTGATTCTCTACCTAAATTTTGAACAGGTAAGGAAGTACATTAATTAAAATGGAAATTCAGGATACCTGTTCATGTCTTACCCTCCCTCAGGACTGGTTAAAAGCACCCCACTCCTTCTGACAGGGCTTCTCAGTGTGGCTCAGCCCACTGGGACTTGATACACGGCCTCACTTCGATTGGTAAATGTAACCAGTACCATAAGCCTGAACAGTTTACTCATTTCATTGTTGCGATCCTTCCATCTTTTTATCTACCATCTGGTAGGACTAGCCTCTGCTTTCATGTTATACAAATAATGTTATACAAATAACTAAGTTCAGTATGAAGCAATTGCTTAAAATTATTTCTAGATTACTCTTATGACCTCATAATCACAATTATTCTAAATAACCCAGGATCATTTCTTGGTCTTTTGGCTAAGATCAAGTACACATAACCCAGGATCAGAACGGCACCAAAAGGTCATTTTGCCAATGACTTACACAATTCTAAAGTTTCATTTGCATACCTCTAGTTGCTAAAGCAGCATACATACTCTAGGACTGTAAACTTTGAAGTAATAAATATGTTATAACCTCTGAAGTTTCCATCTCCTGCTCTACGAGATGGAAAAAGCACAGACTTTGAAGTCAGAGATGCCTAGGTTCAAAGCTCAGCTTTGTCACCTATCCTCAGGCAAGGTATTTCATATCTCTGGGCTTCAGATCCCATATTGCAAAGTGGAATTGTAATCCGCACTTAGCAGAGCTATCATGAAAATTAAATGAGAAGTTGTATAAAAAGTAGCCTAGTCCAATGTCTGTTGCAAACTAGATACTTATTATGTATTAGTTTTCCTTCCTTCCTGTCACTATGTGTAGTTAACTGAGTTTGGGAACCACAGTGTCAACAAAAACAAGTGAGCTTTGTAAGTGAAAAGGTTTCCCTATCTAAATTACACCATGGTGTGCTAAAAGATTTATTAAATACATTACTGCATACCCAAAGTGGGATGGAGAACAGGGAGGAAAGTTAAGCTATTTCTGCTATGAATAAAAAGTGAGAAGGGAGAAGGGAAAGAAATCAAGCATAAAGTAATGAAAAATTACCCTAAGTGTTCACAGAAAAGAAGTTGAGAAATAAGGAGTTTAAGAATAGTAGGAAGAAAGATTATTCAACGTTGGGAGCGCCTTTGTCTAAAGTTGAGAATGTAAAAGTTTCTAACTACATTTTTGGAAAACTGTTATAACCCTGGTGTCCCAGAATATACTACGTGAACACTTACCCAAATATAACTGGTTCACAATAGGGCAGTTCAAGAAGTAGAAGGCCTTTTAGGTAAATTCTGTCAGCTAAGAGTCAATGTATTCCAGAAAGTTCTTGTGTTTGTTATGGCATGCCCATGGCTGTAATGGATTGGGATGTTCTTCCCTACAATATACAGGAATGAGATGCAAATACATCTTATTCAATCTTTAAGTCCGGACAAGGAAAACAACAATTACCAAAACAAAAGCAAAAAAGTATCTATTGCTCCTCAAGAGTTTGGGTGTTGGTCCTGGTCATGTTTCAGTTTGCCTCTTTTCAATCACTCAATCAATAGAACTCCCCCTCCTGTTCCAACAGGGCATGCTAAATTTTTACTTCCTGTCTGCAATACAGAGAAGCAGCAACTTGGTCCTTCTCCTCTTCTTCAGGAGGAATAAGGTGGTTAAGAAGGTGCACAGAATCCAGGACCATAGCTTTAGGAAGAGGAAGAATGGTCAAGATCAGCAGGGCAAAGTAATTCTGCCAAATGGCTCCCCCGTGATGTTTCAAAAGACTAAGAAAAATAGAAAGCATGAGTTTAATTACCACTGAAATTGTTGACACTAACTTAAAATGGGGAAATATAATAGAGAAAGTATTATGCCCATTACTTATGGAGGCTGTATATTGTACAAATATTTAATAATTTATACTAATGTTGGTGTGGGTGACATATCCTTGTTTCTTTTAGTCTATTCTAAGTTGGGTTTTTTTTTTTTTTTTTTTGCTTGCTTTTTTACATGTAGGGACCTCAGTCATGCAAGATATGATGTAAGCTGACCAAGCTCAGAGGAGCCCTTAGAGTAAAAGTAAGAAAAGAAAGCATTCTTTATTCTGAACTTGTCCAACTCAAACTGAACTTTCCTTGACTGGAAATAAGCTTTGTCCTAATTGAATCTTCCACAGGTTCTTGTATTTGTACCTTCCTAAGTGAACATATCACCTGTAAAAACATTATTTATATTTTATCTATTTCCTCTACTTAACAGATAAACCATGTTGCATCCATACTAGTGTCCCAAAAGGTACTTTTCGTCTTCTTCTTTTTTTTTTTTTTTGCCATTTTGCAATCTCAATGAATGAGTGTCAAATTCAAGCAAAGCAAAGCAAATCAAAGCAAAGGAAAGCAAAGCAAAGCAAATAAAATAAAATAAAATAAAATAAAAATAAATTAGCTTTATCCTTGGATATACAAGTTAAAAGTTAAATTTTACATAATGAAATACATAGTAATCAACTCTATCGACTCATTCCTTCCACTTGCTCTTCTTCCAAGGTCTGGACACTGACGAGTGAAATCATGCTAGTTATTTAACAGCAGCTCCAGATGCATCCCTAAAAATTGTTGTCAAAGCAGTAGAGAGAAGTGAACAAATTTTTTCGAGGAAAGAACAAGTAATTCAAGAGCAGTGTGGATGCAAAACTTCAAAGGCAGGGGGTGTGGTGGGTAGGTGCGAGGGCAGGGGAAGCAAACTGGCTATACCAAACACAAAGAAAATGCTGTGTGAAAATCACTCTCTGCACAGACACTAAATGTGAGCAAGCAGCAAAGACAAACACCTTTTATACTTTTAACACTGTGTATCTCCATACAATAAAAACAACAACAACAAAAACAATACAACTAATCAAAAGAGTTGCGCTATGTTAAAATAAAACAAAACAAAACAAGAGCCTAGAAGAGAATGTAGCCATACTGAACAGAGTGAGCCCTGGGGAGTGCATGGAGATATGGGTGCCCTTCCATTTTTCCTACATATGCTTTTGCATTGGGTTTATTTAACAAGAAAAAGAAACATAACAATTAAAAATTTAAGACAAATAAATAGCTTACTCTAAACAGCATTTGGAAAATGGGCTGTCTTTTATTAGTACCATGAAAGATTCTAATAAACCTGAGTTCTGCCTTCCAGGAATGCAAATAGCTTCCTCATTTCTACTCCTTCCAGTTCTTACTTAAATTCTTGTACAGTCAGTTCAGACTTGTTCAGTCCCTTGATACCTAAAGTGTGAGCAGGAAAGCAATCAAAATGCAAAAATGAAGATTAATGGAGGATTTCTAGGCACTCCTGTTCAAACAATGTTTTGCACAGAACGTATTCTGGCTCCTTTGTGGCAAGGGACCACTGATGATTACGTATTTTTTTCATAATTAGATGCCCCGCAAATGCAGCGAATGGTACAAAGGAGCACAATGTTCGGAGCTGTAATTTATGATTAAGTCATGTAAATAGTGCATTCAAATGCTACCTCCGATACTCCGGACCTGAGGAGCTCCGTGCCTCCACTGAATGTTGGAGGCAATCACAATTGGTCTAAAACAGACTCTGCTTTCAGGAGAGAATGGGTCAACCCCTCCTCCACATGAGTTAAATTTAAAAATGAAAATAAGGAACAGCAAGGAATTTTTTTAAATCATATATACAGCTGTCTCTTGAGTGCTTTTCAATAAGGTACCTCTTTTATTTACCCTCCCACGCAAGCATATATACACACATTTGTGCACACACATGCCAAATAAAAGTGTTACTAGATTATCTCCACTTCAGAAGAACAATGATACTTGGTCCAGGGAAGATCATCAAGCAACTCTTTTTAAAAAGAGCTGATATATTGGTATTGAAATTAATACACTCCATTCATGAAATATTTATTGCACTTGTACATGGAAAAAAAATGCTGCTATATACTGTGTGGGGAATCAAAGGATAGAAGTGACACAGTGCAGGCAGAAGTGTACAAGTACAGGGACAAGACTAGTATATAAGCTTTAACACAGGATGTCTCTGTATCATGGCTACTGTTTACTTTCTGGGTTTTCCCAAAACTCCATTGCTACTGGTAATACTAGATGTAAAATAGTAACTAGTCTGAAACATCTATAAAAATAGTACAGTCTCAGAATAAGAAGGCACTCTGCCAGTTGCACATAGAAAATGTGATATCTTCCATTCCCCTCTGTATACTTTTGAAATAGACCCACCATCTAAGCACTTCAGGTGATACCACCTCAGTCAGAGACACCATCAGCTCTTGCTAATTAACATACTGTAAGAGCTTCTAACATTTTCTCCTGCATCTGACCTATACCTCTACAGACTATTCTCTACACCATAGCCAGAGTTATCCCTTTACTTAATACTGATTTGAAAAAAAAATGCATCCCTCTGTTCATTACAGCATTATTTACAATAGCCAAGTTATGGAATCAACCAAGGTGTCCGTTGAGAGACAGACAAAAGTATATAGATGATGTGAAATATACAGAATAGGGAAAAAGTAGCTTTGTTTTATAATTAATTATTGTATTATGAAAAGTACATACAATAAACAATAAGTAATAATACAAGAATAAACTCTATGTTTTGTATACTCACAAATATAAACCTCTTGTTTCATCTTGACACACACACAGGAATATTACTCAGTAATAATAAATAATGAAAACTTGCCACTTACAACATGGATGAACCTAGAGGGTATTATGCTAAGTCAAATAAGCCAGACTGAGAAAGACAAATACCATATGGTTTCACTTATATGTGGAATCTAAAAACAAAGCAAAACAAACAAATAAAACAAAATAAAAACAGACTCATAAAAATAGAAATCGAAGTGATGGTTGCCAGAGTGGAGGGAGTAGGAGATGTGTAAACATGATGAAGGGGGATATGGTCTGTAATGTTCTGATAAGTTTTCACGTGACAGTTGATTACTAGGCTTAGTGAGGTAATCACTTTGTAGGGTATATAAATGTCCAGTCACTATATTGTACACTTGAAACTAATATAATATTGTATAAATAAATAAAAATATTAAATAAAAATATTAAATAAATATTTAAATAAAAATATTAAAAAGAAAGTAGTTCTGCTGTTAATAAAAGTCAGTCTGCTTACGTCATGCCTCAACTTAAAACCTGCCCATGTCTTCTCAACTCATTCAGCATAAAATCAAAGTCCTCAGCATGGCTCATAAGATACTATAGCATCTGGGTCTTGGCTGTCTCTCTGATTTCATTGCCTGCCACTCTTCTCCATCACCCTACTCCAGGCACCTGTGCTTTCTGTTCCTGCATATTTCAAGTATCTCTGAGCCTTGCACTTCTGTTCCCTTTGCCTGGCATGCTCTTCCACAGATCCTTTACACATGCTACAGTTCATTCAAGTCTCTAAATGGACCCTAATAAAAAACAGCCCTTCCACAATCTAACCCACTATATTCCTACTCCATCTTTTTATTCTTTATTTTCCTTTTTAGTATTTATAATCATTAAACCTGGTGTGCACATCACTACTTCTTAAATTTACTTTTACAATTTTATTGTCCTTCTCTACTTTAGAATTTTATATCCATAAAGCAGGGGCTTCATTTTGCTCTCTGTTGGGGTGAATACCTTGGCACTCCAGCATACCTAGGATGATGACTATGGCTGGAGCTGGATAGTTAAAGGATGGAAGGATCTAGAAATGTCATTTGGAGATGGCATCAGCATCCAAGCCATTCAAACAAGAAACATAAATCGATTTCCAGCACTCTGAGGCCATTCATTCATTCAAACTGTATATTAAATGCCAACAATGTGTGAGGCACTGTGGTACTCTGTGCATAAAAAGTCCAAAATGGAAAATAAGTCCAAGAAGCTGGGAGCTTTTCAGACACCCCTGAAGGAAGTTGGAATCTAACTAAGCAATGAGGTCTAGAATGTCAGTTTTCAGCTAAAAGGAGAAGGCTAATGGCACCTGATTTATTAATTAACAGTGACATCAATCCAACAACCTCATTATTCTATATCCTTATGACACTTGAGCTGCGTGGAGCCTCACTAACCCTCTTGACCAACCTTCATTTCAGCTGGCATGCAAGATTTCAGAACACATTGCTTTACTTCCTGTGCCTAATCAGGCCATTCTAAAGGAGAAGCTGTGAGATCTACCCAGGTTCTACCTTCACCCAGTTATGGAGAGTAATCTAGGCCAGATTCTTAGATTCATGAATTTGTGGGGGAAGAGGGCAATGAAACAAACTAGTAACAAAACTGTCTCCTTCCATCATCTCAAGGTATAATTCTTCCTTTTGTTGTGAGGGAAAAAGAAGGGGAAGGCAATAATCCACCTGGTGCTTTTTATAGAGAAAATGGCTGTTTTTCTTGTACATTTCAATAAAGTAAATACTGAAATGTGATACAGTGAAGGAAATGCTGACAGCTCTGCCAACACATCTAGACGTCAACTTTTATAGTTTTTAACTTTTTGCAAGTAAGTCATGTGAAATTTTTAGGAATAAGGGATATTATGTCAAAATAATTTACTCCTCATATACTTAATTAAGTGAATGAGGCAGTGCTAGGTCTTACAGGGTAGTAACTATGAATGCAAACTATTTCTCTTTCCAAGTTTTCAATATCTAGTGTCAATTAGATGAGTACAATTGGAAGTAGACTTTAATTGATGCTGTGAAAGAGGCAGAGCAATTTTAGGCTGGGTGGTACTTGATCTGAGACTCAAACATCAGATGTATTTTAAAAGGCTGAGAGAAAAGTCCAGGAAGCACTAAACTGCATAAACAAATACATGGGGAAGACACAACTTAGATGAAATATGCGGGGGGAATTGAAATTGGCCCATTAGGTTAGAAATCTGTAACTACTAAGAAGTAGCAACGGGAGCCAAGTCCAAAACATCAACAAAGGACAATTATGGCAATGAGGATGGCATGAGTCATGGCACTGACTAAAATAAAAAGCCTGAGCCCTTGGGATGTGACAGGTCAGAATCTCTTGTCTTCATTTGTCTCCCCACCCCTACCCCTTATTAACTATCCAGTTTGGAGGCAAAGGAGGCTGCATCCAAATATAAGTATAATCTGCAAGTATGTTTGTGGTCAAAGCTTTTGCACTGACCACATGTGTTAAATTCAATAGCAAAATTATAAAGGGGATGAGGGACAAATGTGTGTGCCAAAATGGACATGAGTGTAGTTCAACAGGAGATCCCTGTTTCAAAAAATGCCCTCTTCTGGAAATGGTTCAAACCCCACTGGTTGGCCTGAAGTAGCCTCGGGTAACAGTGGACACAAATACAAAACTAAAAATGGAAAGACTATTGGCTTGAATGACAAGAAACCTGGGTTCTCATCCTGGGTTTTTCTATTAAATAATATTAAACCATCTATGTGACCATTGGCAAATCCTTTCCTTACCTAGACTTTCTTTTCTCGTCTGTACACGAGGAGCTTCGGCGAGAAGGGTCAGGGCATGTCTTCCAACCACAATAATCTGAGGGCACATGCTGCGTGCCCTGAGTGGGTGAGACTCAGGGCGGCACAGAATGTGAAACGGCTCCCGCTGTATCACGACCCCGTGGTTGCCGCCCAGTATCAAAAGGCTCCCTACCGCCCTTCTCTAAAAGTATAACTTCACATTCTCCTTCTCTACTAGTCTGTATCCCCCTTTCATGTTCTGCTGGACTCATGTTTGCATGTGGGAGCTCCTAGCACCGAGTCTTGCAAATAATGACCATTCATTAAATATATGTGGAGAAAAGGGATGAATAAAATGAGAGATTTTTAGTAATGGAGCTGCTTATATTCATCCAAAAGAATTTCCAGAAAAATCTTAAAAGAAGTAGTAACATTAATATCAAGGAAAATCACATATTGCTATTCCAATTATTATTATCATTATTATTTATTATTTTTTTACTTTTGGATATGTCTTAGAAAATTCTCACAAAAAGAAAAAGTAATGTCCCACAGAAAAACAGCAAATCGCTCAGTGATGTTGCATTTCTGCCAGGCTGAGAGTTCCAGATAATGGCTTGATCCACAGATTCATGCATCAGAGCGACAACTACAAGCCCTGAGGACCTAACTTCCAGTCTCCCCTCTTATGCTCAACGCCTCGTAAGGAGGCTGATTACATCGTTCTGTTTCAGTGCAGCAGTGATTCTGGAATTAAGAGTTGTGCAGCACTCAATATTACTTGTTTGTAAGTGATTACATGTACTGCACTTTCCAAGTCATTTAACAACTCTTCAATATCTGAAAAGTTGCACAATCCACAGAGAAACTGTACCACTGAGGGCAGCATGGAACCTAGTGACTGTGTGTGCAATAAACACCTCCCAACGCCTACTCTGCGCATCACATGGTAGGTGCAAACTAAATGACTTCCCATTGTACATTGTTCATGTCACAGGCATAAAATTATAAGAGTTTCCATCTTCAGAGTCAGAAAAAGAGGAAATAGAAAAAAACTAATTTAACACATCATCTTTGAAAATAAATGAGGTTACAAATCTACATTTGGAAGAACAGAATCTAGTCCATATGTACAAGATACCATTTTTTTTTTCAAACTCAAACTCAAACTCCGGATTCCAAAATGTACACTCCCTCTCTATACCAAGGCAACAGCTTGTCAGAGAAATGTGGCACACAGTAGCAGGACTAGCGCAGCAGATGGGTAGTATTTTTACACTGGTTTTTAAGTGATAATGTGAGTTTACATAGGGTCGTCCCAAATATTGTTTAAGTGCAGGGAATGACTCGAGTCACTGCCTAACCTCGAGTAGGCTGTTTTGCTTTCAGATCTTGTCTAAATGTGCTGCTGTCAAGGCTTCAGCGAGAGAAGTCTATCTTTTCTTTGAAATAGGAACTGCACAAATTTCTCCGGAACTCTTTTCAGATTCTTTTCTATGTTTTAAATTGACATTAAAAAGATGGGAAGAGAACAGCTAGGACAACTTCTCTGGTTAACACAGCTGACTAAACTCAGTCTCTGTTAATAGGCCACTAATGGCATGTGTCCCAGGAGAAAGGAAAACACAGTGAGTAGGGGTTGGGAGCCCTAAGTTCTAATTTCAGCTCCTCTCCTAATTGGCCCCATAGCATCTCTGGGACTCGATTTCCATATCTGAAAGATGTGCTTGTCCGTTGCTACTGTAGAGTGTTGTCAGGGTGGGAGGCGTCAAATAAAGCGCCTACCCAGTCTCTTGAGGTTCACTTTCTTCCTTTGATGTCAGAGCCGTGTTCACTTCCTGATAAAATGGACGGGATGGTCTTGCTGACCTGCAATTTCAATTTCAAAAGATATTCTGGATTTTAAAAGAATCCTATGTAACCCAAACAAAATGTTCATTTGGTCTGTTCACCAACATTGCACGTCAACGTTAAGACAAATCTTCAGAACAGCCGGGGATACTGCCGTCAGTGCTTTTCCTGTGCAGGCACACCTGGGGGACATAACATGCGACCACTAGAAACAGTGGCTTCCTTTAAAGTGGGATTCTCAGCTGGGGGCGGGTAGATTGCAAAAGAGTAGAGTGGAAGTGTTAGCAAGTTATTGGTACTATTTCCTTTGAAAAGCTGGGTCCCCAATATAATACAGTCAAAATGTCAGTACCAGGAAGCAGGTATTTTTGGTTACTGTGTTCAGTACTGTATTCAGGCAATCAGTGCCCAGAAAAGTGACTGGTACATAGTAGGCACTAGAAATATTAATGGAATGACTGATGAATAAATGACAGGCCCCTTCAAGCACATCCCTTTCGCTCTTCCCTTAAAAAAATCATTGTCCTGAAGAGACCTGTGAGGTATGTTCTTCCTCCACCCACCCCTACTCCCTCACCAAGCAAAACCAACAACAAAACACTGTGTTTGGAACTAAGCATCTTATCTAAGTTTACATATCCAGAGAGTACCCGAGTCAGATGTCTCCTGACTTACAGCTCCCTATTCTTTCTACTAAGCCATACTGCCTTCATGATGAGAGGCTGAGTGAGAGGCATGGATCAACTGATCTGACCATGAACGAAGCTGTGAATCCTCGGACCTTCCAAGTTCCACACCTGTAAGGGTTGATAATGTAATACTTCAGAGATGTGTTGGGTCGAAAGAAATAAAGTCACACGTGAATAAATGGTGACTAAGAATGTGTTCTCAGGTCTCTTGGGTACAAATAGGAATATGTGATTTTGCTTTGTGAGTTTTAAAACTGCAGAAACATGGCTAGTTACTAGCATTATGATCCTTAGTGTATAAGCTTTGAGTCAGGGCACTTATTCACCTAGTTATGAATAAATTGACCATCACTTGATAAACAGTGTCTGGCAAAGTAGGTATTTTGAAATTGAATGATGAGAAATGAATAAGAATGACTGAGTCTTAGAACAATAAATATAAATGACAGAATTTCTGATAAAACATTAATTGTAGAATTATAAAATGAGTCAGATCCTGCCAAACAAGGCAGAGGCTAAGTTAAAATTAATGCATTAAGTACAAAATTCATAATTTCCCATTTACTTCTTTAACTAAACTGATTCATGTTACAAGGAAAAGACAAATTGATCTCAAAACATGTATTTTTAAAGTTGTTTTTAGGAACAAAATAATATGTTAGCTATGTTTGGAGAATAAATTGCAATTTTGTAATAGAACAGTAAGTATTCAAACATGAACTGTAGAAACTATGATGAAATAATGTGATTTGCCAACATTTCTTTCCTTTGTCCTAAAATTCTACCCTTTAGATTATCTGGAAAATTTACTTTTTCTAGAAATAAACAACATTCAGTACAGATAAAGGGTTGTGTACTATTTGCAACAATCAGATACATTCATTTCCATGTCAATTAGATTTCTATAGGCCAGCTAAGGCACAGAGCAGCCAAATTTGATGTTGAGAGGGGTAAGGGGAAAGATAAAAACAGCACAAGATCCTCAGGCAATCCTGAATCACAATTAGCCTTAGTGGACCACAAATCTAGACAGTGGTTCTCAAAGGACGTGGGAGGGAGAGGATCCACTCCTCCAGGGAGCTTACTGCCTCAGAGGTATTTTTGGTCAATCCAGTGGGTGTGTGTGTGGCGAGGTACTACTGGTATTTAATGGGTAGAGACCAGGGATGCCAAGTCCAGACATTGCCAAAAACTGAAGAATTCTCTTCCCCTAATTGTGACAAGAACCAGTTTAAAAACACCAGACTATACTCTAATTTACTTCCACGCCCCCGGCCCTCCCCTCCCCCTGCTCCAGTTTTCCATAACTTTGACCCCTGGTAATCATTCTATGGCTGCTGTAATTGTTACTTGCATGTCAACTTGACCCGGCTGAGGAATACCCAGAGAGCTGGTAAAACATTACTTTGGGGTGTATCTGTGAGGGTGACAGCACAGACTAGCATTTGATCAGTAGACTCGGTGAAGACGATCTGCCTTTGCCATGTGGGTGGGCCTGACCCAACCCACTGTGGGCTTGTCTAGGACAAAACAGTGGAGGGAAGGTGAATGTGCTCTCAGCTTAAGCTGCAACGCCCCTGTTCTCCTGCCCTCTGGCATCAGTGCTCCTGGTCCTCAGGTCTCTCAGCTCTGAGTCCTACTTCCAGCTGCTTCTCCAGCTTGTACACAGCAGATGGTAGGACTGCTCACAATCTCTGTCTCCATGATCACTCAAATCAATTCCTATTATCTAGCTACCCAGCTAGCTATCTTATTGGTTCTGCTTCCTGGAAAACCCTTATACTCTTCATATGGAAAATCAATCTTGGATCAAAAAAATTCATTAATACAGAATGTAAAACAGAAGATATTAACTGTCACAAAATTATTTAAATGTTTTCATTATTTTCTATAACTAGAAGGCTGAGCCAATGGGCCAATCAATTTTACTCTCTTATATGCAAGAATCCTCTCTCTTTCTCAAATGATAAGGGTAAATTTTTAGAAATGTTTTGATCTGAGTAAAAGAAAGCGTTAGAGTATATAAAACTTGAACTTTACAGTTGTTTTAACAAAAGCAGAAGTTTTTCGATAGTCAAAGAAACAGGTCAACTTGAAACACCTTGTGCAACTTTGTTTGTTCATTCATTCAAGCAAGGTTATGAGACACCTTCTAGGTTTTAGGCACGTTGCAGCATACCAAAATGAGTCAGTAAAAAAACTCGGTTTCACGGAGCTGTACATCTGAGAAGGGTGCTAAGGCATTCAACTTCAATATAAAGCAGAAGATTAATACTTCCACTACAGGTGACTGGTTAAAGGCAACAGGAAATTCAGAGAATGGGCATTCATTTTCAGTTCAAGGATGAGAAAAGGCTCACAGAAAAGACACCACCTAAAAACAAATTGTTTCGGCTCTACCCTCCCTGCTGCTCTGAATGTGGCATGTGGCAACAGGTGGCTTGTAATGGATTTAGTGTGCATAGCAGGTAATATTTAATGGTAAAATTTCTAGTCAATTCATTACAATACCTTACAGAATCATTTTCCCCAAATGCAGTCTTCAAATAAATCATCGTGAAGATACAAATGACAACTTTTTGCTTTTTCCCACTCAGGAGAGCTCTTCTTCTAACATCAGAAAACTGCCATAACCTCGTGTGTGGGATATATGTGTAATATTTCTCCTGTGAACACATAGAGCATACAATAGCACCCTACTATCTCCAGTTTTAAGCAGCAATGTGCTTGATACTTAACATGATGAAACAGGGTGAAGAAAAGAATAAAATTGTTGGAAAGAGTTTATCTTTAATTTATTGGGTGCACAGAGTTTTAGAAAGCAAAATAATATAGCCTCCCCGTGGAAACATATCTTTACCTAACACCTTGAAATCTTCACTGAGGATTATCTTGTATATGAAGCTGCCCTAGGCCTTTTTGAATTTGTATATTGCATTTAAGGGAACTATAAGTCTAACTGTCAGAGACACCAGGGCCCCTTAATCATCCAGGCCTGAGATGCACACACATGGCCCAAGGGCAGGGCATCCACTCGTACACAAACTACCACACAGCCTCATGTTCAGACGAAGATGCCTTCCAGTGATTGTCATCCCCCCACCCGTATTCCCCCCAAAACACGTACAGTCTGCTGTGTGTTTTTTTCTCTACTGTTGCTTCTCCTTTCCCTTGGCTTTTCAGGGGACTTAAACTGTTTTCTGCTCCATCTGATGACATCTTGTCATGTAGATGCATTCTGTTCAGTTCAGAAGTTCATTAAATTCAGATAACACATCATTCTTGCAAGGTGACTGATGTTTATTAATGCAACATGTGAAATGGCTAATTCAGCAGGGGATTTGAGCCTTTCTTTGCATCACTCAGACACCTAGAATAATGCAGTGTGTCTGGAATTCATCAGGGGATTATAATGTTATTTACATATTTAAAGAATTCTTGAAAGTCACATGCCTTTGAGAAATTCAGGAATGTGAACATCGGGAAAAAATAAATCAGATATAGGCAACATGCTGATTCATACATCCCTAAATAGCTTTGTTTTTTGTGCCTGCACTGTGGGGGATGGAGGAGGAAAGGGACAGGGGAGAGGCAATAAGAAGCTCTTTATGTGATTAAGCTTTGGGTTCTTAACAGCTTTATTAACAGCTACACTAATATTAATTTTTAAATTTAAGTAGTAAGTGCAATTTGTAAAGGTTTTCCTCCCCTATTTGTTATCTCACTAAGTTTTGGTTTTTCACTATGCTTTTTTGTAGAATGGTAACAAAAGATGAGTACAACAAGTGTTAATGGATCCATCGGCCTTCAGTCACTTACACAGTGTCATCAGCCAGAAGGACTTCCAAGTGCATGTGGTAAAAGAACGGAAACTCATAGAAATGCATATGGTATCACCACCTGCAGGGCTCCCACAACTCCTTCTGTCTTTTGTGCCACTTGAGTCCATGGAGACAAAGACGCTGACAGGAAGCCCAATGGTGCCCTAACAGTTCAGAATAAAAGAGGCTGGCCAGGTTAACTCAAGAAACACTGTTTAAACACCTGCTACCTGCAGGGCACTCTCGATGCTATGAGATGAATCCCTTCCTCTGAGGGAGTTCATACTGTAGGAAGAAATAAACAGTAGAGCATGTCTGCATAACTGACAGAAATTATTTAAAAATTGTTACTGTTTTTGATAAGTAGAGGATTGAGCCAATGGTTCTCCTTTCTTTCCCTTTTCCTCCCTCCCCCACCCTTGCCTCTGGCAACACTAAGTGTAGGTGTTGAAATGTCAACAAGTGTGTACAAGCACATTGCAACAATAGTGAAAAGTTTTACTTAAGAGTTAATAAAAAGATTAAGCATTCACTGAGCATCAGAATACCCTTCTATCTCCCAAGTCTATCTTCTGTTACTTGAAAGGAAAAAAAATGAATGTAGTGTTCCCTAAGAGGAACCAGCTACTTTCAAGTTAATCTTTCAAGCCTATTGCCAAGATATGCTATAGATGAAGGAGGGCATATTGGAGCAAATACAGTTGGTCAGAAACATATCTTTATCAAGAGAATGAGAAGACAAGCCACAAATGGAAACAAAATATTTGCAAAAGATGCATCTATACAGGACCATTATCCAAAATATGCAAAGAACTTATGAAACTCAACAGTCAGAAAATGAGCAACTTGATTAAACGAAGGGAGAAGGTCTGAACAGACAGACACCTCACCGAAGACGTGTACAATGTTTTTCGGACCATAAGATGCACTCGGGTTTTAGAGCAGAAAAATACGAAAAAAAACTTTGGAGCTAAAACGTGGTAAAATATTTAATAACATAAATACCATAATATTTCACGAATGGAAATGTAAACAGAACTCAGCAGCAGCATTAACAGCAGCAGCATTCTTCCTCCCAAGTGAGGGGGGTGCGTCTTATAGTCTGGGAAACATGGTAGATGGCCAACAGGTGTGTGAAAAGGTAATAAACATCTAAGGTTATTAGGGAAATACAAATTAAAACAACAAGGAGATACTATCAGGATGACCAAAATCCAAAACACTGACAACCCAAATGCCAGCAAGGATGTGGAGCAACAGGAACTTTCATTCCCTGCTGTGAAACGCAAAACGGGATAGCCACTGCAGAACACAGTTTGAAATTTCCTGACAAAAATAAATATAGTCCTACCCTAAGATCCAGTAGCCACATTCCTTGGTATTTACCCAAATGACTTGAAAACTTCTGTGTACACAAAAACCTGCATGTGGACTTTGTAGCAGATTTATTCATAATTGCCAAAACGTGGAAGCAACCAAGATGCCCTTCAGTAGGTGAATGGATAAATAAATCTGAGATACATACAGATAATGGAATGCTATTCAATACCAAAAGAATTGAGCTATTAAGCCATGAAAAGACATGGAAGAAATTTAAATGCATATCACTAAGTGAAAGAAACTAGTCAGAAGTGGCTGTGCGAAGGTACAATTCCAAATACATGACATTGTGGAAAAGACAAAACTATAAACAAGTGCTAAACTTGTCTAAACTTGTCTAAAAAGACAAGTGCTTGCCAGAGGCTTGGGGGAAGAAGGGATAACTAGGCAGAGCACAGAAGATCTTCAGTGAAGACTTTTATCAGTGAACCTATTCTGCATAACAGCATAATGGCGGATACCTGTCATTCACGACACCTGTATCCAGAACCGTGGAATGTGTAACACCACCAACATGGACCTTGCATGCACTTGGGTGATCACGATGTGTAACTGTAGGTCCATTGCTTGTAACAAATGTGCCACTCTGGTGCAGAGATGTTGACAGTGAGGGAGGCTGTGTGTGTGGAAGCAGGGGGTCCGTGGGAACTCTCTGAAAGCTTCATGCTCAACTGTGTTGTGAGCTAATACTCTAAAAAGTAATCTTAAAACACACACACACAGGCACACACATACCCTTTGGAAATCTACTTCATGCTGGGAAAAAGCAATCATGTAATGCTTAGTACTGGAGTCTAAAATAATTGAAAGAAAGAGGGATTTAAGACAGAAAGAATGAATTTAACGTGTAGTTAAAATCTTTACTAGCTGTTGGGCAACTATTGTAAATAGCTACACATCTGTAAAATGGACACAAATACCAACCCATGAGGAGTTCTGTGAGCATGAGAATGAGATAACGGACACACAAATGCTCCACACACTTTGAAGCACGCACACATTATTGAATGGTTTTGCTTTTCGGGGGTGAAAGTAACTTCCTTGAAGCAGTGGCTATCAAGAGCTTCTGTTTGTGCCCGCACACAGAAAACAAGTGTCATGCTGTTGTGTTTACTGTGGGGCAATAAAATTGGAGTAGTGGTGACAGCCTTGTAATTGTTGGTCTTAGAAGAATTTTCACACATCCTGAGGACAGTTGGGACTATGAAATAAAAAGCATGCACACAAAAGCAAAAACAACAAGTTATGCCATTCCAAACTCCCATCTATTCTCACATCTTTATGCCTTAAGAGGCCTAACCAGTGTAGTCCAGAGTAAACTCATTTCTGTTACATGTGAAGTGAAAACATTTCCATAAGAGATGAAGAATGAGGGGAATAGATTAAGAACAATAGGAATTTTGGATTGAAAAGATTCAATAGATAACAAAATCCTAACCAGCTCTGAAGTTGTTTGCTGTGTGAGTGTCTGGAAAATATGTGTGTAGGATCCAATCCATAAGCAGAACCATAATATAAAATTAAAACTAAATAAATTAATCAGATATTTAGCTTTGCAATGGGTTCCATGCAAGAACCTGATCGTGAGAACCATTGCCAAGCAGTGAGAGGGAGCAAGGGTCTGGAGCCATCCTCCCAGTCGGGGGAGCAAGACTGGCTTGCTAGGCTCTAGTGGGGCCTAAACTGAAGCTCCCAACGACCTGCCAGCCTCCCAGACTCTTTCTGAGTGGAAATCAAACTTTGCAAAACAACAAAGAAAACATTTGTTGCATGAGTGAATGAATTAACAACAACAAAAGAATATATTAACGGCCACACCAGTGTCCTTCCTTAATGACTTTTGAGCTACACAGATAACCAAATACACTAGCTCACTTGACTGTTACACAAAAATGATTCCAGGGCAAGGACTCCTAATCCTATTTTATGGATATGAAACGGAGGCATCAAGAGAAGGTGCACATACAAAAACCGCCTTGCTAGAAAGCAGTTGAGTCCAGGTCTCCGGACTTTGATAATAACATTTCGTCCAGTCTCGAATTACAGTCATCTCTTTACAACAGTCAATTAGCCAGAGAAATAAATAAAAATAACCAACCTAGTGCTGAAGGAAAATTATCCCTGATAACTAGGAGGTTATTTTATACCACAAAAATCCATGAAGGTACATTATAATATTTATTAACCATCTAAACTATATTTGTTAACAAAGTTGAGAAGTGGATAGGCCACCATTAGTTATGTGGTTACTAAGAGCACCTTGTAGTTCCACAAAGGACAAAAATGTCCAAGTCATTCTATCCTTACGCCCATAAATCCAATTTTGCAACTTGCAGGCCTAAGGGTTGTGTGGAAATGGGACTCTAAAGAATCTTCAAGTGACCCTTGGCTTAAAGGCAACCACAGTCAACCTAAAACAGCGGGGCAGCTGGCTAGTGATGAAACCAGCAGCAAGAAAGGACCCGACGTGCCGTTTCTTGATTTTTGGACGGAGAAGGGCTAATGCCCCCCAAAGTAGGAGCCTCTAAAAAGTCAAACACGTGTATGAATGGCGTATCCATGCCTTTTGTGTTGTTAAGCCATGAATAATATCTAAAATTCATAGATCCACACACAGAAAACATGCCTTTTTTTTTTTTTTTTTTTTTTTTTGAAATATGGGGCAGTGCAAATGCCAGGGAGAAGCATCTGAAGTAGGCCTGGGGGAGCGGAGAGGGGTGGGACACTGAAGGGGTATCGTTTGCTCTATATCTATCAGTCCTATTAGCCTTGTTAAGCTAAGAGTATGTGCTACTTAAATTTTCGAAAAACAACAACTTGAGAAATATGGAACATTTATTCACATGTTTGAAGGACAAGAACATTGGCTGCTTATTCATCATCATGGTCTCTGTTCTGATCAATAAACAAACATATCAGATAATGTTAAGGAAGCCAAGGAGAGCAGAGCTTAGCAGAGATATTAAGATTGCACTCATGGAAGCTGAAGCATTATACATTTTATATGCTACTGTTCACTGTTCATTCATAGGGCTATAAGAGGTTCAATAATGTGCTGTGACTATGCAGAGGAAGAAATTATTTGCAACTGAAGGAAGCTTTGATGGTGTCACAGAGGTGGAATCTTTGAGCTTAGCTATCCTAGATGTTAAATAGGGGCCTTCTTCACAGAAGACCAATTTGATTAAAAGTAGAGGAATGAATGACAGGGGCTGTGGGCACACGGTCCCATTCTTTGGTCTGAGTAAACTGTGGGGACTGTGAAAGAATACAGGATGAAGACTGGAGAGGTCATACAAAAATAAAAAAGACATACATAGATATCAGTTGTACAGACTTGATTCCATAGTAATAGAAAGCTGTTTGAAGCTAAATTAATGATAGCAAAGTGACTAAAGTAAACTTAAAAGTTTATGAAATATAAGGAAAGTAGTAATGTAGTGATCAATGATATAAAACTTTGAGGAGGGTCAGGTATAGCAAATAATATAAGGGCAAAAAGGTTGTGAGGACAGCCACACAATTTTCTTGCTTTCTTATATAGTTTCTTACCCCAATCAAAGTAAATAACTGTCATTAGTGTCTCATACCCTCTGTTTTGAGTATGAGTATACGTGTATGTTCCTTGAGAGCTTCGAGAAACTCATGCATTGCTGCAGTGTTAAGGAGAATGTGCACACCGGAGGGGAAGAAGCAAATAACTGAATTCAGCTATGATGCCCGGGAACAACTTAAACCCCTCACACAATTAGACAATTGATAAAATACCTAAAAACTTGCAACATGGAAATGGGCCAATATGGACTCTATTTGGAAAGCCCTGTGAGAAAGTAGGGATCTGGTATTACCTTCAAAGGATGTAACAGAATCTCTTTTTCAAGAGCTATTGAATGGGTGGTTAGTTTAGAAGCAGGATCATATAGTAGTAAGAACAAATGCTATGATATTGGAAAATCTAGGCTTGAATTCTCATTCCGTATATTACTGATCTTGAGCAAGTCTTTTCTCTAATCCTCAGTTTCCTCGCCTATTTCATAGGGCTGTAGCAACCCCCCAGTGACGTACTTCCAGTGAATGCACAAATGCCAGTGTGAGTTATAATTTACCACTGTTTCCTCAAGTGGAGAGCTTTCATGGAAACTTCATTCCGAATGGAGAACATGAGCTTCACTTGCTCAGTATCGCAATGTTAACCAGTCAGAAACCCCTCCAGATTTAACTGCTAGAAATAGTTCACCTGTCAGTAGGACATGGTCTGATGTCATCTGGTCTAATTTGGCATAAACAGAAACTTAGCCGCAGCCCTTGGCAGGTGAGCAAAAAGATTGTAACTGGTTTTTTCTCCCAACACTTTGTTTTTAAATGTAATTGTTTGTTTGCTTTTTTTATTTGAGTCTACACAATCTGTTCTTTGATTTGGGATCTTAAACAGTTTGCTATTGCTTCATGGCTTTGAAGATCAGCTTTAAGAAATGAAACCAACGAGCTGTCACAGACTGTGAGCATGAAAGTAGCTGATGTTCACAGACATTGCAAGTGGAAGGAGTGCTGAGGTTTGTCTTCAGGACCCTCACTTAGAGGCCTGACGGTGCCTGAGTACTCCTTGGCATGAGACCCCTTCTTAAAATCAAAGTGTTTTCTAAATGTGAGATTGTCACTGCTTACTATTTGGACAAGGAAATATCAACATGGCAGGCTGATGTTTTCCACAGTTGCAGTTTAAAGCTACATAGAGTAGGTATTGCTTGAAAAGTTCAGAGCAATGTCAGTATTATCTAATTAAACTCAACTGGCAGATGGACCAATTCTCTCTCATTTCTAGTATACATGTTTCTCTCTTCTTTGAGAAGAACTCACTTGAAATATTAGAATTTTAGAATCTTCAGGTTGGAAATAACCTCCCTGGTGATCCCCCAAGCTCTGCCTCATTCGATGACTGAATGCCCTTGCAATCTTCCAGAGTTTCCAGGGACGGCATCTCACTACTTGCTAAAGCAATGGAGTCTTCTTTCAGATAGCTGTATTTTGGTTCTCGTGTCATGGAGCAAATTTACATTTCTTCCATGCACCTTCCACCCATCACCAGTATATTGTGACATTTATTCAGTGATTTCCCTAATTCTGTTTGCAATTTTGTCTTGTTTAACTCTAATACCTACCTTAAGCTTTATTCTTCCTTAGAGCTCATCAAGACTAGTCTGCCCTTTCTGATGTCTCTTCCCTTTTCTTGAACCTCTTAGCACTGATGACCAAACTCTGGGATTTGTTTCTAGGTACTTCGGGCAACTAACCTCTTCTGGGTAACTTATTACCTTGTAGGTAAGAGAGAAATGGAGGTATACTTTAGACCCACACTGATATTGGGTGACTGGACTGTGTAGATGTGTTAATTAAGACTACAGAAATGGTACATCAGACCCTTTACTACAAAACAAAACAAAACAAAACATGAGCCTAAGAAAAGTTCATTTTGCATCTTCTGTTTATAGTTTCCCAATGCTATACCTACCTTCCCCCAATTAACACTACCATTTTATTTTATACATGTATATGTTTTCCATAAAATTATTTGCCCACCCCATTCCAGGGTGATCTTCTCCTTCTTCAGGGTGTGGCCTGACTCCATGAAATCCTTGGATTGAAGCTCTTCTGTGGTTCTGTTCTGTGAGTACCATTAGGATTGTTTTCTCATTCCTGATGTAACCTATCTTCCCAATTCCTGGCTAATTACAGGGTGCAATAGGTTGAAGTGGTCTGGAGTGATCCTTGTACTTGTAAGTACAGAATCTACTATCCTCAAATACTTATCTAGGAAGGCCTGGCTGAGCTCTTAGAGACCACGCAGAAACTCAGCAGGATGGAGACGTACTGATGGACTACAGCATTTTGCTGAGTGCAATGCTTAGGCATACAGTTATTTGCAGAAAATTGTGGAAAATTGTTCCATTTAGTATTGTCACTGATTTGTGGAAATGTGGAGTTTGTGTGTGTGCATGTGTGTATACACATACAATTCAGAAAGATTTGACTGTCTTCATTTTAAGGGTGTTACTGATTTTCACCCTAATGTATGGAGGAATCTTGAAGTAAAATGTGGCTACATTAATAAAATGCACCATGTTTAAGGCATACTAACAAGCACAAACAGATATAATCTTCCAAATTTCTTAACTCCCTATTTCCTCATATTATTTCCTCTATCAGGAATGTCACACTCCTAACACTCCCAGCTTCCCTTGACAAGACCTGATCAGCACCATTTTTCTCCTGAACCTTCTATCAACTACCTTAGGTCATTGTTCCTCACAGCACTTAATACACTCTGCTTTTTATACTCATTAGTGTATTGGTGCAAATCAGTTGGATTTATTTTCACATAAGCCATAATACTTTTACTTGTTCCAGTATGGGAGGCTCACCAGAAACACTTTCATGACTTTTATTTCCAAAGTATAAAATCGGGGTCATTGACATTTCACAAAGCAAGCAATGGGATACCGTCATTGAGTCTGAGCTCTCAAAGGGCAGGGGATGCTGGTATGGTGATCTCTCACCCCACTCTACACCTAGGAGTGATTACAACTGTGGCAAATCACTAACTGAGCTCAGTTCACAAGTTTGAGAAGAGGTGTGATAGGATGACCAATTACAGATTTGTGAGTTTTAGATCTAGACTCATAAGCAGATGCCATCCAACCACTGACTCTCATTTCATACTTAATAAATAAAGAAACAGACAAGGACAAAATGTAAAGAAGGAAAAGCCAATGAGGAAAAAATTACTTCATAAACCAAATGATTGAGGATAATATGTATAATCCTGATTGGTTCCATTGGGGCAGATGCATTAGAAATGCCATGAATGCAAATTCAGAAATGTGCTACATTGCCTTAGCTGGTGTGGCTCAGTGGATTGGGTGTCAGCCTGCAAACCAAAGGACTGCTGGTTTGATTTCTAGTCAGAGCACATGCCTGGGTTGCAGGCCAGGTCCCCAGTAGGGGGTGTACAAGAAGCAACCACACATTGATATTTCTCATGCTCTCTTTCTCCCTCCTTTCCCCTCTCTAAAATAAAGAAATAAAAATCTTTAAGAAAAGTGCTGTACATTTAGCAAAAATATTTTTTCAGATTTTCAATTATCTTTTACTATCATGTTCCTTCAGGTTGGGCCATCTCTTATAGATGAGTTATTTCATTCCAACAGTTTCTTATAAGTCCTCTGTTTGAAATGCAGAAATACATCTCCTCATAGAAACAGTGTTATAATTCAGTATTAGGTTCCATGTCTAATCCAAAAATTCCATTAAACGCATGATTATGTTAACCAGATTTTCCGAACCCAAAATGGAGACATGGTCTGAAAAGTTCAAGCATGAAAGAAAAATAATGATGATGATGATAACAATAACTAAAGTTTGCATGGCAAGGAACTGTTCTAAAAACTTAACATGTGCTCATTTAATCCTTACCACATCCCAATCCAGAGAGTTCAAGTCTAGAGACGTTAGGAGAGGTGCCCAAGGTCCAGGGTTCTTAAGTTGAAGAGCAAGACTGGAATACTGATGGTCTGATCCCAGAGCCCATGCTCTATGCCCTATTACTGCTGGCTAAGGAAAAAAATGCACTGAGAGCATTTTACTTATTTTTTCAAGACCATTCTTGTTGGGGTAAGAATTGGCAGAAGAATCTGTTCCTCCTGTAGCCACAGAGGGGCAAGTGGGGAAAGAGATATTTCCAACATAGCGTTAGAGGTTTCCATGGCCTAGGACAGAGAGCTAAGGAGAAAACAGAAGTTTTGAGAGGTAAAGAGCTTGACTGTTTGGAGCTAGAAATCTGGAGAGAAGACGGAGAACATAAATGTAGAAGAGGCTCTGGAATTGTACTTGGTAGCGGGAATGAGCCTAAGGAAGCAGGGCTACGGTTGCCACTATTGTGAATAATGAAACTTGGGGAATGGTAGGACTTGAGGCCCCTCTCTCTTCTCACACATATTCCCCTCCCTCTGTTCAAATCTCTGTTAATGAAGGAGGAAACTGTGACGAAGGGGCACAACTGGTCTAGTCTATGAGATGATATTCGCAACAAGTAAGGGAGGCAGGAAAGAAAGCAGAGAAATTTCCAAGGAAAGTTGAGAGTAAAAGGAGTCCTATGACAACCTAATGAGGACACCCATACATTAAGATGGAAGCCTACAGAACCCAGACCACTATTATTTCAACAAGCAGCACATGTGAGGTCAGGCGCGGAAAACATTTCCCGGCAATGTCTGAGGTAAAGCAGGTTACTCTAGTACGAGAAGAGTAAAAGGCCATTTCTCTCTTGTATTTCAGACTAATTACAAGTTTCAGGGAATATTTGTAGACTTAAGCCAGGGAAGTTTGACTCAGGGAGACAGTCCTGTGTCTTTGGAGTGGAAAAAAAAA
Source organism: Anoura caudifer (assembly GCA_004027475.1). Lineage (NCBI taxonomy): Eukaryota > Metazoa > Chordata > Mammalia > Chiroptera > Phyllostomidae > Anoura > Anoura caudifer. The sequence continues at coordinate 29,264 of PVKU01003086.1, read as the reverse complement.
AATAAAGGGTCAAATGAGTTTTATTGTTTATATGCAATGGAACATTTAGCAACTAACTTAACTGGCCTTGGTTCTTAATAAAATGTGAAAAATTATTATAACCAACCTTCACTGTAAAGACCAAAGAGTTTATGGATGGGACAGTATTTTGTAAACTGTGATATGGCTATTAACATACCAAATCTTTCAATGTAAAGTTGAGGCTTCTAGAAATAAAGCATTTGTTTCTACCTTTGCTCATGTATCGAGGCTCATCCTTTCAGACATAGGTAAAATTTCAACAAGCCTGTGATATCTCTCCCAGAATTCCAAGACAGACAACTCCTCCTCCATGCCTCCTCTCTGCATCTGAAGTTGGTCTGCTGTATAGCATGTATCACTAGGAGGAGTGTTTGCTGATTTGCATGACCATCTCCACTAACAGACTGAAAGCTCAGATTGTGTTGTATTTGCCTGAATGCTCAGCATCTGGCAGAAATTCTTGAAACACACAGTATCCTCCAAATAAGCTGGTTGAAGAATAGTGGGTAGTATATCCTATAGATTTTTTGTCCATCATTTCTTAACTTGGGTTTTTTTTCCTCTTTTTTAATTGTTCTGAGCTTTATCGATACAGTTTCAGAATAAAATGTTGTATAGGTGAAAAATATGATTAGAGATATGAGAGTTTTTTTGTTTGTTTTCTTTCAGAGATGCATATGTTTTCTTTGTTTGGCAAACTTCTTCTACAGAAAGCCAAACAGACAAACAATTAATACTGTAGGGTTTGTGGGCCATTTGATCTTTGTTGCAGCTACTCTGCTGCCCATAGAGAAATCAACTATAGACAACACATAAACAAACAAGCATGATGAATTCCGATAAACTTTATTTACAAACACACGCAGAAGACTGGATTTGGTCCATGGACCATAGTTTGCTGACCCCTGTCCTTAATACATAACTCAAACCCCCTTCCTCCTATTTCCAACAGTTCCAACTCACTTAGATAATGTGAAATGCTATGTATCAAATGCCCTATTGCTCTGGAGACCAATTCTAAGTTACAACTAAGTAATTAACACTTAGTTAATCAAGTAAAATGCTTGTGCTTCTACTGTTTAGTCTCTCACCTTCTTGAAGCACCTGGTATATATGCATTGAAATTCAACCACAAGGACAGAAGATAATAGGAAAGACAAACAGTGGAGCCAATACGTACAACTTTTGACTATGATGGACAGAAACAGAGGTCCAATCACAATAAGAGGCATGAGGGTTAGAAACAATGTCTATCAAAAGATCACATACCCTCACTTTATGCTAGTACGGTGTCCGACATGCAGCGAATGTGCAGTAAACATTCACGGAATAGACCAGACGGTGAGAAAACATGATGCCAACTCGCAGGCCTTGTTCTAAGTAGGGACTGTTTATGATTATAATGGAACCACCTTCAAGACGCTCTCCATGCCTTATTCTTTAATTCTTTTATGGATCCATAGCATTTCTCAGTTGTTTTTGTTTCCTTACTAAATTACATATTACTGCCTAACTAAACTGTGACTCTTCTTTAAGATATAGCAATACATCTGTTATATAGATGGCATGAGATTTTGTAGAATGGATAGATGGATGGATGCAAAGTACCAATCAGACTGTGTTACTAAGTGAGGAATCTTTCCTAATTTGAAACATGGCATTAGGTGAGAACTTGAGAGATGGATTGATAGATAGATAGATATTAAGTGTCAATAAAGATTCAGAAATGGGGCAAGATGGAAGCCAAATTAATAATTATTATCTATGGCTGAGGCAAATTCCTTCAGGAAAAATTCATCAAACCCTCCCACTTGGTTCCTTGATAACCTAGATCATTACACTTAGTTTACAAACTTGAAAATAGCTCTTTACACATTTGTCTCCATTCCTCAATTATGAGCCCCTTGAGGACAGAAATCATAGTTGACTCAGGAATCAGTTAATTCATCTCTCTATCTCAGCCCCCCTCGTTGCAAGGCCTTATAGAGTGAAGGCCTTCATACTATTTGAGGACTACAAGATTTTAGATGCCTGACAGAGGAATGTAGGGATTTTTGCTATCACCTCAGTCCTAACAAGATGGACTTTAATTAGCTCACAATTCCACCTGTGGACATCACTTCTGATGGGGGCTAGATTTCACCGCAAGAGCTCTGCCTTCTCTTAGGTCAAGGCCAATTTCCTTTGGGGGGACTGAGATGAGGACTGGTTTGTTTGTAACTGCTGAAACTAGAGAATTAAATCAAAGTGTCTCAATTGTCATCTAAAACCTGGAGACCACTTTGGCAAATAGCCCTATCTCTTGCCTGCAAGAATACTTTTTTTTTTTGCACAAGCAGTTACAATGTAACAATAATCTGAGTTAAGCATCATCTTTTACCTATAAATGGTACTGTCAGAGAGAGCATGGTGCAAGTGGATTTTGAGGAATGTAAAACTCATTAGCTTCTGTCATTTTTTTCTTTTATATTTAAAATTTTCTCTGTTGAATTTACCTAAACTACGGAATATGCTCAGTACCAATAAAACATTCCTGCTATTAAGCTGAAAACGACATTGGCCATAGCACTCTGACAATGTAACAGAAAGATAAAGACATTTTGAAGCAAACATTTCATATGCCCAAATTAGACCCAAACCAATACTCTTTTTCTGTACAGAGGCATTTTGGAAAAGAGGAAAGACCTTTTCAGAGAGAAAGAAAACATAATTTTTGACCTGTGCATCTTAGCTTGGTTACAAGAGCTAAGAAACCAACACAACCTAGCAACATGCTGGCCCAAACTGGAAAACAATAAAATAGAAAGGGGAGAAGATGAATCTCCAGTGCCAGGTCCACCTCAAGTGGAAATTTTCTCAGTGCTCGAGCACCAGAATCATCAGTAAATTCTGGAGCAATCTGCCAACCTCAGGATTAGTGGAAACAAATATCCAAATAAGGGTATCATTTATTTAAAATTAGGGTACCATGTAGAAAATTGTTTCAAGAAGCGTGGAGGAGGGAGGGAACAGCAGCAGGAATGGAGGAATGAGAATGAAGCTTTTATTGCAATGCACTGAAGCTGATGTTCTAATGAGAACTAAGGCCTCCAAACAAGCAACTCATGGTTCCCTCCCAACCTTCCTTCGTGAGTATTCATTATCTGAGAATAAAGACACCAGAAGCCGCTCATGAGGGGTAACCAGGATCTAAATTCCCATCCTAATTTGGCATTATGTAAACCCCTGTGAGCTCAGTGGATTCTCAAGCACCTGAGCTCATCATCTATAGAGTTCGGAAATAAGGCACAGTCCTTTGAGAGCTATGCCAACGATGGAAATAACTCAATGTCCTTTGTGCAGCCTACGAAGGTCACAAAACCACACCGATAGCTCATTTTCGCCAAGTAATTCTGAGGTAAAATTTAATCTGAAGTCAACTACATCAAGTGCTTAGCTCAACTACTACTGTAATGCAGAGTGCTAATTTATTAATGGAACATGAGGGAAGTCTAATAAAATTTTTCCTGCTTACATAATACTCTACACTATAGTCTATGAAGGACTTTCTCATTAAGTCTCACATTTAAACCTCACAAAGGAAGAGTGAAATAGACAGTCAAATATAATTAGCCCAGATTTCCCAATCAAAACACTGACGCCCAGTAAGACCAAATGACTTAATAAAGTCCTATCTTCTGACCACAGGTCCTGTTTGCTGGCCACCAAACCACACAGCTTCCTTCACTGGCGCTGCCTGGTCTTTAATTATTATAAGTAACACGTTTTGAGAAGGGAACACTACGCTAAGGTAGCCAAGGTTGAGCAGAGGCGGATCAGGTCAGGACAGCAGTGATACGCTGGGGAAATGACCGGCAGTGACCCTCCTATTGAATGAATGTGCTTGAGGTAAGCTCGGGTGTTCATGCAGCCTCTCTTAGACGCTTTGTGGACAGAGTGGAGGTGGTGCTTGTTCTGAAGTCCCATAATAACCAGGACTCATGTGAACACATGCTGTGCCTCACACCCACACCCCTTTCATTGTCGCTTAGAGATGGCCAAGAGGAAACAGACGGGATGGCCCACAAAGGTTTCTCTTAACCTTGGAAGGGCCTCAGTACCTGCTGTGTCTTAAGGTGTAAACACACTAAATTAAACAAAAACTAAGAGAGGGCAAGAGAAAAGGAGTAAGTGAATCAAGTTCTCTCTTCTGTTTATAGTCCCTCTGGGCAAATATTTTGTTGCTAATGAAAGATCCATTCATGACGCCCTATCTCCCAATTAGGCAGGCACTTTCAATCACGCTCTGCGGCGGTACCCACTTAGTGGGATCAGGCCAGGTCTCCTGTTCCAAGCAGCACTGCACGCTGGCATCCCAAGATAGGCCGTGTCTCACGCAGTACAGGCCCAGAGCCGTCATGACAGGGCCTGGGGAGGCGACACAGGGAAATCCAGGGAAGAAATGAAGCGTTCAAAACAGCAGTCCCGACAGCATATGAGGAGGAATGAGTGAAAAAAAGGAAATGCATATTGATCTTTCATTATGGACCATGCATTAGGCCACACACTGATTTATCGTCTTGTTTCTAAGAGCCAACACCCTGCTTGGCACACATTATTCACACTGAGGATCAGGGAAGGGAAGCAACCTAGCTAAACAGAAATAACCAGGTAGTGGCGATGAAATTGGCACTAAAGTCACAATGATTTCAAAGACAATGTTTGGTCTTTTTATTGTTTCCTGATGATTTCCTGGGTTTACGCACCCAACTCTCAGCACAATGTAATGTGAAGAGAATGTGTGTTTGTTCCCAGTTTAGAAACATTTTGGACCTTTTCTGCCAAATGGGCACATCTGATGAGATGATATCTAAGGGGTGTTTCAGATCTGGAAATGCTCTAATTCTGTGGAACTCTAGGGGCTTTCTGCACCTAAATGCAGCAAGATAACAGTGGTTTTAGGTTGTGCACACAACACACCCGATTACCCCGAGTAACCCTATTTGGATTCCTTGCCTTTATGAGCAACCTTGCTTCTATAGGCTTTAGTTGCCCCGTGTGAAAAAAAGACAATAATAACTCTGCCTTGATTAACTCACAAATTTGCAGAAAGGATCAAATGAGTTTTAGTACTTTGTATACAGAAACTTGTTTCGCAAATAATATCAGCACTCCTGCCTCTCCAGGGGCTAGTTTGTGGGGTTCTTAATCATTCACTGGTAGCCAGAATTGTGTCAATAAGCAGAATGCTGGGTGTGGTTTGGTCTGAGGTATTGTTGTTTCAGGTGACCAAATGAGGCTCCGACAGCCATCCTCGGCCACTCCCCTGGGTAAGTCCCGAAGGAATGTGGAGGTCAGGTTGACCCCAGGACAGCAGGGTTAATGCCTGAAGCTCTGAGAGCATATTTCCCCAGCATAAGGCCTTCTCGTCTTGACAGCATCATTCCTTTCTGACAATGGCCCTCTGACACAGGGAAAGAATATGTTCTCCATTTACAGGGGAGAGAATACCTACAGTACCAAAATCAGAAGAAACACAGGGAATAATTTAGTTTGACTTTTCTGCTTAAATTGAAGAAAACTAAAACCAAAGTTTTGGGAGCAGTGGGCAGACAGATAAGATATAAAGATAAGTTCAACACTCAACATTTACCAAATGGCTAGAAGTTTTATTTTCCCTGAAAATTCTGTTCAAATCCGCATTCATTCTTCTGATCTAAATTATTTAATTTTTTTCCAGGGATTTCCTTTTTTGTTGTTCAAGGAATGGTATTTGGCATTCAGGGAAAAGTGGACTATATAATCCTCTCAGGGTAAAGGAAGCATACAACAAATTTCTTCTAAATGTAAGCAATATAAGAAGGGCTTAGCCTGTTTCTCCAAAACTACCCTCAGTGACAAAGGACCACATGGCAAGACTTAGGTTAGAGAGAAGGGATTCAGGTGTCTACACACTAGAACCTATCACTGGGCACCTCTCCTAACAAAAAGTAAGTGACAACCTACTCCATGGGTGAGTTCACACTGAAAAATCAACATCGGATTTTGAGCCATATATTTCTTAACAGGGATGAGGGCAACAACCTAAACACAGATGGTCCTCAAAATCATATTAATGAATAATTGTTTAAGGACCAGTGATGGCCATCTAGACGAAGAGGGTATTGAAGGCATCTGCAAGTATTGTCTTCAATATATTGACAGAAAGCCAAGTGCACAGGGATGTCCATTTCTTTCTTCCTCTGTATCATACACCAAGCCACAGCCATGTAGAAATCGATCTTTAAAACAAATACAAGGTTCAGAAGAACTGGTTGCCTTTTGTGGAGTTAATTAATCTAACTTATAATTAGCTTTATGCCAATCATCGCCCGTATGCATGGCATTTCTTCCCAGTTGTTAATCACTGGCGTGAGAGACACCATAAAGCCATATAACGAGCCCCACACACCAAGCCAATATATCCCGAATCCTTAATGTTAAAAGGCAACCTCCTAAAGGGAGACCTTAGCAAACACTGCATGAGGGCATTTATTCCATTTCTTATTCTGGCACTGTGTGTGGCTGCAGGAAAGTTGTTGACTACTAAACGTTAACCAAACATCCCATTTTTAGGAGAATATTTAGCTCCATCTTTATAGTGTCTGGACTTGTAACTACCCATTTCTTGAACATTAAGCTGAGCCACATAAGAAAATTACTACAGTGATAGTATTTCCAGGGCACACTGAGTCACTGTCCAATGTCTAAAATGGGAAATAAGTAACTTGTGTGGATTTGCTGGCACAACGAGAAGGAGGGTACTCCACTGTTGGTGTTCTGAAGCAAGCCTCTGAGTCTAACATGGGAGGAATGCTCTCTTTCCCCCCAAAGTGGGCTGTTCACACACACACACACACACACACACTTTAGGCTTGGGAATAAGAACATAAGAGTGGGCTAAGGCCAGCATTACCAATAATTATCAAGCTCAACTGCTGTAAAAGCAAGGATGCTGTTTGCGTCTGATGGCAATCGGCCTTCTTGGAAGAATGAGCGATCAGAGCCACTCCACCCAGCAACCCGCTGGGAGAGAGGCCAAGGACCAAAGACCTCTAGATTCAAATCCTAGACCACACAGAAAGAAAGGGGTTTCTATCAGAACAGGCCAACTATCACAACTATTGTGGGAAGTTGTCTGGTCCCCATTTGAATTAACAGAAAATTTGTGAAGGGCAGTACCCTTCAGGCCCATCTGAAACCTTTTGCTGCCAATTTTACCTCAAAAAAAAAAAAAAAAAAAAGGAGAAGAAGAAGAAGAAAAGAAGAACAAAACAACCCAAAGTGATTAGAAGCAATGGTAATGTACTTGTCTTCACTGTAGCCAACACTATTTTGATCAAGTCTAGGCTTCTTTTAAGATCGTTCCCCAATAAATATCTCTCTACAATTTTGATCTTTTCAGAGGTGAAAAGAAAGAAAAGGCTAAAAGAAACAAACAGAATTCAAAATACTATTTACTTTCCCAGCAGAGCAGCATGGTGTAAACAAAAATAATAGTTACACTCCTAGGTTCTGAACCCTCAGAGAATTGCTGCAGAAAATAATTTTAGTGGTAAACCAGAGTCTTGCAAAATGCATCCAAAGCCATAATAAAATGAGATACTTATCCTGCTGCTCTGATTAGTCCACTTCCATTCAATAGTTGTAACTAATGACTTGTTTTTCCTCTCGTGTTAGGGGCCCTATTACTGTGCTAAACATAACGTGCCTCATTTTGTTTTCCTAGCCATGCTTGTCTCTTTCACTGATGACTACAATTTGATATTTATGAAATAACATAAAAATAATATGTAATCCTCTCTATAACCCCCTCCCAAATTGTAGAAAATTATTCAGAGGACAATAGATTAATGTATAGTCCATTCATGTGTCCTTCTCTCTAAGCACTTCTAAGTCACAGTCTCTCTCTCTCTTCTGTGTATGCTCTCTCTCACTTACTCTCTCTCGCTCGCTCTCTCTCACGTGTGCACGCGCTCTCTCCCTCTCTGGCTAGAGAACACACTGTACTTTGGAGATAATTGACTGTGGAATATGATGATGTTTATTCAAAAACAGGTCACACAGACTGCAATTTGAGAGTCTTCCTTTATCCTCCATATTTAGTTTCATCCAAGGGAAAAGCATACAAAACCCTGTTTCCTGTAAATCAGAAATGCAGAGCCTTAATTACTTCTTTAGATTTAACCTACTGAGAAAAAACACTGCAAATGTACTCTCCCCTCTTTGAGATCAGCAACGTTTAAAAAAACTAACTTCAGCTTACTTATTGAAAACAAACTAGGATGAGATAGAGTGTGCATGTATAACATCTTAACAGTATGTCCTCCAGTTGCTAAAACAACATTAGACTCTGTTTTCCCAGGAGTAATACAAATGGACAGTAATTACTGGGTGAAAAGGTGTGGTTGAAAACGTAATCTCTTGCTATCAATAATCTCTGCCATTCTGTAGCCTTGAGATTGGCCTCTGACCTGAGCTGGAGCTTTTCCTCCAGACTGCGGCCAGTTACTGTCAGACTGACTGTTTCACATTGAAAAAGCATTGTCCAGAAGAGATACATGGTAAGGCAAAGAGAATCCTGCCTCCAGAGGTGTGTCCTTGTAAATCATTTATGCTATAAAAGAGATACCATATTGAATGCATTGGGTTTTCACCCATTAAGATGTCTTATGTGAGACATCTTTAGGGATCTAGTTCAAGTAATACCATCCAACATTCATTTCAAAGATCTGGGCCAGGCATGGAAACACTGGATGAAGCATATGACTAGTGGCATGTTATCTCAGGGAAAAAAAAAGCCACTTCTCAACATAGTCTAATATAGGGCTGCATTTTCAAAATGGGGAATAATTACACTCACAATGACCTTATTCCATTGTAGTAATTTAGTAAATGTTTATTTTATACTAGCTAGGTCCTAGGAAATATGTCAGCTAATGAAATATAAACCTAAGTTTGGCTAAAATAAGTTAAGACCTGCCTACTAATTTATATTTAACATATTGCTATTGGTATTTCTTTCCACGGTGTTGTATTTAGAGTGGTTCCTGATTAATATTAAGTGTATAGATTTCATAGGCTCTTTAGAGCCATATAAAGAAGAAAATAGTCCAATCTCAGGTTTTACAAAACTGAGGGAAAAGAGAGGTAGATGACTTGTCTAAAATCACTTACGGGTTATTAATTGGAACTAGAGCCCAGCACTCTTGACCTGGCAGGTCCTCATTCCTGTATCCCACAGCACTTCATTTTTTATCAGTGTGGTCACTTCATCTCTCCAACAGTGAACACAAACCAGGTATTAAAACTCACCCAACAAATATCTCTTTAAGCATTTATTGGGCCATTGGACAGATTCTAAGTTAAACAATAGATTTTCATTACTCCAACTCAGATACATTTCATTCTTCCATCCTCCAGGGCATTTTCTCATTCCTCATTGTATCACATTATAAGAAGGAGGACTCCTAGATTCTGCTACATCAGGAATAGTACACAGGATGTTGATTTACTGAGGTACTTCCCCGACCCACGGGCCCATGTAAACGTGGAACTCCTTAGATTCAACAGTGCTGCCTGTATTTCCCTCTTAAGCAAATGTTCTGGTCTCACATGATTCAGAACGGCCCCCTCTGATCATGTCGCAATCATCTGACAATGCTGTTCTCACAATATTTCTGCGGGACTAGAACAAAACATACTGATAACCTCTTGAGAGCAAGCTGTTTCATAAGATTTATGCTCCACAATTCAAATGAAAAGGCTTTAGAAATACATCCAAACCCAGTGTTTGCCTAGGTAAAACTGCAAGTCCCAAGAAGCACGGTCACGAAACAGGACCTTTCCAGCAACCCAGAAAGTGTGATCATAGGCTTTGAGAGCTTAGAGAATTCTCAAATCTACTCTTTCTCCTTCTAGATGTCTATGAAATTAATATGGGACATAAAATGTATAACTTAAGCATAGGGATTCAACACGAGTCTGTGAAGTTTGTAACAAGGAAGTTCTCCGGTCCAGCTACATGTTCCTTGCCTACGTCCTGGGTTAGGGAGATGTAGTTGTCAAGAGGAACCAGAACTGAATGGTGGGGCAGGGGGCATTTTACTTGTCCCTATTCTATCTTTTACGCCTGCAGAAACTTCAGCAAATCCCCTTAGTTCTTAGTTTCCTCACCTAGTTTTTCCCCCACTGAAATCTTGTGAGTAGGAATCACTTTCCATCTCAGTATGTGGAATACCTAGTGCAGGGCCTGGCCCATGATAAGTACCTAAAAAATGTCTGTGGAACAAATGAAAATAATAGGGCTTGAACTAGATGTTATATAAACCCCTCTCCATGCTAATGTTTAGCTTAGCCAAAAAAAAAAAAAAAAATTGGATGAAAGGAAGAAATCTTTGGTTCCAGTGTCTGAGGCACTAAGTACTTCCTGGTACTTTCTTTTTATTTAGATTTATGTAACTACACTTAACATGGAACATTTTCATTCGGCCTCTTGTAGATCCCCCTGCGCTACACCATGTGCTGAACTGCCACACTGAGGAAGCAGGTAGTGCCATTTTGGTCTAATCAAGCTGTGCTGAATACCTGATAGCTCCATGGCAGACGGAATAAGCCATGTCTGAAACAAAACAAAAATTGAGATCACAAAGTTAAAAGCCTCCAAATTAGTTTTCATGACCAAAAGCAAAAGAGTAAAAAGGAAGAACACACTATTATATTACATAATATATTGATTCGGCATCAATGATAGACCTGTGATAGTTTGAAGAAACACTGTATAAATGATATATATATTTTCATTTATATACTTGACATTTTACTTCTAAATATTGTTACTGTATTAACTGCCATTTGTCAGAAAAGTGATTGATTTTTGTCATTGGCAGGTTCTCCTCACCCCACCTCATTTTATTTTAATATGGTCATGCCATTTGAAAAAGTTACCTGGAAAAAATCGCCATGGGGAACAAAATTATGTAAGATCTAAATGTGATTGAGACAATGGTGTTCATTCACTATATATGGAAGAGTAGTCTTTACATAGCCTTTCCTATTCTTCTTCTTAAAAACTCAGTATACAGACAGCCGTTCCCACCAGAGAGTGGTGTTAATAGTACTCACAGGGCTGTGATCTGCCACCATTGAGCCTTACAAAACCAGTTATGTCAGTAACTGATTCACTATTACCTTGACTTGTCAAATTACAGTAACAACAGTTGTGGCATCCATGGCAAAATCAACAAAATGTTTACTAAACACACACTATGCAAAGAATTGCTTTTCAACAGTGAAGTGGGAGGCACTGGGTTCTCTTTGGATTAGTTGGTGCCTCTGTACTACCAATCATCTCAATGTTCTGTATTTTACTACACAGTTCCTTGCCCTCAAGCATCTCACAAAGCAGGATATTGGAGACAAAACACCTCCTTCACAAAGATTAAACTAACCAACAAATGTATGACTTGGTAGAATTATGTAAACATTGACCATTCAAATATCTCTAGTGGTTCTGTCACCAGGTCATGCTGAGAGGTGCTGGGCCAACCACTCGCCTCAGATCGCATATGAGAGAGACACTTTGCTGGACTCTTCCCCCTCTGGGCCAAGGAAAGTTCAGAAGGGAGGTCACACCCAGCTGTCCTCTATGGTAGAAAGAAGAGTCACTGGATTAAACAAAATAAAAAAGCGAATAAAGGATAGTGGAAAGAGACAGAAAAATAAACATTAAATTTCATATACAGTTCAGGACTAGGGAGAGAGCAAAGGAGTAAGTCAAAAGTGGAACATCAACCTTGCTACCAAACATCACTGAAGTAGACACACCATTGGTACTGCGGTGCACATAGTGAAAAGTGGGGTATTAGTGAAAGGGTTGTCTGAAGTCTATTTCTGGAGCAGCGGATAAAGCTACTAATAACAATCCATCAAATGCTGCCACAGAAACTACTTATGGGATTCCCAGAAAAAAGATGCGATCAGATGTTCTGAACCTTAACTTAAAAAAGGTATCAAACTCTGAAGGACATTTCTCAAAAGCAATGAGGTAGCCAGCAAATCAGGGATTTCCTTTAATTAATTTGCTTTGGCCATGTAACCAAAAAAAAAAAAATTTAAATGTTACAGGTAAAAAAAAAAATGTCTTGTAGAGGTGCAGCCATATGCAGTGCATCACCTGTCTCTCTGCCCAGCATTGCTGATGCCAATCCAAGCCATCCTGTCGGCCAGATGAAATGACACTTCATCATAAAGCCTTCTCTGACTGCTAAGATCAATGTGACACCTAAATCATCTGGATATCCAGCAGATTGTATCTTTAACAGCTTTGGTTACCAAAAACTTTATACCCATGCTGTAGACATCGCATGCGTCTTAACCCTCCTGATGTGGGTTCTAAAATATGATGTGCATCAAATAAAATATGGTATGGTGGGTTTAAGAAAGAGAGAGGGAAAGAGGAGGAGGGAAAAAAAGAAAGGAATAACTCTTCTCAAGCAAGGACCCAGGACAGCAGCAATACTCCAACACGGATTAACAAGGAAGGGAATGAAGCTTCGGGGCTCCTCTGTTGCATAGGCCCCTTTTCTAAGGTCCTGAGAGGACCCCAAGCTGTGTGCTACTGCTCTGTCTTTCCACTCTGACTGACTTCTGTCACACGCTCATGGAGCAGTGTTGGAACAGTCGTGGGAATTTTGGGGTTTGGTTACGGGAATGTCAGTAGATGATACATTTGGTTGAGTATAGAAGGATGCTACATTTACATGGTTTGCAATCATAATGGCAAGTGCTTAATTAACCTATCTACAGTTATCATTGTGTGAGAAAGACTTTCTGGAAATGTCCCCAGGCCCATTACTGTCCTAGCTCTGGGACTCAGAGGTATGAAGCCAGAGGTCCTGTAACATGAATATGTCCTCTAACACCATGAATATGGATTACGCTGGTAGAGAAGAGAAGCAGGGCATGAAATGCATGGAGTCAGAAGCTAAGTCAGTTAAATAATCTACTGATTACCAGATGGGTAGAAGTATATGCACAAGGGGGAGGGGTACTCAGTATTCAATAATGCAAAAGGAGACACTTTCTCTTAGCAGGAACGTGCTCAACAATGTACTAGCAATTAAAAATGCACCACTGACTTGATTTTGTCTTTGAAGCAAATTTCACAAAATAGAATTTACCAATAGTGAAAGCATTCTTTTAATAGCTTACAAATAAAAGAAAGTTCATAGCAGTTTCCCTAAGTTTGACAATTATCTTGGTTACAGAGTTACCTATAAAACATTGCAGAGATTCAAGAAAGTTTTCCAAACTTAATAATGACAAATTTAAAGTGTGCCATATTTGCTTTTTATCATTTGAAATAAATATTTATTTTCTTACAGAATTGTTACAGGATGTATGATGCCACCTCCCAAGATTTGTGCTTTGAAGTACTAACACCCAGTACCTCAGAAGGTGACTGTATTTGAAGATGGGTCCTTCAATGAGACAATTAGGTTAAAATGAAATCATTAGGTTGGGCCTAATCCAAAATGACTGATGTTCATAGAAGACAAGGAGAGATCAGGAGACAGTGATGACATAAGAGAAGGTGATCATCTAACAGCTTGGAGAGACACCAACCCTGCCAACAACTTGATCTCAGACTTCTAGCCTCTAGAAACATTCTGAAAAAAAATTTCTGATGTTTGAACCACACCATCTGTGTCACTTTGTTATGGCAGCCCCAGGAAACCAATGCAGTAACTCTTCAGTCATCATTTTGTACTTTTTAAAGGGGTCTCCCCAAAGTTATATGCTTCAAAGCTTTAGGTCCCACAGCATCTGAACATCCCTCCACACACAAACACACAATACTCTCCCTATTGCCTGTTGAGTGTATTAACTATAGTAGCTGAGGGTAACGCATTTTTGCCAGAGACCCTTACTTTTTATACATACTTTTAAAATAACACTTCCCATCATCAAGTCATTTATATTGTAATAACTACCAAAATGGATAATAGAATTGAGCCATTTAATCAAAAGGTTTATTTGGCTCCTGAGGTTTGTGTAACCTTGTCATCTATAGAGTAATAATCTACCGACTCTTCTCAGATGGACCAATGAAGAATACCTAGATATCACTAGGCATCAGCCCAGGCCTTTTATGCCCTGTTCTGTTTAAGGAATCATCTATTTTTCAATCTAAATATTTTGCAACTGCAAGGGGTACTCCACAAACAGAAAAGCTAAGCATTGTGATATTTTTTAGTTCACATGTTTCATCCTATGTCTGTTATAGACAAGGGATAAAGACTTTAATATTTATATATTAAGAGAAATTGGGAAATGCTTGACTTCTGTGAAACTGTGCCATCATCTGTAAAAGAGAATAATTATCCATTCCCTGTCCATCTCAACAAGCAAAGGTAACACATTTCTTTCATCTCTGACAGCCTAAAAGTTTCTGACCTCCCCATCACTGAGCAAATTTGTTATGTTAATTATTATATTCCAGAAGGCTTTTGGGAAAGTTAGTTTTTTTTTTAAGATTTTATTTATTTATTTTTAGAGAGAGGGGAAGGGAAGGAAAAAGAGAGGAAGAGAAACATCAGCGTGCCTTTGCCTCTCGCATGCCCCCAACTGGGAACCTAGCCCCCAACCCAGGCATGTGTCCTGACTGAGAATCAAACCAGCGACACTTTGGGTGGCAGGCTGGCACTCAATCCACTGAGCCACACCATCCAGGGAGAAAAGTTTATTTTAATTTCTAGAATTTCTTTTTGATTCCATAAGTAATTAACACTTAAAATAGAAAACCAGGTGTCTGTTGGTAATAGGGAAGGTTAACATTAAGCATAGATACAAGTGTTGAAAAAGAGGATATAAACTGGAAACCCATTACTTCCTCACCTGATAACCTCTTATTAAAAAAGTCTTTATAAATATGATCCAGGCAATTAAAACACACACACACACACACACACACACACACACACACACACACACAAGGCAAGCAGCAGCAGTGCACTCCCGCTCGACTCCCTATTAATAGCCTGGTACTAGAACTCATAGAACTGCCGCAGAAGGTTGAACAGTTCTGGGCTTTTCACATGATCAAGTTCACACTTCCATGGCTCTCCAAATAAGGCTTTCCAAACACACTTGGCCTAGGCTCACTCATTTGGCATTTCTCCTGAGGGAATGCAACTCCATGTTCTGCCCACAGGTTTTAAGAATGACAGTTTTAGACATTTATTAATTTGCATAATTTTCTTTCAGTACAGGCTCATTTCGAATTGGTGGCAAATATGATTAGGAATGGAACATTCACTTTGTTGGACTTTAAACTTTGGATATAAATGAGCTGGATTTTACAACATATTTTAACATCTTCTTCTCCCTTCTCCTTTTCTGACTAGGTCTTCAATGATGCAAATTATTCATGCAAATGTTCAACATAATGTTATGCCAGGCATTTGGCAAGCAGTTCACATTTTGGGTGAACCTATGTCACTTGAAAAACCAGTCATCATTGGTTGTGCTACAAATCATTCCTTCTCACCTGGAGACACTGCACTGATATAGTACTTTGAGAAGGTCTTCAGCTTGTCTTGCAACTCTCAAAGCTCAGTAATATTTTCCTCTCTGACGTTCAAGGTCATTGGCTAGACCATATCTCTTCGACATTCTGTTGAGCTCCAATCCACAGCACACTAATTATACCCCTCACACTGCCAGTTGTTTCATTAGTGCCTGGCAAGACAGAGTGATAGATGACAAATGAAGAGATGAGTCTAAGTCTTCTATTAGAAAAATAATTAGGAAGCTTCTAGTAAATAACCAAGAAGAGGAATACTCAGTAGCTTGGCATAGGGGACCTCCTCAAGGTCAGAAGAGAGTGTGGTTTAAGGTTGAAAGCTGGTTGTTGCACATCAGTGAGGATTTTGTTAATATCCTTCCATAAAGAGGCAGTGTAGTGTAATGGCTAAGAGCTTGGACCATTTCGACTTCAGGAAAGGAAACTTGTCCCCCTCTGTCTCAGTTCCCACTCAAGAAAAATTCAGGATACTAGTAGTATATTCTCTGTATATTTTTGTAAGGCCTAAAGAAGCCAGTGCACATGAAGGCATCAAAAAGAAATAATAACTTATCTTGGGTGATTTCTAGCATTCATACGGGAAATCAGGTTTTAAAACTTCTGAACACATGGGCATTTAATCACCATAAATAGCATTTTAAGCAAGAAGTTCCCTGAGTGCTTTGAATATGCTTCCTAAAGGACATAGGCTCCCAGTAGTTAAGAATCACTATTACAGAAAACACAGCATTGGGTTAGGTATTACTTATCTGCTAACTCTAGCAAGTAGCCAAAAGGTTTGGTAAAAACTTCATAGGCATGCTTGTTTATGCTATCACATGTAGAAGTATAAGTGGTGAGCCAGCCTTAAAATTGATCTTGTTTTTGGAGGTAGACAGCCAGATGTGTGGAAAATGAGAAAGGCGGTCAATTCATATTGAGGTAAGTCTAAGTTAAGAAAGATCTTTAGACTTCCAGTCAAGACAGAGGTATGGGTAGACACACTGTGCCTCCTCACACAACCAAAAGAAGTACAGCGAGAAATTTAAAAACAAAAAACAACCAGAACTGAAAGAAAATCAAACTGTATGGAAGTCCGACAACCAAGGAGTTAAAGAAGAAACATTCACCCAGACCAGTAGGAGGGGCGGAGAGGACTTGTGGCAAGGCAGTGGCTGGAGGACTGGGGAGGCAGTAGATTGGGGACTGGGTGGTCCCACATTTGCATGCAGATTAACCAGGAGGAACAACTGGGGAGTGAGACAGACTTCAAAACCTGGGGACCCAGCACAGGGAAATAAAGCCTCAAACCTCTGACTGAAAACACCTGTGGGGGTTGAGGTAGCAGCGGGAGAACTCCTAGTCTCACAGGGGAGTTCATTGGAGAGACCCACAGGGTCCTAGAATGTACACAAATCTACCCACCTGGGAAACAGCAGCAGAAGGGCCCAATTTGATTGTGGGTAGCATGGGAAGTGACTAAAAAATGGCCGAGATTGGAACAAGCAGCATCGTTCCCTCTCGGACCCCTTCCCCACATACAGCATCATAACGCAGCCACATGGGTTGCCCTGCCCTAGTGAATACCTAAGGCTCTGCCCCTTATATGTAACAGGTGCACCAAGAGGGAAAAAAAAAAGGGGCCCAAATGAAAGAACAGATCAAACCTCCAGAGCCA
This sequence comes from Anoura caudifer, assembly GCA_004027475.1. NCBI lineage: Eukaryota > Metazoa > Chordata > Mammalia > Chiroptera > Phyllostomidae > Anoura > Anoura caudifer. The sequence continues at coordinate 11,982 of PVKU01003086.1, read as the reverse complement.
ATACAACTAAGTGATGGAGAGATAGCCAACCTATTAGATGCACAGTTCAAAACACTGGTAATCAGGATGCTCACAGATTTGGTTGAATATGGTCGCAAATTAGACAAAAAAAATGAAGGCTATGCTAAGTGAAATAAAGAAAAATGTACAGGGAACAAAGAGTGGTGGGAAGGAAACCAGGACTCAAATCAATGGTGTGGACCAGAAGGAAGAAATAAACATTCAACCAGAACAGAATGAAGAAACAAGAATTCAAAAAAAAATGAGGAGAGGCTTAGGAACCTCCAGGACATCTTTAAACGTTCCAATATCCAAATCATAGGGGTACCAGAAGGGGAAGAGGAAGAGCAACAAGTGCAGATGTTATTTGAACAGATAATAAAGGAGAACTTCCCCAACCTGGCAAAGGAAATAGACTTCCCAGGAAGTCCAGGAAGCTCGGAGAGTCCCAGAGAAGTTGGGCCCAACGAAGCACACACCAAGATACATCATAATTACTTTAGCCAAGATCAAAGAGAAGGAGAGAATCTTAAAGGCAGCAAGAGAAAAGGAGACAGTTACCTACAAAGGAGTTCCCATCAGACTGTCAGCTGATTTCTCAAAAGAAACCTTGCAGGCAAGAAAGGGCTGGAAAGAAGTATTCCAAGCCATGAAAGGCAAGGACCTACATCCAAGATTACTCTATCCAGCAAAGCTGTCATTTAGAATGGAAGGGCAGATAAAGTACTTCCCAGATAAGGTCAAGTTAAAGGAGTTCATCATCACCAAGTCCTTATTATATGAAATGTTAGATGGACTTATCTAAGAAAAAGAAGGTAAAATAATATGAACAGTAAAGTGACAACAAACTCATAGTTATCAACCACCACACCTAAAACAAAAACAAAAACAAACTCAGCAGACAGCTAGAACAGGAACAGTATCACAGAAATGGAGATCACATTGAGGGTTATCGGTGGGGGAGTGGGAGGGAGAGAAAGGGGAAAAAGGTACAGAGAATAAGTAGCATAAATGGTAGGTAGAAAATAAACAGAGGGAGGTTAAGAATAGTATAGGAAATGTAGAAGCCAAAGAACTTATATGTATGACCCATGGGCATGAACTAAAGAGGGGGAATGTGGGTGGGAGGGGGTGTGCAGGGCGGAGGGGAATAAAGGGGGGAAAATGGGACAACTCTAATAGCATAATCAGTAAAATATATTTTTTAAAAAAGAAAGAAAGATCTTTAGATTCCCCAGCCATTAGAGGTGCTGGACAATTATATAATTTTATCTACTTTCCCACCTCCCCCTTTCCACTGATCAAAGACTAGTGCTGGTCACATCCTACATGAAGCCTTGCAAAATTAATTCACTCAACCTCTTCTGAAGACTAGGACTTTTTAGGGGCCTTTCATTTAGCACTTTTGTAATTCTTGTTCTGTTTGAATAAATTTGTCCTTATTATGTATCTGATCATGGGGGAAAATGATTTATTGTCTAATATAGTGAGGGTGTTAGTTGTATATATTTTTATAGTACATCACATTGATGAATAAAAAGGTAGGAGTGGTCAGAGGCCAGTGGCACCAATAATACATATCTGATCTTCCCTATTGGATTTTAAGCTTTTTGAGAACGAGCTAAGTTCTAGTTGATTTTTGCATATTCTTTTGAATTCTGAGGGCAAACTATAACAAACATCATATTATATGCTAAGACTATATCTAAAAGTTGGGTTCTCCATATTCCAGAAAGTCAAAGAGCTAAAATAACAAGTAAAAGTTTATTTCTTGGAGAATGGCACTTTTGGAAAGTCAAGTATTTGACTTTTATCATGAGACATGTCCTAATGCTCTGTGAGTAAAATATTTCAAAATGTTTGCATTCACCACTACTCCTGACACATCAACAATGATCAAGCTTCTTCATTTGCTGGGAAAGAGAACAACGCTAGTCTCTCCTTTGAAATAGGAGAGTCTGAGTGTCTACAGCTGGCTAAGTAGGGAATGAGGTTCCTAGAGAGACATGCTAATGATCTGGGTGGTTGTTTCATTATAGAACTAAGATAAAACAAAAAGCAAAACACCAGTAAATTGAAGTGAATTCTCTCACTCTGTAAACATAAAAAATTACATTCTGTTAGAATCATATGTTAAAACAATTCATTTATTTTTCCAGGAAGGTTAGGGACCTGGGATATTTTTAAACATCAAAATCTATGAAAATGATGAGATGAGTAAAATGACTATTCACAGCCCTCAGAGCATCCTAGGACATCCATCTCGATAGTGACCCTTAAAATAACAGAAAGAAGAAATTATGATGTTAGTCAAAATCATATACACTCTAAGAACTAGTCTTTTCACAGGAGCAATTGTGAGACAGAACAAGGATCCTTAGAATGTCGGCCATTTTCTATTATTAAGCAGCCTTAATAAGGCTAAGAGATAAGCTCTTTGTGGTAACAGTTATTACACCTTGTAAAGGCCTAGTATTTCCGATGTCACTGGTCTTAAAGCAATGCGGACACAAAGCAGGGTTAGTTTTCTCATCCAATCTGCCACTTACTGAGTTTACAGTCAGTTACAGTCGTAACTCTCTAGGCCTCAGTTTTCTTATCTGTAAATCTGAGGGGTTATAACCTAATGATTTTGAAGGTCACTTCTATGTCTGACAGTTTCAATAAGCTGGTCTAGATAAATGAAGAGTAAAGGTCTATTCTTTTTCTAATTTGCATCCTTCAAATTTGTAGGAAACTGTCTCTTCTTCAATCAAGAAGTAAATCTTTCAACACAGAAAGTTCATAGATAGACGCTTATCCATGAAGAAATTAAGCAACTAAATCAACACATTTTTTCAGATGAAATGATCAGGTAGAAAAGTACAAGGAGTCTTTAAAAATACCTAGTAAAACTACTACGTTTACTAAGTCATAAGATGCAAAGTCAATATAAAATAATCAATTGTACTTCTATACACCAATGACAAAAAATTGTGAATTGAGCTTAAAAACACCATTTACAATGGCACCCAAAATGCTTAGGGATAATTTAACAACCTCTACGGAAAGCTACAATAAATTTCTGAGTGAAATTAATGAAGCCATAATTAAAACGAGAGATATATCATGTTTGTGGTTTGGAAGACTCAATGTTAAGATATCAGCTATTTCAAATTGATTTATAGACTCAACAAAATCTCAGTTAAAATCATAGCAGGTTATTTTGTGGAAATTGGCAAGCTGATGCTAAAATTTATATGGAAATGGAAAGGACTTAGAATAATTAAAACACCTTGGAAAGAGCAAATATGGAAAACAAACACTGTCTGATTTCAAAACCTACTATTAAAGCGCGTGATGAAGATAATGACATTGACCTAGGGATGGATATACAGAGTAAGAGAAGAGAATGGAGAGTACAGATACCAACACATACACAGTCAATTGCTTTTGTCAAAGGTGTTTAGGTAATTGTATGGGAACAAAGAGTCTTTTGAACAAATTTTTATGCTGGAAAAACTAGTTATCCTAATGAGAGAAAAAATAAACTTTGACCTTAAATTGAGGTGAATCATAACCCTAATTTATACCATTAAACATCTAAAAGAAAGCACAGAGTAAAATATTTGTGACCATTAGGAGATAAATATAGTGAAAGAAACAAAAAGCACATATTATAGATGATAAAACTGATACATTAAGCTTCATCAAAATCAAAAACTTCTGCTCTTCAGAAAACAACATGAAGAAAATGGAAAGTCAAGTCCCAGACTAGGAAAAAATATTGGCAATGCACAAATCTAAGAAACCTTATTCAGAACATGTAACATACTCTTACAACTCAAAACAAAAGAGACAATCCAATTAAAAAATGGCTGAAAAATTTGATGACACTTCACAAAAAAATATATCAGAATGGCCAATAAATGGATAGCTAAATGCTCCAGATCATTAGTAAGAGAAAAATGGAAATATCAGCCACAGTGAGATACAGCTGCACAGCAAGGAAGAGCTGAAATGGAGAAGGGTGACAACAGCAGGACGGGGGTGCCACTGCGCCTCCCGCACACTGAGGGTGCCAATGTAAAGGACACATGTAGGCAGTTTCTTATGATGTTAAATAGTTCCTACCTGACCCAGCCACTTCCCTCCTAAAAATTTATCCCAGAGAAATGAAAACTCTGTATGCACAAAGACATGCACCTGAGTGTTCATAGCAGCTTCATTCCTAACTCAAATGTAAAAATAAACAAATGCCTTAAAACAAGTGAACAGATAAACAAAATGTAATATGTATTCACGTAATGCAACACTGCTTAGCAATAAAATGAATGAACTATTGATATACACAATAACATAAATGAATCTAAAAAACTATAGTTACTCTGAGTAAAAGAAGCCCAGGCATGGGAGTGCGTGCTGTAGATTCTATGCATATGGAATCCAAGAAGGGATCAAGATGATGGATGTTACAAAGCAGACTGGGGCTAAGAGTAAAGGACAGTGAGGGCAACAGGACGTGAGGAAGCCCTGCGGCAGCTGCAGTGTTCTCCATCTTGACTGTGGTGGTGATTTCACAGGTACATACACTTGTCCAAAGTTTCCTGCCTTACATGCTTAAAGTGGACACATGTTATTGTATGCAAATTAAACTTCAAAAAGTTGATTAAAACATGAATCAACAAATTCCATGGACATTTGGAAAGTGCACAAGATAAAAATGACTGTGTACACAACAACGCATACATAAACGCATGTCTGCCTGGAGGAAAGTGAAATGTTAGAGCCACAGTGAACCTGAGAAACTGCCTAGTATGCTCTGCATACTGAGTTGCTGATGTGACAAGGCTTTTGTTATTTAGGTCACCTAAACTGATCTGGAAAAGTAGGTTTTGGCTTTGGCATTTTGCTGAACAGCCTGCTAAGTTCTAAAGCAGGACTTTCTTCTTATTTTAGGACATAGGAAGTTTCTTCAAGCACCTTCATTAAACAAGAATGCATTACACAATGTGTTAGTTACTGTGGGGCAAACAGAGTTGTTTGGATACCGTCTCTACCCCCTAATTCTCCGGGTCTAACAGACACTGGGACAGAGGCTAGTGGAAGACAGGTATATAAGTGATCTTAGTATAGTTTAGAGTGTGAAAACTTCCACAATAGAGGGTGAAATAAGGTATAACTCAATTTTAGGACAAGTAAAAGACTTCACAAGAGAGAACAGAATTTTAGTTCACTCTCATTGGATCATATTTGATTGTTAAAAATTTTATTTATTTCAGGAAGGTATGGGAAGGCATTCCAGAAAGAAAAAAAGAAAAAGGAAAAAAAAAAAAAAACCCTCCATGACCCAAATCACAGAGATGAGAAATAACTAGGAATATAAGTTCTTAGCTGGAAGCCCAGATGCTTAAAAAGGTAAGATAAGAGTAGAAATGCAGGCAGGAGTTTCAATTCACTCCACAAGTGGCTAGAAACTTCTGGAGGATTTTTTTTTAAGACAATTAATGACAAGGGCAGAACTGTATGGCAGAAAGATTAATCTGGTAGCCTGTGTAGAAGGAACAGGTGTGGAGAGAGATTAGAGGTGGAGACACCCATTAGGAGGACATTCCAATGGTGCAGGTGAGAAATGAGGACAATTGAATTAGGGCAACCTCAAGGGGGATTGAGATAAGAAAGTAGATTTCAGATTTTGTGAAATTAGAAAGAAACTTGGGACAAATTATACATGGGTAATGAGGAAGAGGAAGTATAGCTCCAAGACCTCAGGCCTGGGTGCCTGGGAGGGATTTAATGGGTGCTTCCCCTCCAACTGTTGATCTCATGACACTGCCCCACAACTGCCTGAGACCACTCAGACATCTGCTTGTGACGTGGGCCACTGCGGAGCCACAGCGAGTGGCTGGTGATGCCAAGATCCACCATTTTCCGGGGGAAAGCATGAGGACAATCTTCAGAAGACCTGGCTTGGAGCTGTGGCTCTCCCATAAATTTAGCATATGATTGTGGATGAATGACTCTCATTACTGAGCTTCTGAACCCTCAACAGTACCAGAGAGCGAAACCTCCAGGCAAAATCACATGGATTTGGTGAGGTCCACAAGGGACTATAGAAATGGAAAAGTCCTGCACAAAAAGATAACTAATATTACTGTCACCAGCTTTCACAAGCATTCCTATCTTCACACACATCTGGGCATTGTCAACTGCCCTGAGGCGTATGTCCACATCCATCTTTCTCCTCATCCTAATATCTCTTCCTGTTTCTCTAATCCTGGAATTGAGAGAGCTTTAGCACAGGGATTACGAAAAGACAGGTCTCTCCAAAATACCACCAATTCTTTGCAATGCACCCAAAATCAAATTTATGTCCTTCTCTTTTCCACAGTAAAAAAAGAAACATTTTGATATTTCCTGAATGTTTGAAATGCTACTAGATCAACATTCTCAAATATTTTCTTAATTTTAACAAATTACAGGTTTTAGGGGCCCTTTAACACTGACCCCTGGCACTTCATTACCTTGACTCTCTTCTCTGCCTACTAAATACCCTTAGTTTCAAAAACTAAATGAAGAGCAGTGATCTGTTCTAACTCTGAAAGAGATAACAACTTTTCTAGGTTTATTGAAAGGTAGTTTGTTGTTCTCCAAGGACTCGCCTTCCTGAAGGATTTTTCAAAGAAATTTTTAATCACAGAAGATTTTAGAATTTAATCTCACCCTCACACGAGGTGGACCTTGATACCTTTCCTAGGATGCACAGCTTCAGTGCCTTTCGCACAGTATGGGGCAAACAGCTGTTTCTCTCCCTGCCCGGGGGGCTGCCACAGAGGATTTACGACAAAGAAGTGAATGCCAGAGCTGCCCTGCCACTCCGGACCTGAGAGTGATGATGGGTTTTATCTAAACATTAGAGAAAACACACATCCCACTGCCAGGGGTATGAAGATAGTGTGCAGGACAAGAGTTCCGTGAACTATACAGCAACATGCAGATGTTAGCTTTTATAAAACAGCAAAGAGGAAAGATTCCAGTTTCTTTAAGAGGATTTTCAGTAGGAAGGGAACATTTCTCATTTACAAAGACTTGCTTATAACAATATTTTTCAAGGAACTCAGCTCAGATGGTACAGGAAACACATCATGGCCTACTGCGGCATGCAAATTCACTGTTCAGCACATTATAGGAACGCAAATACAACCATGATTTCCCAGCCTCGCAGGTTCCAATTTTACCTCCTTCCTTTCTTCATTCTCTTCTTCATTCTTTTCTTCTCTTTTTTCTGTTCCTTCTCCCCCCCCCTTTTTTTGCTGCTTCTCTCCTTTTTCCTCTTCTTTTAAATTGCACTATGATGTACGAAAATTAAAGCAAATCATCTCGAGTACAGGGGAGATTTACTTCTTTCATTTAAAAATTTATTTTTTCTTAATGGGTTAAATGCCAAATTCCCCAGAATGTCTCAAAGTAACAAAAGATCATTGTTTTAAGGCATGAAGGTAAGTTTTCCATCAGTGACTAAAAACTGGAAATAAAGGAAAGCCAGTAATAACAGTCCTCACTTGGCAGTTATTCCACCTTTGGAAATTTCCAAGCCATTTGCAATCATTAATTAATTAGAGAAGATGATGTTCCACCTTGCTGAGGCCAGAAGCGTGACATAAAGAGGTCTAGAGGCTTTCCTCAAGCTGCAAGCGAAATGCCACGGGAGGAAGTGGGATTCGACGTAGGAGCTCATTTCTCAAGCCAGTAGTCACATCACTAAGCAAAGCAGAGTCAATATTGGGACAATAAGGTCCTCTGTGCACAGGTGCAGTTGAGTACAGCAGTGTTCTGCTGAGAGACTAACTGTGAAAAAGCCAGGCCCTTCATTCGCCAGTGCCCCCACCACACACAGATCATACCTGTAGCCTCATCAGCCACTTTTCCCTTTCCCCAAACACTGACATATGGCTAAATATCACCCTCGAACCACTCCCCTTAATAATTGCGGAGAGATGCGTATGGCTTGACTTTCATCTTTAAAATGCACAATGTGATTTCCAAACACATGACACTGTTGAAGAACAAATATTTCAAAAACATTTTTTTAAATGACATCAAATTCACTGATATCCAGAATCCACAATAATGTAATAGACCATTATGAATAACTACAAAAAGAAGGGAAATGAAGTGTTATACTTTCTGGTAAGTGGTTAATAAAAGTTCCTTCCATCACACTGAGTAGGGTGATAAAAACCAAATGCTAGTGATGCAGCTGAACCCAACATGTTAGATTCAGGTCTTGCGCTGGGTGCTAACTGTTTTCCTACACCGCTGGGTCAGTTCAGTGTTAAATGAGGAGGGACTGTTCAACATGCCCAGTGACATTTGGGAAAAAAAGAAACTCAGTGCCTGGCTCAGTACTTCTCACAAGATTATTCCCTCCACCTAGACATTCTGCTCAGTCTCACGTCTGTTTCCCCAGGGGGGCTGATTCAGGGTCCTTACACAGCTCAGGGCCCCTCTCTTTCCAGTAGGCTCATCATGCAGCCATTCTAACAGGAGGCTTTGGCTGGAACAAAACTGCACACCCATTTGAGCTCGGTGTTAATGTCAGTTATCCCAAGTGAAGCTTTTAACCATCCATGAGGGAAGTTACTGCACTTGCACCAAAGTGAAGTAAAGTTGAATAATCCAATTTTTTTTTTCTGGATTGCTTCTTTCAGGGCTGGAAGGACTAGTGCAAATATACTGTGATGTTAACAAAGGGTGAGTGTATACAGACTGGCTATTTTGGACAAACTTCATTTAAAACAAGCAAACAAACAAACCAACCTACTAACATTTATTTTCATAATGAGATTTTAGAAAGAAAGGCTTTCTAAGACTAATGTTTCAAAAACACAATGTTTAAACCTGGAAATTTTATGTTGGAAAATGATCACGGCTGGCCCAGTTTCCCGTAATGGGTATTCGTAAGTGCCCCCACTTTCTGGAAGGCTTTTTTTCTCTAAGGAGCCCAAAATTCATTTTGGAGCACCATTAATAGAGCAGATACTTTCATCTGAAAATAGTGGTTTAGTAAACACACTGCCCTCAGAGCAAGGACCTGACAGATTTCTGTTACAGTGTTGAAAATATTATTGACTATATCTGTACACTGACAATGCCAAATATGTTAAACAATATATATAGACCTTCTATACATTAAAAAATATAGTATTAAAGATATATATAGAACTTCTACCCAATTCATCTCTCAAAAATACCATATCCTAACTATTTTTGATGTCTGATTCTCACAGTTTTAAATGAAAGGAAGGGAGAGCTTTGTTCCAACCCAAGGGCTGGAAACCAGAGTGGTGTATCCACCTCACCCCTTCCAAGTAATTCTCCTTGGTTCTTCTTGTCATGGTAAAAGGAAACGTCACACTGGTTCAAATACTCACGGAAAATCAAGTTGTAACTGAGTAGGCATGTGTAATATCATTAGCTATTGAAAGGGAAGTAATTGAACGCATTGACTTAAAATACATACATGCTTGCAAGTAAATCAAACAATGAAAAAAAACTCATAAAAAAACTTTAAAAAATTGTCTAATAGGGTTAAAGACTAGACAGGATCACTAACATGGATTGACAAGGGTGATAAACAAGTTGCATTATACTGCAGCAGCCTCTTCCAAAGGAAACTAGACAAGGTGTTTGCATTACCTTACAGCCCTTCGCCTCACCTGTCTCCTCGGCTCTTGGCCACTTATGTCCTAGCAGCCACTGTAGGACCAATTTGGCCTGAGTTCTAACCACTGTCACATACACCCTACGTAACAGCAGCTCAACTCATGGCTGCCCTGAATACCTCTCACCTCCAGATGTGTTGATGCCCTGTCCCTGTGAGGCATGAGATGCTACAGATCTATTTGGTGGCCAAGTAAATGCAAAGTCTAGGCATGAGGAAGTCTCTGGTCCAAGAAGAGACAAGAGCTGGAAGGTAAATTATCTTCCTTTTTCCCAGCAGAAAAAGATTATCCTGAGCTGCTACAGTTCCTACGCTCTTTTGGAGAATGATCTTTCAAGATAGAAAAGGTGCACTTGGTACTAAACAATAACCATATCCATAGCATGACTCCATATCCCCAGTAGGATCTCCCTCTTTTTCTATGGCACTCAGGCTTCCATGGGATTCTACTTTCTAATGCAATAAAAGCAGCATATACACTTTTGCATTAGGCTCTGCTTCCTGGGGAAGGCAAGCTGAACAGGCAGCCTTTTATTCCCATTATTGTGTTAATCAGTTTCTTACCTTTGGTTGCAGTGGTGGTGCAGAGGGGGCTGGAACAGGATCTGTGATATATGTCTTCTTGGGACCAGCAACTGGATACATGCCAGCAGGGTGCTGGTTTCCTGACCCAGAAGGAGTGTAGCCTTGTTCCCGCTTCCAGGCATTGGGGTGACCTTGTTGACCATAGGCAGGATCAGAATCATTTTTGCCCCCATATGCAGGCCCTGCTGGACAATAGGCTTCATAATAGCGCCCTTGGTTAGGACCATACCCATACCCAGGCTCAGGCTGAAGTCCTGGTGGTGGAACATACGTGTAATCCATGCCTCCCCGTGTTGAAGGAGGTGGACACTGCCCAGACATAGGCACTGGTTGAGTGTTATAACTCTGGTGCCCTGGCCCCGGGCCATAAAATTGTCCTGGTGAAGGGGCAGCCATGTAATGTGAGCTGGGCTGGGCTGACTTCACTTGCACATTGAAGGTAGGCCTCGATGGGGTGGATGCTGTAGTGTAGGAGGCTGGGACGGGCTGAGGCTGAGGTTTCAGTGTTCCGATTGGAGTCACAGGGATGGGTCCAGCCTGAGGGCCAGGCTGTGGTTTCAGGGTCGACTTTTTGGTTGCCGTTAGTGGGGGCTGGTTTGGTATGACCATTCTCTTGTGTCCTGTGACAGGGGTGGAGACTGGAGGAGAGGCTGTAACACCAGTAGAGCCCTAAAATGGAAGAGAGACAGAAAAAAGAAAAGGACAGAGATTACTGCCAATGAAAAATTTTTTAAAAAAATTAAAAACTGCCAACTCTTATTTTTGTATTAATTACGCAAAATACAAATCCGGCATGGTTCCTGCCTTCTGAGATTTCAGAGACTAATACAAAAATCGGTTATGTTTTTGTGTACTACCAATGAACAATCCAAAAAAGAAATCAAGGATACAATTCCATTTATAATAACATTAGGGTAAAAATACTTAGGAATAAATTTAACCAAAGAAGTGAAAGACATGTACACTGGAAAGTACAAAATGTGGCTGAAATAAATTAAAGAAGACATATAAATAGAAAAATACTTGTATTCATGGGTTAGAAGATTTTAATACAGTTAAGATATTAATAATGACTAGAGTGGTCTACAGATTTAATACTATCCTTTTCAAAATCACTAGGGCACCTTTTTTGCAAAAACAGAAAAATCCACCCTAAAATTCATATGCAATTTCAACAGATTCTGAATAGCAAAAACAAAAGAAAAGAAAAGAAAAAAAAACAACCAAACAAACAAACAAACAAAAAAAAACCCTTGGGAAAAAAAGGAAAATTGGAGATTTCAAAATGCCCAATCTCAAAACTTATACAACTATAATAATCAAAATAGTGTGGTAGTGACATAAAGACAGGAAAGTAAACCAATGGAAGAGAACAGAGAATCCAGAAATGAACCCTTGAATGCATGTTAAATTAATTTTTGACAAAGGTGCCAAGGCCATTCAAAGAAGGAAAAACAGTCTTAAATATAATAGTGTAAACTTGAACAGACACTTTTCCAAGGAGGACATACAGAAGATCCAGAAACACATGAAAAGATGCTCCATATCGCTAGCTATCAGAGAGATGCAAATTAAAACCACAATGAGATACCACCTCACACCAGTCAGAATGGCCATCATAAACAAAACAACAAACAGCAAGTGTTGGAGAGGTTGTGGAGAAAAGGGGACCCTAGTACACTGTTGGTGGGACT